>OX578153.1:55934519-56534519 GCA_951213105.1 Amaurobius ferox
ACAATGGGAAAAAAGGGGATGCCATATTTTATTTTGAAGAGGGTCAAGTGATCTCTTCATATAGTGGGTATAATTATTTTAATCTTTATTTTAAAAACTACCGAACATATTTTGCTGAACTTCTTTTTACATATATTATGGGATAATTTTAATATTTCCTAAAATTTTGGAAGCAATTTGACAATTGCTTAAAAAATGTCTGAAAAATTAGGTCCCATAGGGTTCAAAGTATTTCACTTTTTCAATCCGGGTTCAATTCAAAACTAATCGTGTGGTATTATTCATTTACATTCCCATAGGTCCCATAGACCGTCTTAACAACATACTAAAATTTCATACTGATAAAACTATTTTTATGCAGTTATCGTCCGAACGGACAGACAGACATAATGAATGAAGAAAGTCATAAACACTTATTAAATATGTTGAAAAGTGCTAAAAATTGAAAAACTTGACTTTTTGGCCTTTTTCTTCAGTGTTGTCGAACCTACAGCCTAAACCACTAAACCATCTTAATTAATAAAGGCTCATCTAATGTGCTTTAGTGGGGGTACACTTTTTTTAAATCTTGAAAACAAATTTGATTTAAACTTGAAAAGAATATTAAAATTTTTGAAAAAAATTATCAAAACATGAAAAACGCAAAATGGTGCTCTGCGGTAAAGCACAATTTGTAAAGCCTGCTATACCATTGCTGTATAATCATGTTGATAAATATTTCTATAAAGTTTTTGAAATCTCACAAAAACACCCCCTATAGTTGTATTATATAGCCACAGCTGCATTAAAACAAATCTGATGTGGCCAGCACTTGACTTTCCATACAGGCTAAACTTCATTTTCCATTTAAATCTTTAATAATTCATTAAATTCAGTTTAATAACACTGAATTTGCACTTTTAATTCAATTTTTATTTGGTAACTGGACATTTTTTCAAAGACAGCGTAATAAAAGTGCGAAGAAACTAAAATATCTCGAGAACGGTTAGTCGTAGACTAATAAGTCGGGTCTTAGTTTTATATGCAATATTTAACAGGGAAAATAATAACATTTGACTGCTACAAGCATACGTAGTCTATTTTAGATTTTGACGATTTTTGCAGGCCATTTTGTAAAACAAGGCAGGATCTTTATTCCCAAATCATACCAAAATCTAATCAACAGCAAGGTACCCTGGGTATCCCTATGACTCACTGTACTGATCACAAATTAAATTAAAAGGAGTTTCTAGATACCAACATTGGGAAAACAACAATTTCAAGAAGGAAGTTGAATACACGATCCAATTGAAAATGCAATTAGACAAAATAACAGCATACACAGTGTGTCTTAAAAAAATGTGGTCTGTTTCTTTTCCCGACATTATTGGCATGTTTATAAAAAAGATCCGACTGTACCAATTATCAAAACAAAGGACCTACAGCAGGAAATTATTGATCTTAATATTTTCGAACACTACTGAAATATGACCTTGATCAAATTTGTGTAGCTTCCATTTTCTTTTTATTTCCTATCCCGTAGAGTAAATGAGTAAAGTTGGAAAACGAAAGTTTTTTGCATACATTTCGGAAAGCATTTTTACGCCAACGTTGACTTTCTTTCTACACAGATCGTCCTAATTACCCAAATTTGTAAGGTATCAGATTGGACGACCTAGAAAATGTCACCCAATTAAGAGAAACCCAATGGGGGCGAGGCTGTAACCATAGGAACCGTACCATCCTTCCCTTAACTTATCTTTTGAACTTGCGGAAAAATTTATCGTGTCCATACTCTGCGTATACAAGGGGATAGTTTTAGGAGGTGACGAGAATCGAACACGGGACTACCGCGTGCAATTCTTCCGCCTTAACCACTGAGCTATCCTGACTGTTGAATTGCCGTCTTTGCGATTTCAGAGGACTCTAGGTTGGATAGGTTGGACATATTTCATTAATCATTATGTTAACACAATCTTGATTTAACAAGTTTGATTTTTGGCCCCAAAATTCGAGGAATTCTAGTGCTATTTTGAGATCCCTTTGATAAAGACGGTCTTGCATATTAAACAATCTTGCAATGTATTTTCTCACATATTAAAGAAAGCTACGTGTGTGTGGTCTGTAATGCGAAATCTAGGCGTCGTGCGATCATTAAATTTGGTGCAAATGTGCTTCTCGACGTGCACAGTTGCATATCAGCGGTTTTTTTTTTATTATTATTATTTTGAAGACTTTTTTTTTTTTTTTTTTTTTTTTTTTTTTGCTATTTTACATTTCACCCCAATTTAGGACGATACTTACACAAATCGATACCTTAAACCCGTTAAAATATTATCACAGTGTTTCCATCTTGACACCATCGAAAAGATCGAAAATTTTTCTTTCAAAAAAACTTTGAGCGGAGTCTATACTATGAATTTTTGAAAAATATATACTTTTCGTGCGTTTTAAACCTCTCCAATTTTTGTATTACCAACTAGAAAATGACACGGCGCTGCTCGAAAGTTAAAGCAGGACAGTTATGTAAAGTAAAATATAAAAATAAGTACCCCCCTCCCGCACACGCGCGCGCACACACACACCAAAAATGTGTCACAAATCCTGATATTTCCGGAGACTGGCCATTTTACATGAAAGTATGCTGACGGAATCATTCTCGTCTTTTACTTTTGAATGATTTTTTCAAAAATTTATTCGAAAATTTGGCAGAGTCTTCCGAACATTCGATTGCGTTTAAAATCAATAGGCTTCTAGTATTCACCGATTATAATATTTCTATCAAATTTCGTTCGAAACGTTTCATTAGTTCTTGAGATATTGCTTACATAGACTTACGGAGACACACACACACATTACCTAGAAAATGTTCGATTCTAGTTCAGGGATGCGTGAAACGTGCTCTTCCTTCGAAAACTCAAAATCGAATTTTCAGTCCGGTCACAATACTTTCCCTATAGATTATCGCACTACATACAGGGTGGTCCAAAAAGATTGAAACGTGCTTTAATTCTTTACCTGTTGCAGATAAGTGTTCAATGTAAATTGCAAAAATGTTGAAAGCAAGGAAAGGGAATAAGACTATGTTAATGAAATAGTAATTTTCAAAAAGTTACTTTAGAATTTGTATACGACCCCCTTAGACAAATTTAGTCAATCAGAAAATTTTTATTTTTAATGCAACAAGATCACTAAAAAAATCCGCATATCTGTATCTTTAAAATTAAGCAAGTTATATTTAATTAAAAATGGAACATTGTGAATGAGGACCATATATAAAATTAGAAATGTAAATTTGTGACATATCACAAAAAAGATGAAACTTGATAATACATAGGGTACCCAACCGAGTAGCAAGTACCACTGCTTTATATGATCTCTGTCTCTGTAATCCTTTATTTAGATGCATTTGTGATAAAAGAATTTAGACACATATTAACTTATTTTTGATCTAAACAATTCCCATCGTCAATTTGTTTATGATCCCTATTTTCACGGATGAAACAGCCATTCACATGGTACGGAAAAGTGGCATAAGTCAGATTTTTTTCTTTATCATAATTCAGTTGATTTTAAAAATACAGATATGCGGAGTTTTTTAAATGATCTTGTTGCATTAAAAATAAAAATTTTCTGATTGACCAAATTTATCTAAGGGGATAGTATAAAAATTTAAAAAGTGTAACGTTTTGAAAATTAATGGGAGGACTATTTCATTAACGTAGTCTTATTTCCTACCTTACTTTCAACATTTTTGCAATTTATATTGTCCACTTATCTCGAACAGGTAAAGAATTAAAGCGCGTTTCAATCTTTTTGGAACACCCTGTATATAAGGAAAGTAAATAGAATTAGAGAGAAGACTAATAAGAAAATGTACAAAATTTTTAGACCCATTGAAAACATATGGCAACACCAACAAGTGACGGGCCAAACCCAGACCCCACGGCAGCCATGAGATTTGCCGAGGAAAACGGGGGTCGACCGGGTATTATCCGCCACTGAGCAAGACCGCTACCAAAGGAGAAACAAGTTCGGCGCAATCATTCCCCGGGCGAAGGCCGAAAGATGATCGAATTGAGTTTCGACTCCTGTCGCTTACAGGTCTCATGAATGGTCATAGAGGTCAAATCCTTCCCGCAACCTGAAAAAGTCTGCTTCATGAACACGAGTGGGAACTCCCGAAAGCAATTCACAGATTAATGTATCCCCGATTAAGAGGATCAGAGTTATAAGGAGCTGAGATCCACACACCACCTTTAAAAGTGGACCGTCCCGAGGGAGGAAGCAACAAGGGACAGGTTAATACCAACTCGCGTGGCGACCTTTTAATGGTTTACTCTACTACGAGGAAAGCGCGGCCACAAGGGGTAGATTAACAACCACCCTCCGAAGCAACCTGGGGGTTTATGCAGTCTTCTGAAGGAGGGAGGGGGCAAGGTGATTTATCCGCAACCCAGCGAGACCACGGCCGGGAGAGCAATAGCCGGCGGGCAGGACGAAGGCAACCCATCGAATCAAGACCCCAGTCGCCGACGGGTCTGGAAACAGGTCATAAAGGGTCTGCTCCTCTCCATCACCTGGAAGCGCCTACTTCAAGAACCAAACCACACAAGCAGCCGGCCTATCCACAGATTGATTTACCCCACAGGAAGATCAGGGCTATGAGGAAGCCAAGTTCACACCGCCATCTTGTGACGGACCACCTGTGGGGAGCAGCAGCAAGGGACAGCTCGGTTTGCGCGACCCTCGGGGTCGCTCATCGACCGTGATAGAGGAAAGGTTGGGAAGCACTGCTCCACGAAATCTGGGAACGGTCGTTTAGAAAACACCGGGCTCGCATATAAAGAAAATATTGCAGTTTCCTAAGAACGTTTGCCATGAAATATATCTCTCTTTTGGCAGCATGGCTATATCTTGTTCTTTGCTTAAAATACTCTAAACATTTATTGCGATTTTTTGGATTGAATAAATATAACTCAGATGACGTTCCCATTACAGATGTCACCATCCATTGATGAGTTTTGCCGCTCTTCAGCACAGAATAATAGATAACATGCAATAGCAGCAAGAAAACTGTCAATTTGTAAGCCTCTGTGGAGAACAAATTCAGCCTTCCACGTAACTCGTAACAAATTTTAATCTAGTTTCTCGAGGCTGCCTGCATTGATTATGTTTTTACTGTATGAATATTTCAGTTCATTCTTCAAGAATATTCAGTTCGTGCGCAATAGATATTCGAAAAACTTGTAGCATTCAGCAAATATTCTTGCTGAAGTGGCAAGAATTGTCCACAAGAGCGTAAAATTCCCTGACACCAGTCCACAGATACTAGTATCTCCAATCGTAACGCGATAGTACTAGTTTTGTATAAGCCCCCTTTATGAGATTTCTACCGCGCATCAAGATAACTCAGCATCCCAAAATATTTTACGTCTCAATAATTGCATTTCTTCTAAACCCTAAAAATGTATTTTTTTTATTCTACCATTTAAAATCTGCAGCAAACGCAAAAAGACAATTAGCCTGACATAAATCCGCAACGCGAATTTTACATGACAAAAGCTGTTGATGTATAACAAAGAATTTTACGAGCATGATGCATTTCCAAGCAGCTGAACTCACCTCGTATGTGCTGTACTTGAGGCAACGCAAGTTAATTTATAGCATTTACGCACGTAGTAGCAATATAAGTCCAGCTAAAAGGTTTATGAATGGCTCTATTGTTAACAAGCAAATCCACTGAATTCGAAAATTCAGAAAACTTCGAAAGTGACATAACATAGTCATGCTGCGGCTAATTTCGCCAAAGGAGGAAGTTCGTTTTGTGCTACACTTAAAAAGGTTTTTTGTTGTTCAAGGGCGACATGTCATGGCTAAGAGCAAAACCCGTATTTATCGACGTATTTTGCGAAATCTATTTACATAATTTCTGTTTTTCTTTTAAACAATCTTGTATGGTTTTGTACTTCATTGGGAGCTGAAAGTATAGTGACTATTATGATGCGGTTGGCAGTAGCATTTCCAGAACGAACTTTAAGGGGGGTTGCTATAAAAAGTCATAGTTCTTAATTCTCCAAATATCATTTTTGTCTTACTTAAGAAATTGTAAACTTTTAAGCCCTTAAAATCTTGGTATAAAAAATTAAATACTTTTTTTTAATTATTTATAAAAGTTTTTAATTTGTAGTTAGAAACTTCCAAGACAATTTGGATATTTATACGAGTTACAGAAAAGTTATTATATGTGTGATTTATGATTTTTATTAAACAAGCATGATTCATAGTTTCGTAAACATTTATAAAAAGGTTCTGCAATAAAATTTTACGACAATTTTCAGACTTATTTAAAACCTTTATAACATTATTATATATCGATCTTTTTACAATAATTAAAAAACCCTTCCATAAACGTTATCAAAATTATCACTAAAAGAGCATTTTTATTTCATTATCAATAAAATTGTAATTGAAGTGCATTCTCACTTTCTAATACTATAATATAGTATAGAGAAAGTATTGTTTTTAATGTCAAAATTTTGATGCCAATATATATTTTAAGGTCACCTGAACACATTTTGTATATTTATGGTTAATTTCTTGTATGCACGATAGCGGCCACAAATAATGGATTTTCACAGAACTGCGTATCCGGCTTTGTTATCAAAAAATGTTTGATTTAACTAGACAGAATTGAACTAGATAGAATTTTTTTTAAACTCGAGCGAGAACTTCGAAATGTATTCAAAATTTCATACTTTTTTAATATGGCTGCATAAGACAAAGTTTGATATAATCATGAATAAAAGAGTTTATTTTGGCTCAATAATCATGATATTTCATAGTTTCAATCATTGTTGTGAAAAATAGCCCCGATTCATTATTTTGTTCGCGACGTCAACCTCCCCCGTCGAGGGGCGATTCCCCCCGTCCGAGGGTCCATTGCCAAGTATGGCATTAATCGAAACATTTTTCAAGCCCTTTTAAAGTGAAAAACAACACGCTATAATGGTAATCATTTAAACTCACTATTACGTTTTTTCAAAAAATTTCTTGCAAAATTTGAAAAAAAAAACACATTGAAAATTGATTCCGATATGAAAAAGTCGAGTTCAGCCACACTCCAGTAAGTTTAACTAGATTATTAAAGTGCCTATTTATGCTTAAATGTATATTTTAACTATAATAACACTGTGCAGTAGATCTTATACATTATTTTTACTTCCCCTGCAATTGACAGAGGCAGAGGCGTAGTGCCAACGTATGCTCAAAATCTAGCGGAAGGAGAAAGATAATACCTCCAGTTCATGTAGTAACTGTGAGATCAGAAATTGTTCTCACATGAGACACTTTCATTTGTGGAATTTATGTTGCCCAGAGCGGCTGACAAAGCTTGTAGTCCGACTGGCACCGGGGTTTATGAGGACTTGAACTTTAAGGTCAAAGATTATAAATTTAAAGGTGCCCTACCAGAGGGGCTGAGGGGCCTTGCTAAATGTGAAATGATGCCATTGGGTTAAAAAGAACCAATGAGCGCCAGAAAGAAGAAAGGCGGAGCTATCCCCTCATCAGGAAAATCAGTGAATTGAATTGGTTAGATGCAAAAGTGAATATATCACAATTGATAAACAATATGGATAGAGTTAAAATTATGGATGCTGGAAAGCTAAATCAACATCTCGAAATAATTGAGGAAAAATTGGTGGATAGTTGCAAAAAGAATATCAAACGGGGAAAAGGAAGCTAAAACCTAATGCTGTGTGATGGATTCCTAGGCTGGAGACTATGAGAAGTCGAACTAGTGAGGTGAGAAGATTATTCCAAGGTAAAAAATCTGATGTGGGCAACACATGACATTTCTTATATAATGTAATGAATTTACTACTTTTACAGTAAAAAAAAATAGGATTTTCTTATAGTAGATACTAATATTCTTTCCAAAGTATTGAATTTTCAACAATTAGACGTCATTTTCATTGATTTAGCATCATTTTTATCCATTTGGAGAGATTCTCGTTAATTTGGCAACATTTCAAAAGTCGCCAAGTTGGCGACATTCCGCCAAATTCGTCGCCATAATCTCGCCAAGCGCTATAGATGAAGAAATAAGTTGTTCTTGCAGCAGATAAATGACTATTGGCGTTCAAATACAAAAGTATTACTCAAAGTATCTTTTTCCATGAATGGAACTAGCTAGATCCACGAGAATGATGTCACCCAATTTATCGCATGGTATTACATATGAAAAGTGAACATGTTTCTCAATAGGATTTTTTTTTCATTTTATATGACTTTTTGATAATTTTTTTGAAAAATGTGCAATATCTCGAGAACAGTTCATGTTAGCGTTCTAAAATTTATGTCAATCGTTTTCTAATGAAAAATTACATAAGAAATGTCTATTTGCGTAACTTTATCAGTGGTTTTAATTTTTTGACGGGTTTTTTTAATTTTATTCGAAAATTTAGGGGGGTTCTGAACAATCGATTACGTATAAAAACAATAGGCTTCCAGTGTTTACGGATTGTGATTTTTGTACCAAATTTAGTTCGAATCGGTCCATTCGTTCGTCAGTTATCGTATCCACACACACCACTTCAAAAATGTTTGATTCGTGATCAGGGATGCTTGAAACGTGCTCTCCCGTCAAAAACTCGAACTCGAATCCGTCACAATACTTTCCTTATACATTATGTATATAAGGAAAGTAAAAATAAGAATTGGCCCGTAAAACTAAGAGAGCACATTTTAATAAACAATTTACACTCTACAAAAAAGAGATCGTAAAAGCTAAACAAAACAGCTTTAAATGTTATCTAGACACCGTGAGGAATAAAAGTGCTTTCGCAGCACACTATAAAATGATAAAAAATAAACTTCACAGAGAACCTATTGCGAGTTGTATACTCAGAGAAGATGGCACCAGAACGAAGTACCCTTCAGAGTCGGTCGAGGAAATACTGGGCTACCATTTCAGGTGGACAGACGTGTCCACAGGAAATTGAGCCCTTAGAGACCCTTCTGGTTATGTCGAGGATATCCCGGGTGATGGATCTTCTGTAGAGTACCCTTCATCCACAGTCGAGAGATGCCACGTTAATGTGGAAAACCCTTCTGTGGAAGTCGAGGATGTCCAGTTTATCCACTCTGAAGGAGCCAACATAAATAAGAAAGATAAAGAAGTAGAATCTTTCGATTATCCAAGTTTTACTGAGTACGACTTAAGTAAAGTGATTTGGAGCATGGATATAAATAAAGCTTCCGGAAAAAATTGTATTACTCTTGAAATTATAAGAGTTATATAATTGTAATAGAGTATGGTTTCTAAAAATAATGAATATGTGCTTAAAATTTGGCAGCTTTCCAAAAGTTTGGAAAACAGCAAAAGTCGTACTAATTTACAAAGAGGGGAAAGATCCGAAGAGACCGGAATCTTATAGACTTATTTGTTTATTACCTATCTGGGGTAAAATACTGGACAAACTTATCACAAATAGATTAATTTTTGACATTAAAAATAAAATTTGTGATAAACAATATGGGTTCATCAAATATAAAAGTACTTTAGACGCATTGAAGAATATTGTTAATATAAGAAATATTAACAAAGAAAAACATGAAATTACTTGCTTGATATCCTTGGATATTAAAAATGCTCTTAATACAGTCAAGTAGGAAGGCGTTAGAGTTTTTGCGAAATTTTAATATACCAATAGAATTGAGAAGAATTCAATGATTTTCTGAAAGACAGATTTATACATATTGAATCAAACGATAAGCTCAAGGAATATAATATTGGAATCCCACAAGGATCCAGCCTGGCTCCAATATTATGGCTTATGGTGGCCGATGAGGCCTTGAGGACAGATTTTGAGGACGATAGAATCCAAGTCCAGGCTTTCGCAGATGACATTGCTGTTATTATCAATGCAACAGTTTCCTACCTTTTTGGAGATATAGGAACTAAAGCAATTATGAAATTACAAAATTGAACAAATAAATATGGATTAGAATTTAGTATAGATAAAACAAGATATACTATGTTTCCATATAGGAAGTTGATAACTTGCTTACCCAATATCAAGATGAATGACAAACGTATTGTATATGCTAAAGAACTTAAATACTTAAGTATTACTCTAGATCATAACTATACTGAAAGCCACATTTGAATGGAGTGAAAGAAAAAGTGGCTAACTTTCAACATAAAATAAAAAGACTTACAAGAGCAACTTGGGGTCTAGGACCTGAAGTACTGAAAGAAATCTATTTAAAGGCGACAAAGAAGCTCGTAAACTACCGAGCGGAAGTCTGGTATACGGATATCAGAAGAACAAATGATAAACTTCAGCAAATACAGAGGACAGCGATGCTATCAATAACAAAGTGCTATAGAACAACTCCAACTGCTGCTATGCAGGTTCTAGCAGGATGTATTCCATTGGACATTAAAAATAAGTTTGATACCGCTATGTGCAAACTTATTCATTGGCAAGAACCTTTATATGAAGAACTCAATATAGAATACCAGGATTTGGGAGAAGTAACTCATTCCCAAGCTTTGCCTTGGACTGAAAAAATCTTCAAATGGGATAATAGTTGTCCCGAAATGGCAAAAATAAAGATATTTACGGACGGATCCAAAATGAATGATAAAGTGGGAAGTGCTTTTGTAATTTTCCAGATGGAAAATATGATCATGGAAAAACTGTTTAGATTAAATGATACAACTACTGTCTATAATGCAGAAATGTTTGCCATTATAAAAGCTGTGGGACAAATCTACAAAGAAAAGAATCTAATGTGGGCAGCACATGACTTTCCCTTCAGACTCAAATTCCTTTTCTTCATTTCTTTAATAATTCATTAAATTGAGTTTAATTGCACAAAATAACACTAAATTTGAATTTTTAATTCAATTTCTGTTTTTATTTAGTAATTAGACATTTTTCTAAAGGTAGCATAACTAAATGCGAAAAATCTCATATCTCGAGAATGATTAGCCCTAGTTAATAGAGTTATTATTTTCCTCATCAAAAATTACGTAAAAAACAAGCATTTAGTTGATACGAGTATATTTGAACATACGTAGCTTTTTTTTAGATTTTGCTATTTTTAGGGCCATTTCGTAAAAAAAGGCATGTTGTTCTTTTCCGAATAACACCAAAATCTAATCAGCACCAGAGTATCCCCCAAGTAACTTATCTATCAAATTTCGTGAAATTTGATCAATTAGTATTTTAGTTAGAGCGGATACATGACATTTTTGCGGGCCATTTCTTAAAAAAAGGCAGGTTGTTCTTTTCCGATTAATACGAAAATCTAATTAGCACCAGAGTATCGTACAACTTATCTACCAAATTTTGTGAAATTTGGTCAATTAGTATTGTAGCTAGAGTGGATACATTAAATTTTTACGGGTCATTTCGCAAAAAAAGGCAGGTTCTGTTTTAACGAATCATACCAAAAACTAATCAGCACCAAGGTCATACAAGTGAATTACCTACCAAATTTTATGAAATTCAGGCCATAAGTTTTTGAGTTAGAGTGGATACATACATTGCACAGACACACAGACAGACGGGCAGGCAGGAACACACACACAGACGTCACGCTAGAAATAGTTTTTTCATATTCTAGAGGTCTCGAAACGTGTAGATCCGTCGAAATCTCGAGCTGCGATTTTTGACATGATTCCAATACTTTCCCTATACATTACCATCCCTATACATACATTAATTTTAAGGTATTGCAGGGAAAGTAATATGAAGAAGCTCATATATTTACTGATTCAAGATCAATTTTAATTTCGTTGAGTTCCATCAACATACAAAACAAGATGTTAAAATCACTAAGGAGCAAGATAATCAACTATAGTGGGAAAATATATCTATTGGGTCAAGGCCCATATTGGAAATAAAGGAAATGAAGCAACTGATGCATGTGCAAAGAGAGCTATACAGTTAAATGAAATAAGTTATAGTTTTATACTCTCAAGAGACCAAATAAAAGATAAGATTCGAAAATATAGTGTAAAGTGCTAGCAAGACAGATGAAATGACAAGGAAGAAGGAAGAGTACTTTACTCTTATCCGCCCAGTGACCACCAAAAGAACCATGCGAAATATTTATCAGGTCTTTACAGAACATGTTTGCTTTAAATCGTACCAAAATAGATTTTTTTTGGTAAGGACAGTACATGCCCTTGGGGGCAAAGAAATTGGTACTGCACTTCACAGCATATATGATTGTGAAATTTGGAAAAATATTAGACTGAAATATTTTCCCATTAATTTTAAGGATGTATCCTTAACTAACTTATATAAAGGTATAATTTCTAAAAATGGTTTCAAAAACCTTCTCTCAAGAGAAATTGACTTATGATTTTAGCGTTATATAGAAAAAAGTTCCTGTTTTTGTTGATTGATTAATATTTTAATTTGTTCTTGATTGATTTGTAAAAAGTAATGTTGTATATATAGTATATTGTATATACTTCGTTTCATGTCAGAAGTTTTGAGATTTTTGTTAATATATTATATTATGTTAATTTAAATTGTGGAATTAGAGTGCATGTACAATGGATTTTGTAAATAGGTATTGAATGTTAGAAGTGGAAAATTTATATTATATCTTGTGTTAAATTATATTTTGATATTATATTTTGTGTTGAATTAAATTATCTTGTGTTGAATTAGATTGATATATACTTTATGTGAAATTGAAATGTTTTGTATATTTAATTGAAGATTATTTATACTTCTCTTTTGCCCAGATTACTGTGCCCTTTGTAGGAGTGAACTGCTCCATCTTCTTATAACAATAAAGTTGTGGCAAGTCAGAGGATGACCCTCCTAGGACCGCAGCTTCGGCTTTGCGGTTCTGCGGGTCGTGTTGGTGTGAACAATTGGTGGGTAGTAACTATTGGAATCCTTTCTTATGATGCGGTCATCCCGCTGGGCCGCTTTGCGGCACTGGCGACTTGGCGAGCTGGTGCGCGGAATACCACAGATACACTACCACAACGATGGAGTCTTGTTTCCGTATACCTACGGGTTGGGCGGAGTACATTTAAGGTTTCCCTGCAATACATGGTAATATATAGGAAAAGTGCTGGAATCAGGCCGAATATCATAACTTGAGTTTTCGACGGATCTACACGTTTTGGGACCTCTAGAATAGGAAAAAACTATTTTTTGAGTGGCGTCTCTGTGTGTGTCTGTGCAATGTATGTATACACTCTAACTCAAAAACTAATGAACCAAAATTTGGCTGGTAAGTAACTTATGTGAGACCCTGGTGTTGATTAATTTTTGGTATGATTCGGGATAAAAAAAAACCGCCTTGTTTTGCGAAATGGCCCGCAAAAATTGACTGTATCCACTCTAGCTGAAAAACTAATGGATCAAATTTCACAAAATTGGGCAGATAAGCCACTTATGGGTTACCCTGATGCCGATTAAATTTTGGTATGATTCGAAAAAAAATAACCTGCTTTTTTTTGCGAAATGATTCGCAAAAATCGTTAAAATCTAAAATAAAACAACGTATGCTCAAATATGTCCATTAAATACTTATTTTATACGTAATTTTTATCGATGAAAAGAATAATATATACCCCATTACGCTAGAACCAGTCGTTCTCTAAATATTTTAGTTTTTTTGCAATTTCACTACGCCAACTTTAAAAATAAGTCCAGTTACGAAATGAGAACAACAATTGAATCAAAAGTGCAAATTCAGCATAATTTTAAACAATTATGGGTGTTATGTGCAATTAAACTCAATATAATGAATTATTGAAGAAATAAAGAGAACGTGAATTTGAGTCTGCAGGGAAAGTCATGTGCTGGCCACATCAGTTTTTTTATTTTTTTGCTGTAAAATAAGTAAAGTCAATGCATTATGCAAGGACCTAAATACTACATCATTCAATAAGTCTCAGGTCTAACTAAGAAAAACAATTTTTTTTTTAGAAATTCGACTTTATTCATCAACTTTCTCGCCTTCAAGAGTGATACATTCATTCCAAGCTCCTGTAACTTTTCGATGTCTTTTTTGTAGAACGATTTGTCTTTGCTCTCAAAATTGGCCTCAGTTTCGGCAATCACTTCTTCATTTGAGCCAAATTTCTTTCCCCGGAGCATCTTTTTGATGTCTGCAAAAAGCCAGTAGTCGCTGGGGGCCAGATCTGGAGAGTACGGTGGGTGAGGAAGCAATTCGAAGCGTAATTCATATAATTTAACCATCGTTTTTATCGACTTGTGACACGGGGCACGTCTTGTTGTTTTTGATCTGGTGTGAGCAAACGCGGCACCTGATGCGAAAGCAACTTACGCATGCTCAAATTTTCGTGTAAAATTGTAAATACACTACCTTCTGATATCTTTAAGGTGTCAGCTATTTCACGCAACTTCACTTTACGGTCTTTCAAAACTATTTTGTGGAGTTTTTTTATGTTTTCCGGAACAACTGCCGATTTTGGGCTACCAGAGCGTTCAGCATTATCGGTGTTTGTACGACCGCGTTTAAATTCAGCATACCAGTCAATAATAGTTGATTTCCCTGGTGCAGACACTTATCAAGCCACTGTTTGGCTTCAACAGTATTTTTACCCTTCAAAAAGCAATGTTTAATCAACACACGAAATTCTTTTTTATTCATTGTTTTGAAAATTACAAAACTGGGGTCACTAAAACCACTGTAACCTGTAAACTAATTGTCAGAATGTCATGAAATTTTGACACGTATCGTTTGAAGGTTGGTACTATCCAGAAATCATATGGGTCTTGCAACAGTGTTGCCATATATGTATCAGAGCGGAGACTTATTGAGTGAAGTGTTATGCTTCCCAACACAATGCTATTAATTAACTTCTTTCACAAATTATAGTTCTAGATTCATATATGGTATCCTATTTCCGCCAAAACAGCTATAAATTGTTTGCGTTTTTAATTTTTAGATTCGAAGATATAAACATCCAGATTGTTTTAATTTTTCGTAACGATCCGATTTCAGCTGGATACCCCAACCACATAAGTACCTTATTCCGCCAAAACTATTATAAATTTGCATTTTTAACTCTTAGGTGCAGAAATATAAGCATCGAGATTGTTTACATTTCTCGTAACGATCCGATTTCAGCCGACACCCCAACCACGTAAGTACACTATTCCACCAAAACAGTTATAAATTTACATTTTTAACACTTTACAACGTAGTTTAAAAGTGTTTATGACTTCGTTCATTATGTCTGCCTGTCTGCCGTTAGCACGATAACTGCCGTATAAATGACTTTATCAAAATGAAATTTTAGTATGTTGTTCAGACGATCTGTGGGACCTGTGGGAATATGAATGCATAATATCACCCAATTAGTTTTGGATTGAACCCGGGTTGAAAAAATTAAATACATTTAACCATATGGGACCTAATTTTTCAAACATTTTTAAGCGATTTTAAAATTCACAAATTGCTTCGAAGTTTTAGGAAATACTCAAATTATCACATAAAATATATAAAAACAATTTCAGCAAAATATATTCAGTAGTTTTTTAAATAAAAATTAAAATATTAATTACATCCTTTGTGAAAAGATCACGTAACCATTACATGAAAATATCACGTCACCCACTTCAAAATAAAATATGGCATCCATCTTGTGTCAAAATCGTGGTTTTTAAATTTCTTTTAATTCATATATAGTGTTGTATCCATCCTAAAACCGCTTTATTTTTACTTAAATTATGTGCATCTACATACTCAACTAACGCAATTACAATATATTTGAGTTTAAATGATCATCAAACTTTGATTATTTCTACAAGGAAGCCTAATTTTCAGTCATAGAGAATGTAAACACCAAAAGATGTAGAATGAGTTGTTGTTGAGACCCAGACCGTCCGACCTACCAGAAAGGTGTAAGGTAACTGTATGGACGGCCGGGAAGTGTAGAATGAGTTGTGTAAGAATTGCTGCATTTCTTTAACGCAAAATTATTTAGCTCATGGAGTCTGCAATATAGCTGATATGAATGAAACATTCATTGATTTTAAACATAGAAGCAAACGATTTTTTCGATGAAGTTTTAAGCATAGAGTTAAATTACTTGTACCTCCATGGTTTTCAGTTTTTAAATAAAATACATTATAGTATTGTGATGAATAAAAGGAATTAAAAAATGTTTATGAATGAAATGCTGTTTTTATATAGAGGCGATTTGTATTTCAATGACGTTATTTGAATAAAGTTCATTTGTTTTCGATGAAGTTTCCAAATATAATAAATTATTGTAGTATCGCATTTTAGAGATGTTTAAACCAGGCAATTTGTATTTCAATGCCGTCATTTGAATGAAGTTCAATATTTTCGATGAAGTTTTAAGTTTTCAAATATAATAAATTAATGTAGTATTGTGATAATTTTAAAAATATTACTGAGGAAAGTATCGCATTTTAGAGATGTTTTAATAAAATAGCATTACAATGTATTGCATTTGGAAAGTGTTTCATGGCAATGCTTTATGTATGATTGATCTTTCTTGCTAACTCTTAGGTTCAGAAATATAAACATCGAGATTGTTTACATTTTTCGTAACGATCCGATTTTAGCCGGATACCCCAACCACATAAGTACCCTATTCTGCCAAAACAGTTATAAATTTGCATTTTTAACTCTTAGGTGCGGAAATATAAGCATCTAGATTGTTTACATTTTTCGTAACAATCCGATTTCATCCGGATACCCCAATCATACACGTCATTAACGTCAAAAGGCAGGGAATCTCGGCTCTTCACAATAGCATAAAAAAAGAAAAATCCCAACAAAGTAACTCAAAAACACCAGCACATTTTAGTTTAAATATTCCAGAACAGGAAATCCCATTAAATCCATTCTAAACATAAAGAAATCGAAATTACCCGATGGCACTAAAGAATGAAGCCAATGAAAATAACGACGCATGACAGACACCTCAGCGTGGGGCCGGCAATTATATGCCCACTCTCTGCAGAAGTGAGGAAAGATTTGAGGAGAACGAGGACAATAGAGACGCTAACATCCTTGAGTAGTATGTTGAAAGATTATTTGTTTTGAAAAAATTGCGGATGAAAAGGAAATAAAAATTTATACTTTTGAAGCGATTAACCACCCGGCGTGATTCAAATTGAAAAATTAAGTGTTTAACAGAGCACGAACTACTGTACACCAAAAGAGACAATATATGGAGTGCTCGGCTGCATCCCATTCCCTCATACATTCATATGCCAATTTCAAGTTATATTTGATTCACTATTATTTGAAAGAAAAAAAAGTGATGATGGCTCCACTCCAATGAAAGCCATTTCGGCTCCATTAATGGAGCCGAAATGGTTTTTCGTAAATAGCATTTTGTAAAATAAAACTGAATTTTTGCAATACGATAAAAGTGAACTCCATCTAAAATCTGAGATTATACACTTATAAGGCTTTGAAAGAGTTACTAATATTTGCTTATTATTTATAGCTGTCACTTTTCGTTTTTAAAATATAAGCATTAAAAACTTGAAAGATCAATAATGCATAAAGCATTAATTATGAAACACTTTCCAACTGCAATACAGTAATTTTAAACATCTGTAGAATGCGATACATTCAGCTGTAATATTTTTAAAATTATCACAATACTAAAATAATTTATTATATTTGAAAACTTAAAACTTCATCGAGAAAAATGAACTTTATTCAAATGACGTCATTAAAATATAAATAGCCCGGCTATCTATGAAAAAGCAGTAAATGTTTCATTCATACACTTCTTTCCATTTTCTTCATTCATCACAATACTACAATAATTTATTTTACTTAAAAACTTAAAACCATGGAGGTAAAAGTAATTTAGCTCTATGCTTTAAACTTCATCAGAAAAGTCTGCTATAAAATCGTCTGCGTCTCTACGTAAAATCAATGAATGTTTCATTTATATCAGCTATATTGAAGACTCCAGAGCTAATTGATTTTGCATTAAGGAAATTCAGCAATTCTTATACAACTCATCTTACAGCTTCATGTATTTACATTCTCTATAAGTGAAAAATAGTCTTCGTTGTGGAAATAATCAAAGTTTCATGATCATTTAAACTCAAATATATTGTAATTGCGTTGTTTCCGTATGTAGATGCACAGAAATTAAGCAAAAATAAAGCGGTTTTAAGACGGATACAACACTAAATATAAATTAAAAAGAACTTTGAAAATCAAAATTTTGACACAAGATGGATGCCATATTTTATTTTGAATTGGGTCACGTGATCTCTTCATATGATATGGATGAAAAATCCAGACCACACGACTGATCCGAAGGCTTACAGTAGCTGTTTGTGTGTCCGGCATATGATATGGGTGTAATTATTTTAATTTTTATTTAAAAACTACCGAACATATTTTGCTGAAATTGTTTTTAGATTTTTATGGGATAATTTGAATATTTCCTAAAACTTTCGAAACAATTTGTAAATTTTAAACTCGCTTAAAAACTGTTTGAAAAATTAGGGCTCACAGAGTTCAGTTTATTCCATTTTTTCAACCTGGATTCAATCCTAAACTAATTGGGTGATATTATTCATTTATATTCCCATACGTCCCACAGACCGTCTGAACAACATACTAAAATATCATTTTGATAAAATCATTTTTACGGCAATTATCATGCGAACGGACTATAGAAATTTGTTTTTCTTAATAATAAATATAGATTTTGGTACTAAATTTTCTAGTACACATTTTTGTCCTTTTACTATTTATATCTATATTTTAAATTTTACTATATATTTCGAGTAAAAGTTAGGAAAATGGCAAAAAGACTCACTTAGAGAACTATTTTTCGAGAAAAAGTTCAAAATATTAAAATATTGAAATTATGTTTATATATGCATAATCTGGACCCTATTTCTGACAAACCAAGAAAATCTATTTATATTTTTTACACTTTACAACAAAGTTGAAAAGTGTTTATGACTTTGTTCATTTTGTCTGTCTGCCCGTTAGCACGATAACTGCCGTAAAAATAACTTAATCAAAATGAAATTTTAGTATGTTGTTCAGACGGTCTGTAGGACCTGTCGGAATATGAATGCATAATATCACCCAATTAGTTTTGGATTGAACCCAGGTTTAAAAAATGGAATACATCGAACCCTGTGGGACCTAATTTTTGAAACATGTTTTAAGCGGATTTAAAGTTCACAAATTGCTACGAAAATTTTAGGTAATATTCAAATTATTCCATAAAGTATACAAAAAAAATTTCAGCAAAATATATTCAGTAATTTTTTAAATAAAAATTAAAATAATTACACCTCTTATATGAAGCGGTCACGTGACCCACTTCAAAATGAAATATGGCATCCATCTTGTCTCAAAATCGTGATTTTTAAATTCATATTGAGTCATCTAATTCATATTGAGTGTTGTATCCGTCCTAAAACCGCTTTATGTTTGCTTAAATTCTGTGCATCTATATACTGAAACAACACAAATACAATATATCTGAGTTTAAATGATCATCCAAATTTGATTATTTCTACAACGAAGACTATTTTTCACTTATGTAAAATGTAAACATCAAAATATGTAGGATGAGTTGTATAAGAATTGCTGTATTTCTTTAACGCAAAATTATTTAACTCATGGAGTCTGCATAGCTGATATGCATGAAATATTCTTTTTTTTTACACAGAGAAGAACGATTTTTTTCGATGAAGTTTTAAGCATAGAGTTTAATTAATTGTAGCTCCATGGTTTCATAAATGGTCTAAATAAAATAAATTCCATGGTTCCATGGTCTAAATAAAATAAATTATTATAGTACTGTGATGAATGGAATGAATGGGAAAATGCTATGAATGAAATGCTGCTTTTATTGAGAGAGCCAGGCGTGTTATTTTTTTTATGACGTCATTTGAATGAATGTCAGTTGTTTTCTATGAAGTTTTCAAATATAATAAATTATTGTAATATTATGATAATTTTAAAAATATTACCGAGGAATGTATTTTAGAGATGTTTAAACCGAAACATACCAAAATCTAATCAGCAAAGTTTCTGAAATTGAATTAACATCATGTGAATCATAATTGAGCGCTTATGATAACTGATAAGTCAACAGCAAATCACTTTTCTTACACACTAATTAATCGAATTATTCGTGCTAAATCCCCATCAGAATACAATTGACATTTAATGAATACGAAACTATTACAAAAAGTATCTTCTTTCATGAATGGATCAAACTAGAAATATAAGGAAATGTTATCAGATTTATAGAATAATATTGGACATAAAATGTGGGCCTGCATACATTTCTTTGAAAAACGTGCAATATCTCGAGAACGATTCATGTTAGTGTTCTAAAGTTTGTCATTCGTGCTACGATGAAAAATTACGTATACGATTATCAATGTATTTAACACTATTCAAAATTCTGATATGTTAAAGATATTTTCAAAAATTCATGCATAAATCGTCCAATGTTTTAAGAACGGTTCATGCAAGTGCTCTCAAATTTGTATTATTCGTTTCCTAGTAAAAAGTTATGTCTGAAATGATTATTTGTCATTAGTAAAGGTCCTGATTTTCTAAACATTCAATTGCATTTAAAATCAATAAGGTTCCCATATTCGAAAACGCACGAACATTACCTCAAAAACGTTCGATGCGAGTTCAGGAATATTCAACACGTGCTCTTCCATCGAAAACTCGAATTCCAAATTTTCGACCCCGTCAGAATACTTTCCTTACACATTATACTATGACGTAGGGAAAGCAAAACATCTGATGTGAGCAGTACATGACTTTCCCTACAGATTTAAATTCATTTTCACCTAATTTCATTAATAATCTATTAAATCGAGTTCAATTGCACTAAATAACACGCATTATTACTTTCCTTACATACAAAATGTGTAGGGAAAGTATGGTAACGGGGACGAAAATTCGAATTCGAGTTTCCGACGGGAGAGAACGTTTCAAGCATTCTTGATCACGAATCAAACGTTTCTGAGGTGATGTCTGTATGTGTGTGTGTGTGTCAGTGAGTCTGTGGAGACGATATCTCACGAACGAATGGAGCAATCCGAATGAAATTTGGTACAAAAATCACATTCCGTGAACACTGGAAGCCTATTGTTTTTAAACACAGTCGAATGTTCAGAACCCCCTAAATTTTTGAGTGAAATTTTGAAAAAATCATCAAACAATCAAAACTTTTAATAAAGTTACGCAAATAGACATTTCTTATGTAATTTTTCCTTAGAAAACGATTGACATAATCTTTAGAACCCCAGCATGAACTGTTCTTGAGATATTGCACAATTTTCAAATAAATTTATCAAAATATCCCATAAATTAGAGAAAATATTAACTGTTGAGAAACATGTTCACTTTTCATATGTAATACCATGCGATAAATTTAGTGAGATCATTCTCACGGATCTAGCTCGTTCCATTCATGAGAAAAGGTACTTTGAGTAATACTTTTGTATTTGAACTCCAATAGTCATTTATCTGCTATAAGAATAACTTATTTCTCCCTCCATAACGCTTGACGACATTTTGGCGACGAATTTGGCGGAATGTCGCCAACTTGGCGACTTTTTAAAATGTTGCCAAATTAACGAAAATCTCGCCAAATGGATAAAAATAACGCTAAATCAATGAAAATGACGACTAATTATCGAAAATTCAATATCTTGGAAAGAATATTAGTATCTACTATAAGAAAAACCTATTTATTTTACTGTAAAAGTAGTAAATTCATTGCATTATATAAGGAAAGTCATGTGTTGCCCACATCAGACTTTTATTATTTGCAATTACACTGAATTTACACTTTTAATTCGGTTTTCGTTTTCATTTGATAACTGGACGTGTATTCCAAAACCGGGGTAGCAAAAATGTGAAAAATCCTAAGTATCTCGAGAACGGATAATCCTAGAGTCCTGCGGTTGGTTTTATTCTTTTCATCCTCAAAAACTGCATTTCAAACAAGATTTTAATTGATACATTTGAACATACGTGATTTTTTATTTTAGATTTCAACTATTTTTGCGGGTCATTTCGCAAAAAAAGGCAGGTTATTTTTCTCCCGAATCAAATCAAATTTTTATCAGCACCATAGCCATCTACAAGTAACTTATGAAATTCTGTGAAATTTAGTCTGTTAGTTTTTAAGTTAGACTGGATACATACATTTCACAGACAGACATATACACAGGCGCTCACACACACAGACGTCACGCTAAAATAGTTTTTTCGTGTTCTAGAAGTCCCAAAACGTGTAGATCCGTCGAAAACTCGAGTTGCGATTTTCATGGAAATACAATACCGCGGCGTAAAGTACCTTAACCGAGGAGTGGGGGATAACGCCCCCCCCCCCCGACCAATTTGTGGTATTTTACCCATTCTTGTATTTTCATTTGAATAAATATACTAGTGTTCGAAGGGAGTGGGGTAGTCTAGCGCCGACATTTTCCAAAACACTTTCCCTTTGTTTTCCTTACATACTTCATTTGAATAGGATATATATATATATATACAAATGACGTTTCGGCAAACGATAATTAAATGAATATTTCTGAAAAAAGAGCTGGAATTTTCAGGAACGCCTGTAATTGCTGCTTTTCTGATAGTTTGCAGAAATTAACAACAAAGTAACTAAAAAAAAATGAACAAAGGTTAAAGAATGCTTTACAGTGTAGAAGCGAATGAGAGGGTCGGCAGGAGTTGATGCTCTCCGGTTCCTGTTTCTCATGGCCATGGTGTACTTGGACGGCGCGATGACGTGCTGACTTTGCTGGCTGTCTATTATTTTGTTTTGAATTAACTTTTCCATCATTTACCCTACTTTTGCTTGATATACGATATTCCGACAGATTTGGTAATAAGGCCTCCCTGAACGCGCCGACCGAAATTGACTACTTCCAATTTTATCCCTCTCTGTATTACTGTCGAACGAAATTGAGGGGTTTTCTAGAAACCAACAGTGTAAAAACAAATTAACTAAGGAAAATAGTGCACGAAATAAATTAGACAATTAAATGACACGGATAACACACACTGTGCGTCATAAGAATGAGTTTTTTTTTCTTCTCGACATTATTGGCATGTTTATAATAATCTGAATGTACCATATATCAAAGCAGAGTTCATGTAGAAGGAAATTGTTAATTTTAAGAATACTTTCGAACACCGCTGAAATACGATGACGTGGCTCTTATTTCCTTTACATATAATCCTACGTGGGGAAAACAAGTGAGTGGACACGATTTCCCTACATAATACAATGACTTTACTTCATCAGCGAATATGTAATGTTCAAGGTCCATGGCAGAATGTTTTCGGCGTTGAATTAACAGCGTGTGATTTGAAATTGGACGCTTTTTGAAACTTACGAGTCCAAACAGAGTGATTTATTCATTCTTACAAATTCTCTCATACAAAATCACATTCATTCTCTCATACAAAATCGCATTCTCTCATGCAAAATGTCATTAATTCTCTCATGCAAAATCACATTCATTCTCTCAGGCAAAATCACATTTATTCTCATACAAAATCACATTCATTCTCATACAAAATCACATTCATTCTCTCATGCAAAATCACATTCATTCTCTCCTGCAAAATCACATTCATTCTCTCCTGCAAAATCACATTCATTCTCTCCTGCAAAATCACATTCATTCTCTCCTGCAAAATCACATTCATTCTCTCCTGCAAAATCACATTCATTCTCTCCTGCAAAATCACATTCATTCTCTCCTGCAAAATCACATTCATTCTCATGCAAAATCACATTCATTCTCATGCAAAATCACATTCATTCTCTCATGCAAAATCACATTCTCTCATGCAAAATCACATTCATTCTCTCATGCAAAATCGCATTCATTCTCTCATGCACAATCACATTCATTCTCTCATGCACAATCACATTCATTCTCTCATGCACAATCACATTCATTCTCTCATGCACAATCACATTCATTCTCTCATGCACAATCACATTCATTCTCTCATGCACAATCACATTCATTCTCCCATGCAAAATCACATTCATTCTCTCATGCAAAATCATATTCATTCTCTCATGCAAAATCTTCATGAAAATGCTAATAACATTTAATCAATATAAATTACATGAAATAAAGGACTATTGGCAAATTCATGGGCGTCAAAATGCAAAACTATTACAATAAGTGTTTTCTCCCCGTGAATAAATAGAACAAACTTTATTCACGAGAATGATGTTGCAAAATTATGCATATGCAAAGTGAACATACACTCTGTCCAAAAGTTAAGCATAGTTGCTGTTTATGTGAAAATTTCAGGAAATCTACATCGGAATGGAAGGAAACGCGGTATGCGAGTGTAATAGGGTTATAGAAGAAAACAATGCAAAACAATGATGATAACGACTTTTATTATCCAAAAAAAGGATTGAAAGAAAAAGAGTCACAATACAAGTGTCAATCTCAGTGAAACAGAATGATTAAAACAATGTGATGCTGCAGTTTAATACAGTGTGTGGGAACCTCGGGTAGCCACGAATGCTACACAACGATTTCCCATACTTTCGTTGTGGGTTTGGATGAGTTGTGTGTTCAAAGAGTTCCAAGCCTCACGGAGAGCAGTTTTCAATCTCGGAACGGAGCTTGGTGGGTAGCGGAGGGCTGCAAGATGTCTCACGATCATATCCAACACATGCTCTATTGGATTCGGATAAGGATCAGATAAGGAGAGTTGGCAGGCTACTGCATGTGCTTGATATCTTCAATTTGAAGGAAATCGTCAATTAAGGCCGCACCCTCAGGAGGCGCGTTATCATCCATGAATATGAAATCAGGACCAACAGCACCTCAAAACAATCGAACGCTAGGCTCAAGGACTTCGTCTATGTATCTTTGACCGGTAACCGACCCCGTGTCAAAGATGTGGAAGTCTGTACGGCCGTCCATCATGATGCTAAGACCATGACTCCTCCAAACGGAAAAGAATGTTTTTCCCGTGATGTTTCCCGGGTGAAAACGCGTTCCACATTCTCTCCGGATCGTGGTACGACGAGAATCAGTTTACTGGTTAAACCTGGACTCGTCGCTGAACATGACATTGCCCCACACTGTTGTCCACTCCACTGCCGATGTTCCAAACTCCCCTGTAAACGCGCGCGTTTCTATGCAGACGTCAGAGGGATGCAAATTGCTGGTCATCTGGCATACAGACCAACGTGTCTGAGTCTCCTGTAAACAGTTTGTCTCGAAACAGTGACTCCTGTAGCGACTGTCAGGGCTGAACGGTTTCTCTGACGTCGCGCAGTTATCACCAAATATCGGTCTTGCCGAGAGGTTGTTACCCTTTACCGACCTGGTACTGGTCGTCGAGCAACATCTCCGGTGGTTTGGAACCTCTGCCACAGTATGGAGATCACACACTCAAGCACATTCAGAATTCGAGACGCTTCGGTTTGGGATTGACCGGATTCCAGCATTTCAATAATTCGTCTCTTCAAAAACATGTCCAATTGGCATCTTTGTGGCATCTTTCATTCTATTTTATTGTTAACAAAGCTCCGTACTGCAACAATTGCGAAACTCTGCCTCAACTGGCCATGCCGCTCGAGGCAGTTTTATAGTTTTACCGACCTGCGCCGGTGCTTTGCGCATGTCGACTGAATTGTTTTGCATATGCACGATGATTTACCTTCGTCCCACGATTCTCCACAACTGATTGTGAACCTTTGACCAACCATATTAACTCCGAATTTTTCGCATTTTGCGAATTATGCTTAACTTTTGGACATGAGTGTATTTGATGAAAATTACTTCTTTGTTTGATGGCCAATAATTTTTTGGCGTAATTGTTTGACGTAATTTTCGACGAATCCCCTGTTCATAATTTTTTGACGTAATTTTTTGTTTGACTTAATGGGTTACGAGAATAAATTTCCCCTCGTTGAGCATGTCGTTAATAATTACCCATTATATGAATAACACACATACATATAACACCACTCAATTTCCAAATTGCCAGTTTTGAACAAAAATCATTCCCACCATTCGTTTTAATCCAAATCCTTTCGTTTCAACGCATGTGTAATCGGCGCAACAACTGGGCATGCATTCACACAAACACCCGCTGCTACGAAAGAAATAACCCATCCGCCAGTGGCTCCACATAACACTACGTTTACAATAATCAGTCACTGCTTCCCATAGCAATGGGGAGGTTGTGGCGTCAGTTTCAACGTCCAATTAGTTGACAACAGTCGACAAACCGGAAACAAACCCTCAAACGAAGAATCGGAAAAAAAATAAACTTTTAAGCTTTCGTTTGAAAATTAACAAAAAATCAGAAAATAGAGTAATTAAAAAAAAATATTAGAATGCGAAAATATGCACCCATATTTTTACCAAATTAGAGTTGTACTAATCCATGTTTGGATGCAGCAATATAATGGAATGAAATTCCATCTAAAAAACCTTAAATTAATATTTAAAACAAACACTTAGCCATGTTTATTCAAATATACTAACAAGTCCTGTGCATGTTCTGCCCGTCAGCACTTTACAAAACCTGTTTATTCGTGGAATATCTACTATAATACAGAAGGTCGTTTGCACTTTATGGAAACGATTTTGATAATTATTTTTTATGCATTAAAGGCGTATTTCTTGCGACGATTTGCTTCTATCTGATAGCCTTGAATCTTGACTATAGTTCTAGCTAAAATTTTCCATGAAAGTAAACTTTTTCTTAGCACCGTCATGTCAATTTTATCCCACTCCTCATGGGTCGTTTTCCGAAGTCCGTTCAGTGTTCTCGGATGCCGTTATCCTAAGGCTCGGTTTAACAAACCGAAAGTGCAAAAGTCCATAGGAGAGGAGCCAGATGATTTTGCAGGTATTTCATTCAATGATTTTATTCCTGTTTCTGATTCTTTCTTTCCTAAAAATGCGGCAGTTGACTTAGACGTGTTGACTTAGACACTTTGTCCATATGAAGCTCAAATTTATTGATGTCCTTTCCATATAAGGCTGGAATTTCTTCTTCAAAAATTTGTTCTAAAATATTCAGCTGATGAATTAATTTTAGCTTTACTTGAGACTTTCTTTGGTTTTAATTTACCGTTGAAACAAAATCCTGTAACTATCATGAATTCCCTTTGGGAACTTTCCTGTACATTGACGAAGCCATTTCGTACAGTCATTTTCGTCAGTTGAGCAATAGAAAATTGCTCTTTTTATTACAGTCACTTAAATACACCCACGCCTCATCGAGTGTTGCCACAAATTTCCATTTATCAGCAGCTAGGTGTTTTTCATATAGTTTTCTACAATTTGTTTTTCTTTCCGCAATATTCTTTTCGCAGATAAACTTTTGATTTAAACATATTTTTTAACTTCAAATCTTTAAGAATGATTTTAATTACAGTGCCAGAAGACATTCCCAGTTTCTGCAATGCATCTTTGAGTAAGTGGATTTTCTTTTAAGATCAGAGACTTCACTTTCTTGATGCTTACCCGCGTTCGAACAGTCTTAGTATGCGATTTTGCTGCTATTTTTCATTTTTACTTTCAGTTAAGACGCTTTTTCCTTTCAAATTTAATATATTAAAAATACCTATCTTTGAAATACAGCAACCTCGATTTTTACACAGCTTTACAATTTGTTGATACGAATATTTTTCCTCGCAAAGCGCATTCACGTAACCTTCGAGCCATCTATCAATTTCAGGAGCTATTTTCAAAATAAATATTGTATTCTACATTCCAATCAAAACAGTAGCAGACGATTATATTGAAAATGCCAAATCTTTATCTCAAAATGCTAACCAGAAACATAAATACAAAATCGTTTTCATAAAGTGCCAACGACCTTCTGTAAAATAGAACACGCTATCACTGTCTAGTCACAACACACACAAAAGGAGGTATTATATTATCTATTGTTTCAAATAAATTAAAAAAACTGATGTGGGCAGCACCTGACTTTCCCTGCCGACCCATTCACATTCTCTTTATTTCTTCAATAATTAATTAAATTGAGTTTAATTGCACAAAATAACACCCATCATTATTTTAAATTACACTGAATTTGCACTTTTAATTCAATTTTCGTTCTCATTTAGTAACTGGACTTAATTTCAAAGTTGGCATTGTGAAAATGCAAAAACGCTAAATTATCTCGAGAACGGCTAGTCCTGGTGTAATGGGGTTGGTCTTATTCTTTTCATTGTTCAAACTTATTCTTTTTCCAAACTTTCATTGTCTTATTCTTTTCCCTATCCAAGTATAAAACAATTATTCAATTGATTATTTGAGCATATGTAGTTTTATTTTAGATTTTGAAGATTTCGCGGGCCATTTCGGTGCCGATTCGATTTTGGTACGATTTGGAAAAGAACAACCTGCCTTTTTTTCCGAAATGGCCCTCAAAAATCGCAAAAATCGCAAAAAGCAAAGACTATGTATGCTGAAATGCATCAATTAAATTCATGTTTTATACGTAATTGTTGACGAGGACATGAATATAAGACACACCATTATGCTTTAGGACTAACCGTTCTCAAGATATTTGAGATTTCTTGTATTTTTGTTACGCCGATTTCGGAAAAATGTCCAATTACGAAATAAAAAAATGTTGAATTAAAAATGCAAATGTGTTATTTGGTGCAACAAAACTCAATCTAATGAATTATTAAAAAAAATAAAGAAAATATGAATTTGAGTCTGCAAGGAAAGTCATGAGCTGCCCACATCAGATTTTTACTTTCCCTGGAATACGTGGTAATGTATACGGAAAGTATTGGAATCATGCCGAAAATCACAACTCGAATTTTCGACGGATCTACACGTTTCGAGACCTGTAGAATACGAAAAAACCATTTTTAGCGTGACGTCTGTCTGTGTGTCTGTGTGTCTGTCTGTCTGTCTGTGCAGATTTTGTATCCACTCTAACTAAAAAAGTAATCGACCGAATTTCATAAAATTTGGTAGGTAAGTCACTTGTGGGCGACTCTGGTGCTGATTAGTTTTGGGTACGATTCGGGATAAAAGAACCCGCCTTTTTTTGCGAAATGGCCCGCAAAAGCTTGTATCCACTGTAACTGAAAAACTAATGAACCGAATTTCACAAAATTTGGTAGATGAGTCACTTGTAGGTTACCCTGGTGCTGATTAGATTTTGGTACGATTCGAAAAAAAATAACCTGCCTTTTTTTGCAAAATGGCCCGCAAAATCGTCAAAATCTAAACTAATGAACCAGATATACTCAAATATATCCATTAAATGCTGGTTTAATACGTAATTTTTAACGATGAAAAGAAAAAGATCAACCCCATTACACTAGGACTAGCCGTTCTCGAGATATTTTAGTTTTTCGTATTTTCTCTTCGCCACCTTTAATAATAAGTCCGGTTACCGAATGAGTACGAAAATTGAATTAAAAGTGAAATAAATTTAAAAATAAATAAAGAGAACGTGAATATAAACGTCTGCAGGGAAAGTCATGTGCTGCCCACATCAGATCTTTTCGTATTCTAGGTGTCAAACCGCGTAGATCCGTCGAAAACTCGAGTTGCGATTTTCGACATGATTCCAATACTTTCCCTATACCTTACCATGTATAGCAGGGAAAGTAAAATTAGTTCAATATCCAGAATCATTTTCAGCATCTGACGTCATACGTAATATAGAACTCCAGATTACTGCTCTTTATAGATGATCTATGTAATTTCAATTAAATAAGAGTTTCACGTTCAGCGAACAATTCGAACTTTTTGATCATTATCAACACCCTCCTAAAATTCACATTTTTATATTTAAGTAAATTACTGTATCGATATATACATTGATAAGAAATAAGGTGAACAAGCAAAGAGAAGCCAACTCTCCACCATTCCTAGCAAAGTGAAATCAATATTTTCTGAATATTGAGATCACTTTTACTCGAAAACTGCAATACGTAGAAAGATGAAATTTTGCATACATCCTTGAAATTGCACGGAGATTTGCTGAATCATAATTTCAATTATTAAAACGAACTTTAACGGAACGAAACGCTTATTTTTTAACTGCGCATGCTCACCACGTTTCGTACAAATAACAAGTAAAAACAACTTTTAAACAGCTTATCAAACCATGAGCAATTGCATACATTGTTATTTAAATACATTTCTTCTGTATTCTGAATATATTTTGGTGATTTAAATATGACACTTTCATTTCATCGTTTTCCTGTATTCTAATTTGTTTAATTTAATATTAAAATTCTAAAAACTTATAGACTCTTTAGTATTATGATTCTCAAAATTTATTTTTTATACATCAAATTTCATCTTTATCTGTTAAATTAAATTTTAATTTGACATCTTTCACAGGTCGTATACTTTATATGTGTAAGTCTGTTTCAAAACCCGGCTTTTAATTTTCCTGCAATACATGGTAATGTATAGGGAAAGTATTGGAATCATGTCGAAAACCGCAACTCGAGTTTTCGACGGATCCACGCTTTTGTGACCTCTAGAATACGGAAAAGTTATTTTAGCGTGACGACTGTATATGTATGTGGTTCTGTGCAATATTTGTATCCACTCTAACTCAAAAACTAATAGACCAAATTTCATAAAATATTATAAGTCACTTGTGTGTGACTCTGGTGCCGAATAGATTTTGGATACGATTCGGGATAAAAGTACCCGACTTTTTTATTTTGCGAAATGGCCCGCAAAAATTATCTGTATCCTCTCTAGCTAAAACTTAATAGACCAAATTTCACAACTTTTGGTAGATAAGTCACTTGTGGGTTAACCAGCTGCTGATTCGATTTTGGTAGGATTCGAGAAAAAGGAACCTGCTTTTTTTTTTGCAAAATATCCCTCAAAAATCATGAACATCTAAAATAAAAGACAGCGTATGCTCAAATCTATCAATTAACTTTGTTTTATACATAATTTTTGACAATAACAAGAATAAGACCAACCCCATTACTCTAGGTGTAGCCGTTCTTGACATATTTTAGTTTTTTCGCTACTCCCCCTTTGAAAAAAAGTCCAGTTACCAAATGAAAACGAAAATTGAATTAAAAATGCAAATTCAGTGTCATTCAAAATAATTATGGGTGTTACTTTGTACAATTAAACTCAATTTAATGAATTATTGTAGAAATAAAGGGAACGTGAATATGAGTCTGCAGGGAAAGTCATATGCTGCCCACATCAGATTTTTTGCTAGCAAGGTCGCATTTCGATACTCCCAACATTGCCTTGCTTACCGTGTTTGGGCGGCACAACCCTGTAAGTCACGCGATCAAACAACTTGCTCAAGAATCACTTCTTCAAATCATTCATGTCAATAATCCTCCAATTTTGACAGATTCAATTCCCGGCAAAATGGCGGTTATGAAACCCCGGTCTTCAATAGAATCAAGTACATTTTTGTTTTCAATCTGTTCCATAACGGTACATGTGGGTCAAGTTTCAATCAGGGAAAAGTCAAAACGTGACTTGCGTGATCCGCTTCGAGAATTTTCTGGCCACTGAGTGTTAAAAAAAAAAAACAGGAGTACAAATGGGAATATAGCGTGTGTGAACTCTGTCAGCCCTCTGAAATCAATCCGACATTTTTACACTCAACGGCAGCGAATATGTAATCTTTATTTGCATTCCTGTTGATATGTGGGGTGTATACTGAAAATGACAGCACGCTCACCGTGCCTGTTACAGGTGTAGTTTAAGTAAATGTCAATCGAGTGCTTTTATTTATGCATAAATATTTGTACATAAAATCATTCTTTGTAAAATATCGTATATAATGTTATTGCATGGGAGTAAAGCAGCAACTATTGTTGTGCAAAGTATATATAGAAGCTAGTTGATTTCTCATACTATATAGTATAGAGAAAGTATTGTTCTCACGAAATTTTCGAATTAATGTCAATATATGTTTTATGGCCTCCTGAACACGTTTTGGCTATTTTTGGAGTGATATCCATTAGTCTGTCTGTCTGCGAGCGATTTCTTGTGAACACTATAGCGGCGACAAACATCAATGGATTTTCACGAAATTTTATATACGGCTTTGATATCAAAAAAAAATCTAGAACTAGATAGATTTTCTTTTTTAATTTGAGAGAAAGCTTCGAAATGTATTCGAAATTTTATATTTTTTTTTACATGACAGCACAGGACAAAATTGGACATAATCATGAATGAATGGGTTTATTTATGGCTCAATGATTATGAAACTTAATAGTTACAATCGTTGTGAAAAATAGCAGCGATACAATTTTTTAGTTCGTGACGTTTTTGGGTCCCCCTCGGAAGAAAATTTCCGTACCTCAATAGGGTAGGAGTACATTGTCAAATATGGTATCAATCGAAAGATTTTATCAAGCCCCTAAAAGTAAAGGGTAACACGCTGTAATTATAATCATTTAGACCCACAATGACGATTTTTCAAAAATTCTCTTGAAAAAGTGAAAAAAAATGTTATAAAAAAAGGGAGTCATATGAGAAAGTAGAATGCAGTTACACTCCAGTTGTTAATTTTTCCATCGAATCGTAAAGTGAAGATGCAATGAAGTTGGTAGAGTTTACCATGATTCTTAAAATATCGGGTATTATTAGGTACAAGCCAAGTAATCACTAACTATAACACCTATACACTTCAAAAAAGTTCTGAATAACAATTATCGTTTCAAATTAATACACTAAAATGGAATACATTTTATAATTCTGTGAACATGAACATTGCGGTACATAAAAGAATATTTCATCTCCGATCGCTGTATGTTGCCATTTTTTTCAACGTTTTCAGACATTAAGATAAAAATTCAAATCATTATAGCATTACTTTCAATAGTTTGATTTAAAGGATAGCCATCAAACAATTTCGGTATTTGGAATGTAATGCGGTAAGCAGAGTTATATATCACAATGGAATCAGAAACTATAAATAAGTTCATTTATAAAACATAAAAAGTCGTCTGCTATTACTATAAATTAAAATATCCCAAGAACGGTTGATTGCACACCAATAGTTAAGAAAATTTAGGATATTTTTCTTTCTATGCTTGGTGGTTTAAAAACGAAATTTCTGTGTGTATCTGCTTTCGACTTATAACTTAAAGAATGTTAGAACAAAAAATTCCGCAATTCATAAATTTTTTGAACTAAATTCTAAGATTCTGATTTTCTGATTACTTTGTCTGTAATTTATCAGCTTCTTGATATCGGAATAAATGCATATTCCCAAAATGGGGCAGAGTGACAGCATATTTTGTCCATCCATCCGCTTTTACATTATGATGAATTCTAGACTATTCCGATACCCAGATTAGTTCGAGGCTTGCATGTTATGATTTTGTTTTACGACTTTATTAAGCTTTCTTGCTGAGTGGTGGCTTCTAAGGCGCTATTGCTGTCAGAAATTATCATGTACTCCCTTTATTTATTAAACAGTCAACTGTATACGTAATTGTAGAGATTCCTGCTGTAAATAGGGACCATATTTCAGTAAGACGAATACTTCTGGTAATTTGTTCACTTTAGTATATTCCAAAACCTGTACTTCTTATGCCCTTTGATCAGCCTGTTCCAATCCATTGCATTTCTTCCGCTTCGCTCATGTAGCTGCTGAATAGGATCAGAACTACCCTTGTAGTGACACCTTTAGAATAACTGTTTATAGTAGTGTCTCAGTTCTGGTCATCCCATGATACTCTGGATCAGTAAAAAGTTTATGTAAGCTAAGTTTCTTTTTGCATGAAGGTTATGTTATCCACGGTATTTTTTGCTACTTCAAGTCGCTTCTCCGTATTATCTGTAATTATTGCTATATTGTTTTATTAATTCACTTTCTCCTCTTGGAAGTTCTCTTCCGAGGGGAAATCCTTTCACCTCTTACTACTTTACCAACTTCATACTCTGGTACTTCTGCCTCGAGTATCATAACTTCTGTAACACTCATCTTTGATACGGCTAATGACAAACATAGAACGATATTTTCCAGAAAAACATATTTTTCTATTCGGGCTACATTGATACAGTCAATCTAGGCTAACAAAACTAAGTGCACTATTTTTAAAAGGTATTCGTTATTAAGTGCTCTGGCTGCACAGCATTTTTATCACCCAGTGGTCCTTTCAATCTTTTTGGCAATATGGTTTTAATATTTCAGCCGTTTTCAGATGTGTAATTAATAACCCCAGGATCTTTGCAGCCTTTACATAAGATATTTTTCTGTATACAGAAATTTATCATGCTTGAAAACAATTTTCTTCAATGTGAGTCTCATAATACTCGTTATCTTGACGTTAAACTCCATATCCGACTTTGATATGCTCGAATAAAATCCATTTAACTTCTCAATACATGTTTCTTCCTTCTTATCATTACAAACAATAACTGTTGCATTATCTGCATACAGGAAAAACTTTCCATTTTCTCCCATCTCCCATATATAGTTACTGTATATTCTAAATAAGAAAGGGGTAATCACAGGCCCCTGAGGTAATCCTATTCCCGCCGTTTTGTTGAAAGTCTCAACTCCTCGTCACTCTAATTACTTTCCTTATATACATAGTATAATGTATAAGGAAAGCATTGTGACGGGGTCGAAAATTCAAATTAGAGTTTTCGGCGGGAGAGCACGTTTGAAGCATCCCTAATCATGAATCGAACATTTTTGAGGTAATGTCAGTGTGTATATGTATGCGTAGACGATATCTCACGACGGAATGGAGCGATTGAAATGAAATTTAGTACAAAAACCACAATTCGTGAATACTGGAAGCCTGTTGCTTTTATGCACAATCGAATGTTCAGAACACCCGTAAATTTGAGTGAAATTTTGAAAAATCGTCAAAAAATCAAAACCGTTAATAAAGTTAAGCAAATAGACATTTCTTATGTAATTTTTCCTTAGAAATCGATTGACAAACTTTTGAACGCTAGCGTCAACCGTTCTCGAGATATTGCACCTTTTTCAAATAAATTTATCAAAAAATTCCATAAATTAAAAACATATTAACTGTTGAGAAACATGTTCACTTTTCATATATAATATCATGCGATAAATTTGATGACATCATTCTCGTGGATCTAGCTCGTTCCATTCATGAGAAAAGTTACTTTGAGCAATACTTTTGTATTTGAAAGTCAGTAGTCATTTATCTGCTATAAGAATAACTTATTTCTCCGCCCATAACACTTGGCGAGATTTTGATGACGAATTTGGCGGAATGTCGCCAACTTGACTAATTTTTTAAATGTCGCCAAATTAACTAAAATCTCGCCAAACGGATAAAAATGACTATAAATCAATGAAAATGACGACCAGTTGACGAAAATTTAATATCTTGGAAAGAATATAAGTATCTACTATAGGAATAACCTATTTTTTTACTGTAAAATTAGTAAATTCATTTTTTACTATAAAATTAGTAAATTCATTGCATTATATAAGGAAAATAAGGTGCTGCCCGCAACAGCTTTTTTTATTTCACGATCAATGAGAAATTAATTAATCCTCCTAACTATGTACTCATCACGCTCTTTGTCTTCTAATTTACGAAGCATATTTTTCATGTTCAAGTTGTTTTAGGTGGCTAACGGCACTTTAACGACACTTTAACTTTGACACTTTAACTTTAACGACACTTTCATTTATATCCAAATACAGCAGTATCGCATGTTTCTATCTAATGGACCCATTTGGAATCTCGTGCGAAATCCATATATGCGATCGGGAAAAATGTGATTGATATCTGCCCAACCGGGTTCTATGACATATTGAACCTGGCCTTTGCAGTTTCGTAAAGCCCAAGGTGAATCGTATAGGAATTTGATGCCAACTGGAAGGACTGAAATCGTCTGTTCCCATAGATGTTTTGCAAAAATTATGACTTATAACAAGTTTTTTAATGGCATTGCAAAGGTTGATCCTTCCATGTTGACAAGTGCACAATAAGAGCGAAACTGGCCCATGGATGCTGTTATCTACAATGGGGGTGTCTTTCAAATATCAGTAAACTTTCTCGGAACATATAATTAATTGAAGGTGAAATCTTTAAGAATGTTTGCCTACAACGAATGTACACGGCAGTATTTCTGAGAACACTCAGCCAGAAGATCATCGCGATGGGTTTATTTGATCCAAAATCCTGATATAGACTGTACCTGTATTGAAAACATATCCATTTTGGGTTTATTAATGATAAATAATTAGGATATTTGTCAGGATTCCTTTAAATTTTGTCGGACCAAATCTGATGCTTCTATCAGTCTGCTTTGCACGAATCATACTCACGTGCCAGAATGTTAGCAATTTTTGAAAGGAGACGAATCTCATCCCTGAGACAGAAGAGGTGGGGGGGGATGCAAACGTACAAATGATCAAGAATAATGATTCGTCTTCTAAATTGCCGGAAACGTATAAATCCGACGTAAACTCATTCCGATTTGATCCCTATTTCAATACTTCCCGTACGTCAAATACCGTGCGGAGAGTAAAAATCTGATGTGGGCAACACATGACTTTCCTTATACATAATGTAATGAATTTACTACTTTTACAGTAAAAAAAAAATCTGATGTGGGCAACACATGACTTTCCTTATATAATGTAATGAATTTACTTCTTTTACAGTAAAAAAATAGGTTTTTCTTATAGTAGATACTAATATTCTTTCCAAGATATTGAATTTTCGGCCATTAGTCATCATTTTCATTAATTTAGCGTCATTTTTATCCATTTGCCGAGATTTTCGTTAATTTGGCAACATTTCAAAAAGTCGCCAAGTTGGCGACATTCTGCTAAATTCGTCGCCAAAATCTCGCCAAGCGTTATGGACAAAGAAATAAGTTGTTTTTACAGCAGATAAATGACTATTGGCGTTCAAATACAAAAGTATTACTCAAAGTATCTTTTTTCATGAATGGAACGAGCTAGATCCACGAGAATGATGTCACCAAATTTATAGCATGGTATTTCATATGAAAAGTGAACATGTTTCTCAATAGGAAATATTTTTTTTTCATTTTATATATGACTTTTTAATAATTTTTTTGAAAAATGTGCAATATCTAGAGAACGGTTCATGTTAGCGTTCTAAAATTTATGTCAATCGTTTTCTAATGAAAAATTACATAAAAAATGTCTATTTGCGTAACTTTATTAGTGGTTTTGATTTTTTGACGATTTTTTCAAAATTTTATTCGAAAATTTAGGGGGGTTCTGAACATTCGATTACGTATAAAAACAATAGGCTTCCAGTGTTTACGGATTGTGATTTTTGTACCAAATTTGGTTCGAATCGGTCCATTCGTTCGTCAGTTATCGTCTCCACAGACTCACTGACACACACATACTTTCACACACACACACACACACACACACACACACACACACACACACACACACAGACATCACTTCAAAAATGTTTGATTCGTGATCAGGGATGCTTGAAACGTGCTCTCCCGTCGAAAACTCGATTTCGAATTTTTGACCCCGTCACAATACTTTCCTTATACATTATGTATATAAGGAAAGTAATAGGTTGTTCTTATAGTAGATACTAATATTCTTTCCAAGATATTGAATTTCCGACAATGAGTCGTCATTTTCATTGATTTAGCGTCATTTTTATCCATTTGGCGAGATTTTCGTTAATTTAGCAACATTTCAGAAAGTCGCCAAGTTGGCGACATTCCACCAAATTCTTCGCCAAAATCTCGCCAAACGTTATGGACGAAGAAATAAGTTGTTCTTACAGCAGATAAATGACTATTGGCGTTCAAATACAAAAGTATTACTCAAAGTATCTTTTTTCATTATTGGAACGAACTAGATCCACGAGAATGATGTCACCCAATTTATCGCATGGTATTACATATGAAAAGTGAACATGTTTCTCAATAGGAAATATTTCTTTTTCATTTTATATGACTTTTTAATAATTTTTTTGAAAAATGTTCAATATCTCGAGAACGGTTCATATTAGAGTTCTAAAATTTATGTCAATCGTTTTCTAATGAAAAATTACATAAGAAATGTCCATTTGCGTAACTTTATTAGCGGTTTCGATTTTTTGACGATTTTTTCGAAATTTCATTCGAAAATTTAGGGGGTTCTGAACATTCGATTGCGTATAAAAACAATAAGCTTCCAGTGTTTACGGATTGTGATTTTTGTACCAAATTTGGTTCGAATCGGTCCATTCGTTCGTCAGTTATCGTCTCCACAGACTCACTGACACACACACACACACACACACACACACACAGACATCATTTCAAAAATGTTTGATTCGTGATCAGGGATTCTTGAAACGTGCTCTCCCGTCGAAAACTCGAATTCGAATTTTGGACCCCGTCACAATACTTTCCTTATACATTATATATATAAGGAAAGTAAAAATGTTTGACTTGATCGAATTAATTGTTCCAGTCAGATTTAATTTTCTGTTCATATAATATAAGGCACCGTGATTTATTCTCAGTTTCGCGTTAGAGAACAACTTAATCAGCCACCTTGCAATCTCCATTTCAATTCCACAAATGTGTCAAAGGAAATTCACCTTTGTTCCCATAAAAGATTCATTACAAGAGAAAGAAAAAATCCGAAAAGGCCATGCTGTAAGTGGACTTCAACAAGGAATACAAGAAATTGTTTTCCTCAAAGCTTCCTTTATTCTCCCAGTATTGAGAAAACGCATTAATTACAAACATCCACAAGCCTTCAACATATGAATTCTGTTACGGGAAATTGAAGTAATTTCGAAACTAATCTGCAGTTCAAGAACTTTTAGGTGAAGATTCTGGCCTTTGACGAACAAAGAATATTTCCAAATTTCAAAATGTTTTGAAAAGATCGGTGTCTTTTTCAATGCCGTATCAACGCTTTCTTTCAGCAAATCGTGGTAGTGTTATAATTATGTTCCGAACTTTAACGGCACTTCGTTTTTGAGGTATTTTCCCCTTTCTTTCTAAAGCAATTATCACTTGTTTTTCTCTTTCTTAAAGCATTCCATAATACTAATTTATAAACACCACAGGACAATTCTGTTGTACTTGCATCATGACAATTTTCGCATTTTCTACCACTTAAAAATATCTAAGAACATTTTTAGATCTTTTAGAATAATTTATTAGCTGTTATGACATGTTTAAAGGATTCGGGTCATTTTTACTTTCCTTATATACATAATGTATAAGGAAAGTATTGTGACGGGGTCGAAAATTCGAATTCGAGTTTTCGATGGGAGAGCAAGTTTCAAGCATCCCTGATCACGAATCTAACAGTTTTGAAGTGATGTCTGTGTGTGTGTGTTTGTCAGTGGGTCTGTGGAGACGATACCCGACGAACGGATGGACCGATTCGAACGAAATTTGGTACAAAAATCACAATCCGTAAACACTGGAAGCCTATTGTTTTTATACGCAATCGAATGCTCAGAACCCCCCTAAATTTTCGAATGAAATTTTGAAAAAATCGTCAAAAAATCAAAACCACCAATAAAGTTACGCAAATAGACATTTCTTATGTAATTTTTCATTAGAAAACGATTGGCATAAATTTTAGAACGCTAACATGAACCGTTCTCGAGATATTGTACATTTTTAAAAAAAATATCAAAAAGTCATAAAATAAAATATTTCCTATTGAGAAACATGTTCACTTTTCATATGTAATACCATGAGATAAATTGAGTGACATCATACTCGTGGATCTAGCTCGTTCCATTCATGAAAAAAGATACTTTGAATAATACTTTTGTATTTGAACGCCAATAGTCATTTATTTATCTGCTGTAAGAATAACTTATTTCTTAGTGTATAACGCTTGGCGAGATTTTGGCGACAAATTTGGCGGAATGTCGCCAACTTGGTGACTTTTTTGAGATGTTGCCAAATTAACGAAAATCTCGCCAAATGGATAAAAATGACGCTAAATCAATGAAAATTAATTTAGCGTCTTAACTTTTTTTAAGGATATATTTTTTAGATTCTGGATAATTTTTAAAAGTTCGGAGGCATTTTTTATAATTTTATGCAGCATTTTCCTTTTTAAGACAATTACCGCTTCTATTTTCGCATTTTCAATATTTTTAAAGCACCTAATTGTAGTCTTGCATAATAATGGAAGATATTTTTGCGTGTGAGTTAAAGCGAAAAATCTAAGCGTTGGCCCTAAAATTTGGCTCAGGTACTTCATGACTGGGGAAGGTTAACCTCGGCAATATATTTTTTATTCAAAATAACGAATTTTTAAAGCCTAAAATCATTATTTTCCCCCCATTTTGTTAAACTAAATTTATTCTTTTTTTCCTGCCACAGACTGCAGATGATAAAATTAGAGCAGGTAGCATATGCGTTGTATAGAGAAAAAACAACTTATAACCTCTAAGTGTGCTTTATTTTAATGATAAAATTAGAGCAGGTAACATATACGTTGTATAGAGAAAAAACAACTTATAACCTCTAAGTGTGCTTAATTTTTGGGTTTTCAAATTTTGCGAATTTCAAAGATGCTGTGTTATTCTTTTAATTTGGCATTATATTATCAAAATGAGTAAAGTGCTAAAATTGGATGAAAATTCGCAGAGACAGCAATATTTTACTTCGGGGTTAAAGGAACTCCTTTATACGAAGTTTTTTCATTTCCTTATATCACGAGAATGATTTTAGTTCAAAACAGGCGATTTGGAAATTGAGTATGGCGTTATCGGTATCTGTATTATTTAGGTAGCGGGAGCTTATTTAGAACCCGGGAAACGACAAATAGTTCATTCTAATAATTTATAAGCACCACAGTGCACTTGCACATAATTTGAATGCAAACGTTTTTTTTTAATCTATAGATCATTTTTAGAGATTTCCACGCAATTTTCAAATTTTCCTTTTACATTTCTCCCGCTTTTAAAAATATCTAATAGTTCTGCAATTTGGCGGCATTTTCATGTGATGGTTAGAGTGCAAGAACATTTTTAAAAATTTTTGTATAGCTTTCAGGATATTTTTGTAGTTCAGAATTTTTTTTTTTTTTTAAATTGTGTTGCATTTTCCTGTTTTAAGTTTCTAGCATATTTTAATTTAATCATCTAATAATTCCAAGTCTGATGCACTTGACTATGATAATTAGAGTAATTACTGTATTCACTTGCTGTAATAATCGTATCAAATCTTTTTCGTAGTTCCTGGGATACACATTCGCGGGGACACACACAACCTCAAAAACGTTTGATTCGAATTCAGGGATACTTTATACGTACTCTTCCGTTAAAAACTTGAATGCGAATTCAGCATAATTCACTCTATATATTGCCATGTGTATGGAAAGTAAAAATGCAGCACATATCTTAAAATAATTTATGAATATAATTTATGGTGGAATATCATTGAAAATCCTCTACGCAAATCATATCATTTAAAAGCATTTCAGGAGTACAAAAGCTGATGTGGGCAGCACATGACTTTCCATGCAGACTCGTATTCACGTTCTCTTTATTTCTTCAATAATTCATTAAATTGAGTTTAATTGCACAAAATAACACACATAATTATTTTAAGTTACACTGAATTTGCACTTTTAATTAAATTTTCGTTTTTATTTGTAACGACGTATTTTCAAGAGTAGCAAAAATGCAAAAAACTAAAATATCTCGAGAACGGCTAGATCTACAGTAGTCGAGTTGGTCTTATTCTTTTCACCATCAAAATTTACGTATAAAAAATGCATTTAATTTATATATTTAATCATTCTTAATTTTTTAATTTGGATTTTTGCGGGCCATTTCGCAAAAAAAGGCATGTTTATTTTTCGAATCGTACCAAAATCTAATCAGCCCCAGGGTAACCCACAAGTAACTTATGTGCTAAATTTTGTGAAATTTGGTCTATTAGCTTTTCAGCTAGAATGGATACAGGCAATTTTTGCGGGCCATTTCGCAAAAAAAAAGGCAGGTTTTATCCCAAACCATACCATAATCTAATCAGCACCAGGGAAATTTAGTAGGAACTTACATATAAAATTTTATGGAATTTGGTCTATTAGTTTTTGAGCTACTGCGAATACAAACTGCACAGACAGACACACAGACATCACGCTAAAAATAGTTTTTCCCGTGTTCCAGAGGTCCCAAAACGTGTAGATCCATCGAAAACTCGACTTGTAATTTTCGACAAGATTCCAATACTTTCCCTATACATTACCATGCATTGCATGGAAAGTAAAAATATGTTCGCTTTGCTACTTACAAAATAGTATAACATTTAAAAGTTAGTCACGTTTTAACCAATAATCCGTTCTGAGTCGTCTTACGTTCATCTACAGGTAAATATTAATCAGTCAATAGATTATTTGAAGCAGAACCTCGAATAAAGGTCTACATCATAAAAAATCTGATGTGGGCAGCACATGATTTTCCCTATATAAATCAATGACCTCGCTTCTTTTACAGCAAATTAATCATACACAAGACTCATGGCACAATATTTTTAAAGCTGAATTACAACATATGACGCTTTTCTGGATGGCAACGTCTGAAACTATTTTAAGTACCCAATTAGCTTAAATTTTGCACAAATTAAACTTGTCAATTAGAAATTTTACTAGCATTCGCTGAGCATTAGACGCCATATATTGAACAATCTTAATCATTGGAAAATACTGATTTTTTTTCGTCATTTTTGCAAGATTGCCGACATTTTCGACAATTTGGTGACATTTCAAAAGTTAACAAGACGTTATTTTGCCAAGTGTTACATATTTGAAAATATTTATTACAGTTCAATTTTATGTAATTTTTTTGACAAAGTAGCTTGAAAAACTTTCAATATCTCGAAAACGGTTCAAGCTAGAGTTCTAAAGTTTGTGTAATTCGTTGTCTAATGAAAAATTACGTGTCATATTTATTTAACAATATTAAATGCCCTAAATTTTATAATTTTTAGAATACATTTTTTCAAAAATGTATTCGAAAATTTTGTGAACGTTCGATCGCGTTTAAAATCAATAGGTTTTTATTATTCACCGATTGTAGTAATTTTAGCAAATACGTTTCGAGAAACTTCGTTCGTGAGATATCGCGTCCTTAATATTACGAACATACATACACTCACTGACATATATATACATACAGACACACACCACCATACACACACACTAACATGAACACACAGAAATCACTTTAGAACGTTCAATTAGAGTTCAGTTATGCATAAAAAGTACTATTTCATCAAAATCTGGAATTCACATGTTTGGCCCCGTCACAATACTTTTCCTATACATTGTAATAAGGGAAAAAAATAGGCTATATTTTTACAATACAATGAAAAGTACTTCAGTGTTGCACAAATGTTAATTTTTGCGATATTGTCAAATAGTATTTCACCAAATACTAAGTTATGAATAAAACTCGATATTTTAAGAGGGTGTAAAGCTGAAATAAGATAACAGAAAAAATATTAACTTGATTAACAACTTTCTAACTAATGAATCAAAGCCTAAAATACGTGTCTAAAGAATACGGTAAAAAAAATTTCAATTATTATCAATTTTTTTTTTCTGTTTAGTTTTTCAATTTTCTCAATCTGTTTCAAATGTGGCACATAGGAGTATCTAATGGTCTTTTTTTCACAGTAACAGACCATTAAATGAAATGTACTATTATGAGGCTGGTGTATGGTAAATGCCCCCTGAAGATTTTACTATTACATCAGCTTTGTTCCATTGTTTAAACATACCAGTTTTTCTTTTGATAGATATTTTATATACTTCTGTAGTTTCCTGATTTTTTGTGTATATGACTGGCATTCTCTTGAAATATTTCTGGTTAGAATTGAATTCTACACTATCTCTTCAAATTCTGAAGGTAGAAGCTTGAAATGGTTGAAGGTAGAAGCTTGAAACTTTGCATAGTGGAAACTTTATCGATAAGTTATAAGAAAATTCTAGAATCTTGGAATTTTACTCGGAGAATTTATAAATCGCAGAATTTTTACTCCAACGTTCTTCCAGATATAACTTGAAAGGTTAGACACACAAATTAGGTTGTAGACAGTTCTGCAAAAAAAATATCCTAAATGTTTTTAATTAACTACTGGTGTACAATAAACCCTTCTTGAAATATTTTAAATTAGAGTTACAGCAGTCTATATTTTTTGTTATATTTTCAGAATTTATTTATAGTTTTAAATTCCATTGTGGTAACTATAGTAACAGACAGGGACGTCGATAATAGGGATAAAATGATGCATTCCATAGGAGGCTCTTTAAGCTTTGGGACCAGGACCGTATAAACAGTTTATTTTACAAGTTATTGACCTTTTTCATAAAGAGTATTGTGCGGGCCTTCGCATTTGCTGAATATAAACCCAAAAATTCCATTGGTGATCAGGGCCCTCGCTAAGGGGGGGACAGGGGGGAGTCTCCCCCCCCCGAATGTTCAGAAATCCCTGTACAGTTGGCAAAATCAAGCTCCACGTTGGCAGACTTTGTACATTTTAGATAAAATGATGAATGATATCATATCATGATAAACACTCCAAAGATCCATATAAATGGAATATGGATTAAAAAAAGGCTTTATTGTGTTTAACTTAATTTAGATAGACACGTATTTGTCTTTGCTTCAGGCAAGACTACCTTTCTACAGCGTCTTCCAAGTTGATTTCGTTTATCAAGTCTGCTTCGCACTTCAAAAGCATGAAGCTGTTAAGTCTCATGTTTGTCATTGTTGTTCTCAAGGAACCTTTCACAATATTTAGCTAACTGAAGGCTCTTTCATTTGTGCTGACTCAATAACCGGCTGTTAAAGTCAATTGGCACATTTTGAAAGCCAGCTTTAAAGCATTTTTGAATTGAACCATTACGTTCTTCAATGTTTCCATTGATAGTATATGTATGTTCCTCCTTGCATATGTTAACGAAGACTTATAACTCACTTTGTAGAGCATGCATATCAGACCTAGTAGCTGGAGGGAACATCATGACAGCCTCTTCAATTGCCAGTTTATGCTTGTTCAAGGGAAAGTTGGAAATTGAATGTAGTGGAGAAATAGTTGTCTTCATAGCAACCACATTGTCTTTAAGGCCTCTACATAGTGTATCAAGGACAGCCTTGAACTCTTTTCTATAGAATTGTTTTAGGTCTATGTTTACTTCATTTTCAGCATACTCTTCAATCCTTCTCGACCTCATTCGTCTTCTATGGTGCAGTTGAAAGTCATGTTCAGGATCAATTTTAATGCTTCCAACACATGTTTCCGCACTTGTGATCAAGTTGTCCATTTCTGTGGTGTTAATATTAATCTCTTCTAAAATTATTACTGTGATTTCAACTGTTCAACTGTAATACAATCAATCATATTCAGATCAGGGCTTTTAAAAGTTTCTGTCAAATTCTTCATTTTATACATAATGTTTTTCATATAAAACAAGATAACAATGAACTCAAATTATTTCATCTTTTTGCATAACCCATGCGCTTTTGCATAACCCATGCGCTTTTTTGTAGCACAGTCTAATTCCTGTTGTGTGGAAATTTCTTCTAATACAGATAGGAAAGGTGCAAATGATGTGTTTACAGCTTTTATAGTCTCTGCTCTGGCTGTCCACCTAGTACTAGACATATTTCTCAAAAGAAGGGCATACTTCACTTCTTTGATCTTATTCCTCAACTGTCGGAGACGGTTAGTACTTGAATTGAAGAAAACATACGATGCTTCAAGTGTGTCGAATAAGTTTCTAATAATAATGCTGATACTGCAGCTGTGTTCTACGTCTGTGATCTTGGCATGGAATGTATGGTATATGATGCCCTATGATTTCTGAGAGTTTCTTTTGTGCTCCATTAAACTGGCCTGACATTGAACTTGCAAAATCATATGACTGAAAAGCCAATTAGGATGTGTCAATTTTTACTTTCCCTGCAATACATGGTAAAGTATAGGGAAAGTATTGGAATCATGCCGAAAATCGCAACTCGAGTTTTCGACGAATCTACACGTTTCGAGACCTCTAGAATACGAAAAAACTATTTTTAGCGTGACGTCTGTGTGTCTGTCTGTCTGTGCAGATTTTGTATCCACTCTAACTAAAAAACTAATGGACCGAATTTCACAAAATTTGGTAGGTAAGTTACTTGTGAGCGAGTCTGGTGCTGATTAGTTTTGGGTACGATTCGGAATAAAAGAACCCGCCTTTTTTTTTGCGAAATGGCCCGCAAAAGCTTGTACCCACTCTAACTGAAAAACTGATGGACCGAATTTCACAAAATTCGGTAGATGAGTCACATATGGGTTACCTTGGTGCTGATTAGATTTTGGTATGATTCGGAAAAAAATGACCTGCCTTTTTTTGCAAAATGGCCCGCAAAAATCGTCCAAATCTAAACTAAAGAACTGGGTATACTCAAATATATCCATTAAATGCTGATTTAATACGTAATTTTTAACGACGAAAAGAATAAGACCAACCCCATTACACTAGGACTAGCAGTTCTCGAGATATTTTAGTTTTTCGTACTTTCCCTACGCCACCTTTGAAAATAAGCCCGGTTACCGCATGAGAACGAAAATTGAATTAAAAGTGAAATAAATTTAGTTAAAATAAAGAGAACGTTAATATAAGTCTGCAGGGAAAGTCATGTGCTGCCCACAGATTTTTTTCTTTCTTAAAGTCTCATAAATTTACTTTGCCATTCCAATACCTGTTTTTTCAGCACATTCAGAAACGTCTAGCAAGCGTGCTCTTGGTTTGCAGTTTTCATCGACAGTACGGACAACAATCGAAAGCATATCCTTTTGTGAACTGTCAGGTGTGGTATCAGCCATCACTGACAAAAAATCACAGCTCAATCTCCTTAACAATTTTTTTTCTATTTCTTCAGCAACGAGCTCATTTTGTAACTCAGGACTCTTGTAACTCACGTGGTACCGCCATAATTCCCTTTCATCAAACCACGTTTTCAAGATGTAGTTATATCTTGAGATCAGCGATATTATTTGTACAAAATTCCCATCATTTGGTCCTGATCCTTGAAATGCTATCCCTTGACGTCCTAGGGTCCTGCATGTGTCGAGCAAGATTCTCACTACTTCTCTGTTTTGAAACTGTACTCTTATTTTCTATCAGAGCTAATATCTTAGTTTGATCAAAAAGCACATCAATGTGCCGCTCCTTTATTAAAAAGTTACAATAGTTGTGGAGTGCTGATCTTTGTGCAATAGATGAAAAGTGAGTTTGTAACTTTCCAGCTTTTGCTTCTCATTTCCCCCCAATTTCTTACTCCAATCTTCGACCATGCATCTTCACTGTTCTCTTGACCTACTCCAAGAGGAGACAGAAAGCACACAAAGCAGTATGCACAATCTTTAATTGTACTGTATTCTAAGTACTGAAATTCTTTATACCAATGGGGATTGAATCTGTCTTTACCATCACTTGGAAAGGATGCCAAAATTGGTTGATGAGGCCCTAATTTGATCAAATAGTTTTTCTGATTATCTGTCAAATCTGAGGATCAAATTAGGGTTACGGTAAATTTTTCTCTCTTGGCAATTTTATGATACAGAATTATGCAAAAAAACCCTTTAAGATATTTGAGTATTGAGAGACATTATGGATACATTAATCATACTGATATATCGATGAGTGAAATATCGATATAAAATGTGTTATCGGTGCTAAAAAAAAAAAAAACCTCCCTAGACTTTACTTAAGTTGGTAAAAATCATTACATGACTTAGCAATTTTATCGGCTCTTCCCTCCCCCCCAATGCGAGGGCCCTGTCTTAGCGAGGGCCCTGTTGGTGATACTAGTAAACAAGCTACTTTTCAAATACAAAAATCGTTTGCTGGCTATTCTACAAATCAAACTATTGAAAGATAATGGTATAATTAATTTATTTTTAACTTAAAATGTCTGAAAATATTGTATATAAGGCATCATACACTGATCGGAGGTGAAGTATTGTTCTCCATATCCCAATCTCCCTGTATTCTTGAACAATACAAAAATTTCTTCAAAATATATCTTATTGTTTTATATAAAACAGTGGATGTGGAGTATGGAGTAAATTATAAAAAAAAAACGGGGAAGGAAAAAAGAGCGGATTGTTATGAATACGCAACAAGGAACAGTTGTTATAATTTGAATGTCCGTGTCGAATAATCTTGGCGGGGAATTTAACGAAACATCGCAAACTTGGGGACGTTTGGCGAGTTCTGAAAACTTTTCAAATCTTGTAGATTAGCTTAGAACTTCAAAAGTTACGATATTGTTCCAGAACTTTCCACAGAGGATATATAAACACGTATTCATTCACTTGGGTTGATAATGTGATACAAGTAAAAGTGAATTGTGAATACGCCAGTGTCTAAATAAATCAGGAAAGAAATATGACGGAAATGGAACAAAATTATACAACGGAAGTGTCACTATACTTGCACTGCCAACCTCCATACAGAACCCAATGTTTAATTCTTCTTCTAGTTATATATACTCTTTAATCTATATTATAAAACCGTTCCGATAGAAAATAGTAAAAAATTTAAATTTTAGATCTGCCACATCTGTGCATAGTCTTCTGCAATATACACCAGTAATAGGTTAACCAGTATAGGCCGACGGCACGCTCGCCCGATGGAGTAACTGTAAACGTTACATTTTAAAGGTTTCCACGTGGATAACTTCATCGTTTGTAGTCTGATTCGGGCGAAACAAACCACATTTTATTAACACTTTCCAACATAGTTTAAAAGTGTTTATGACTTTGTTCATTCTGTCTGTCCGTTCGTAGGATGATTGCTGTAAGAATGACTATCAAAATGAAATTTAAGCATGTTGAGACGGTCTATGGAACATATGATGTAAATGAATAACATTATCCAATTACTTTTGGATTGAACCCGGGTTAAAGAAATGAAATACATTGAACCCGGGTTAAAGAAATGAAATACATTGAACCCGGGTTAAAGAAATGAAATACATTGAACCCGGGTTAAAGAAATGAAATACATTGATCCCTATATGATCTAGTTTTTCAAACATTTTTAAAGCGAAGTTAAAATTCACAAATAGCTTCGAAAATTTTAGGAAATATTTAAATTATCCCATAAAATATATAAAAAAATGTCAGCAAAATATGTTCGGTAGTTTTTTAAATAAAAGTTAAAATAACTACATCCATATTATATGAAGAGATCACGTAACCCACTTCAAAATAAAATATGGCATCCATCTTTTTTTCCAGTGCTAAAATCGTGATTTTTAATGTTCTTTTAAATTTATATTTAGTGTTGCATCCGCCCTAAAACGACTTTATTTTTTAGTATTTTCTGTTCACCTATATTCTGCGCCAACGAAATTACAATATTTTTCAGTTTAAACAATCAAACTTTTATTATTTTTGCAACGAAACCTGATTTTAATGGATGCAGAATGTAAACAAGTGATTGTAAGGTGAGTTGTATAAGAATTACTAAATTTTTTTCACACAAAATTATTTAGCTCTAGAGTCTGGAATGAAAGTGATATGAATGGGCTAATCCGGAGATTAGGTCACCTTGGTTAAATCGGAGAAGACGCCACGCACTTTGTGAGGTTAAATCGGAGAAGACGCCACGCACTTTGTGAGGTTAAATCGGAGAAGACGCCACGCACTTTGTGGGCGCTTTATGTTGCAATCTAGTAACCTCTTGTATCGGATGTTTTCGGCGGAAATTGTGTAACATCCAATAAGAATACGTTTTTGTGTTTGCTACAGTTTTTTGATGTAAAAGAACATTTCTATCAATATTTTTGGCCATTGTTGTGCGTGTTTGCTTGTTCTTTCGTTATATGATTTATTTTGGAGAAAGTAATTTTGCTACGTGCGATATGCACAGATAAAATTGTAGCATATTCTGTGTCTGGGCGCCGCAGGCGACCGTTCCTAATAAACCGGAGATCACTGGGGGCCCCGTTCCGGTGTAGAACGACCTTTAGGTCGAACCCCTGCCCTTGTACGGACCACTGGTACATACGGACCACCGATACATCCGTTCCACAATTTTCGATCTTTAGATCGAATCCCTGCCCTTACACGGACCTGTAGGTCGAACCCCTTCCTTTATATGGATCCTCAGTTAGATGGAGAAAGCGATCTTGATACGTGCGATATGCACAGATAAAATTGTAGCATAAAAATATTAAATTTTACAAAAATCTGATTTTGGAACGTTTACATGAGTATTATTAATTTTTTTATTCTGCAGTTTTATAAAGTTATTTAATTTTCTTAAAATACACAAAAATCTGATTTTGTAACGTTTTTTTGAGTATTATTCACTGTTATTTAAGTTAAATTAAATTATCATTTATATTAGAAAATCTTGTTTAGAACAAACACAATAGTCTGTCTTTAGAAATAGGGTCCTTCTACCAAAACATCATTTTGGTAGGAGGAGCCTATTTCTAATGACGGTAAATGACATCACTGAGGATGGGTGGAGCCAATTTCAAAACACGGAAGAAAGCGCCAACCACAGGCCAACTTGGCCCGATTTTGTACTTAGAAAAAAATTTGCGGTGACCTGATCTCCGGATTTACCTTATTTTTTTTGGTAAAGTTTAAAATTTTCAAACAAAATAAATTATTGTAAGCCTGGGATAATTAAAAATATATCACCGCTGAATGTATCTTATCTTACAGATGTGTTTAAATGAAATTGCATTTCAGTTGGAAAGTGTTTCATAATCAATGCATGATTGATTTTCCTTGTTAATCTATCAAAATTGTGTGATTTTCTATAAATTAAAAGAAAACTTGCCACGCACCCTTCAAGAGGTACCTATCTAATGATGTCACGAACATACACTTATATCGCGGATATTTTTCACTACGATTGAAACTTAATTTTCGTTATCAAACCATAAATAACCCTTTTTATGCATGATTGTCAAATTTTAACCAATGCTGCTATATTAAGTAGATATAAAATTTCGCTCGAATTTAAAAAAAAATTATATCTATTTCCAGATTTTTCGTTATCAAAGCAGAGTATAAAATTTCGTGAAAATCCATTGACATTTGTGACATTTATCGTGCACTCAAGGAATCGACCACAGACAGACAGACACTTGAAAACTAGTCAAAACGTGTTCAGGTCTTAAAACATATATTGGCATCAAAATCGAAAATTTGCGTAAAAACGATAGTATTTGAATACTGCGTGTGAAGTAAAAATAAACCTACACGGTTAAATTGGTGGTCGAAAAGACTCAACAAACTCAAAAAACACATTAAATGTCATGATATTTGAAATTATAGATATTACATTATAAAAATTAGTCTAATTTTTATTTATTTTTTTTTTAATTTAACTAAAGCGTGGCTCAACTCGACTTTTTCATGCGAGATTTTTTTTCAATTTTAAAAGCAAAATGTTGAAACATCGATATCGTACCTCCAAATGATTATAACTATAGCGTGTCGCCCTTCACTTTAAAGGACTTGAAAAAATCTTTCAATTAATACCATACTTGACAATGCATCCCATCGGGGGAGAGGGGGGATAACTTGCCTCCCAAGAAGACTAATGACATCACGACCAAAAAAAAATTGTGTCATGGCTATTTTTCACAACAATGATTGAAACTTTTAAGTCTCGTGATCATTGAAGTCAAAAATAAACCCTTTTATGTCTCAATGTTATGTTGAATTTTGTCCTATGCTGCCATGTTAAAAAAATATAAAATTTTAAATAAAATTCAAAGTTCTCGCTCAAATTTTAAAAATTCTATCCAGTTTAGATTTTTTTTTTGTAACAAAGTTTCGTGAAAATCCATTAAAATTTGTGGCTGCTATCGTGCACACAAGAAATCGCTCACTGATATCAGACAGACGGACGTCACTCCGAAAACAGTCAAAACGTGTTCAGGTCTTAAAACGTATATTGGCATCAAAATCTCAAAATAGAAAACTTATGTGAAAGCAATAGTTTCTCAGTACTACGCATGAAAAAGTAACAATGTAAATAAAGATATTGGATATTTAAAATGTGCAAAGAAATAAAAAGCCGAATTTATTAAAGTAGGTCTTGGCATCCCCCGTAGCTTCGTCTAGTCAGTATATTAATTACACTAGTAGGCATAATATTTGCAGTTATTTCAAAACAAAATTCCACTTACTTTCTACAGCCCAACGTTTGCCGTTCCTCAGTCCTAAGACCATGTTCTGCAGTGACTCGTAACAGTCGCTCGATATGCCGATCTTTTTGTAGAGTTTTCTTATTCCTTGTATATTTGGATTTAACAACCCATCTACCACGGTTTTGAGCAACTGATTTGCGTCGGACCACGTGAAATTTTTGTTGCCTGAACTGATATTAAGTTTGTCAGCAACTTTCTCTAGGTGGAAGTTGAAATCGAACTTTGAAGAAACGCAAGAAATTAGGCATAAAATAACAAAACCTTGAAATAACAGTAATGTTTCCATTTTAACAAACTAAGATGCAATAAACAATTTCAAATCGTATGCAACTGGCAGTAGAGATTCATAAACTCCCACGGACACTGCTAATAAATTCAAGTTATCTTTCGTGGCGAACATACACGCGAAAGAAAGAAAACGAGAGAATACGTTGCAGTTAAATTGTTTCAGTTCTTCTTCTTCTTATATTTGAGAAGCAAATTGAGCTTAACCATTGGCTAAACCCTTCAACGTCCCCTTTTTTCCACCGTGGGAGAAGATTATTTTCTGCAGCAGGGAGAGTACAACTAGGTCGATAAATATTGCAACTAAAATTTGCAGTGAAGTATAAAGAACCGCCAAATTTTAAATTAGCCTATCTATATTCTATATTGTCTATCACACATTGTTCATCATACATTGTCTATTTAGGGAAATTTGAATTCATAAATGGAGAGAGTCCTCATGTAAAAATCCTCATAAAACTAAATATTTCATAGTTTAAGAAACAATAATTTGTTTAAGTAAATAGCCTTTTAAAAGACAATAATGGATACTCGTAATGTGCAGATCGTTAATTACAGTTTTAAAAACGCTGATGAATTCGTGGGGTATAAATTCCTCCAATAGGGATTTTGTCTAAAGCTGTACTCAGAACTGTCGACTGGTTGGATCGAGGATTTTATTAGGTCATGGGGGGTAATTCTAGTGGGCGCATTGGGCTCTTTTCAGTAAATGGACGATGTCCAGTAAAATACAGAAAAAATACATCAGATAATAATAGAAAAACAAAAATCTGAAAACTGCTCATTTTTGAAGCTGTTAGAGCCGGGAAATCAAGCTACAGACATTTGAAGTGTCGAAAGCCCAGACCGTCCGACTCGTCCTCGGACATGAGCAGCAAAATTTGGACGGTGGAGTGTAAAAGACCCAGGCCACCCGACTTACCCTAGGCCCTAAGGTATGAGCAGCTGGTTGAGTGGCCGGGGACGGTGGAGTGTGAAAGATCAAGGCCATCCCGACTCACCCTAGGGTATGAGCAGCTGGTTGAGTGACCGGGGGAACGGTGGAGTGTAGAAAACCCAGACCACACGACCAACCCATAGGCTAATGGTAGCTTTCTGTGTGGCCGGGAACGGTGGAGTGTGAAACTCCACTCGACATTCTCATACATTTACACTTCAAATAGTATAAAACAGACCAACTGCAGAGTTATCAGTATCATAAAACGAAACAATTTTTATTTTGCGTTTTCAGCCGCAAATTACCAAATAAAACCAATCTCGAATTCAAAATGTTTTGGAAAAATAATGCTTTCCCTATATAACATTATGAGGAAGTAAATATCGTTAATATAATGTCTGCTATAAGCTAATGTCCGGCACGCATTTATAGGATTATAGGATTACACAAACTCACCACGGCAACTATGGGGGTTTATGCCGATATTAAGGAGAGCTGCGTGCAGGTTTCATACTCTCTCATCCAGCAAAGTCATAGCCAGGGCAGCGAGATCGGCGGAATCATTCACCGGGCAAAGTCCGAAGAATAACCCGCCAAACCCGACCCCAGTCGTCGGCCAGATCTAAGCTCAGAGTTATGAATAGACGCAGTCCATGCGATCACAGCCATCTGCAAGAGTCCGAGGCCTAACTGCCTTGCCGAAGCTTAACAGCCGGTTCCACGAATTTGTTTGCCCCCAGGTTGGAGGATCAGAGCTACAGAGTTAAGATCTGTTCACCACTCAAAGAATGCGTCGCCCCGGGGAGGGGAAAGGGCGCATATTTACAAAAACGAACGTCTCCGTAGTTAAGTATTACTTTTGTACCGGATATGTATACCCCGTTGTTGTTGTTGAGACTCAGACCGTCCGATTTACCAATGTATACCCCGTAGAAATATATAGTACGAACAAATATAAAAGCCTTTCAAAGACGAGGAAACTGACACTCTTTTAAAACAATTTAGTTGCAATTTTTTTATATTTTATATTGTTTAACAATGTATGGGATACTATAAATCTGCAAAAATTCAGTTATCAATGTTACTCGGTATGCTACTTGATGGTTCGAAAAGACTTTTCTAAAAAACTCGTAGTCTTCGCTACGGGGAGAGGGGGCATCGAAAACAGCGCTATGTTAGGTTCTGTCCAAAGGTTGATACTTTCAGTGTGCAAAGATTCGGCTTTCTAGGTTTCCAGAAGGGCATATGGAGAGTCTGAAAAGACTTTTCGTGAAGGAAAACATTTTCTCCACCCATAGGGTGTAAATTTAAAATCTGGCTCCGTTAGATTCTGTCCCGTGGCTGATTATATTACTGTATAAAGACTCGACTTCCAGGTAACCAGGAGACGGGCTCTGAAAGACCTAGAAAGACACAAACACGTTAGATAATTATTGTATAGATACTCTGTAATAACGAATAAGAAAGATCAAACTTGCTTAAAGCATTGATTATGAAACGCTTTCCAACTTCAATGCAATTTTATTTAAACATCTTTAAAATGCAATACATTCCTCGGTAATATTTTAAAACTTATCACAATACTACATTACTTTATTATATTTGAAACCTTAAACCTTCATCGAAAAAAATGAACTTCATTCAAATGACGGCATTGAAATATAAATTGCCTGGTTTAAACTCTCCAAAATGCGATACATTCCTCGGTAATATTTTTAAAATTATCATAATACTACAATAATTTATTATATTTGAAAACTTCATCGAAAAAAACTGAAATTCATTCAAATGACGTCTTAGAAAAATTAACACGCCTGGCTCTCTCTATAAAAGCAGCATTTCATTCATAAACAATGTCCCATTCATTTAATTCATCACAATATTATAATAATTTATTTTGTTTAAAAATTAAGACCATGAAGCTACAAGTAATTAAACTCTATGCTTAAAACTTCATCGAAAAAAATCGTCCTTCTCTTTGTAAAATCAATGAATATTTCATTCATATCAGCTATGCAGACTCCATGAGCTGAATAATTTTGTGTTAAAGAAATACAGCAATTCTAATACAACTCATCCTGCATATTTTGCTGTTTACATTTTACATAAGTGAAAAATAGGCTTTGTTGTAGAAATAATCAAATTTCGATGATCATTATTTAAACTCAAATATATTGTAATTGCGTTGTTTCAGAATGTAGATGCACAGAATTTAAGCAAAAATAAAGTGGCTTTAGGACGGATACAACACTCAATATGAATTAAAAAGAACTTTGAAAATCACGATTTTGAGACAAGATGGATGCCATATATCATTTTGAAGTGGGTCACGTGATCTTTTCATATCATGGTCACGTGATCGCTTCGTATACGAGGTGTAATTATAATTTTAATTTTAATTTAAAAAACTACTGAATATATTTTGCTGAAATTATTTTTATATATTTTATGGGATAATTTGAATATTTCCTAAAACTTCGAAGCAATTCGTGAATTTTAAATCCGCTTAAAAAATGTTTGAAAAATTAGGTCCCATAGGGTTCAATGTATTTCATTTTTTCAACCCGGTTTCAATCCAAAACTAATTGGGTGATATTATTCATTTATATTGCCATAGGTCCTGCAGACCGTTTGAACAACATACTAAACTTTCACTTTGATAAAGTCATTTTTACGGCAGTTATCGTGCTAACGGACAGACAGACAGACAGACAGACAGAATGAACAAAGTCATAAACACTTTTCAACTTTGTTGTAAAGTGTTAAAAACTGACTTAGCTTTGCTTCTTCTACATCATAAGCTTGAAAACTGACTTTCCTGCGTTATATTTCACTCCAAAGACTATATCTTCACTATTAAAAGTCAAAAGCCAACAGATGTGTCTCGCAGCTAACGGCATTCGTGTCTAAATACCAACCGAAGCCCCCCACTTGATCTAGAACCTCGCGTGTTTTCTTTTTTAATGTAACTAACAAATAATTTTCTTAAATAGCGGTTTCAAAAATTCGAAAAAATTCAATATTTTTTTCAATATTTATGAAAAACCTCAAAAAATCTCTAAAATTTTATAATAGAGCCCCGCAGCTATCTGCGTTTGTATAATTTCCACTTCCAAGACCCTTAGTTTTTCTAGAACATCGCGGGTTTTTATTTATTTATATATATTAAGTAATTTATATATAAAAGTAACTGCTGCTGCCGCCGCCGCTGTTTGGCAGATTTCGCGGTTCTCAAGTTTCTATGTGACATACCGTAAAATCTATAGTATATAAAATTATTGAGGTTAGTAGATTTGTAAAGAAATATTAGGAGAATACACTGATATAAACTGTTTTTCGATTTAAAATTTAGTTTAGTAAATACTAGCAGCATACCCGTTCGTCGTACGGAGTATATAATATAAAAAACTTATAATTCGCAATCATGTTGAGACCCAGACCGTCCGACCTACCAGAAAGGTGTAAGGTAACTGTATGGACGGCCGGGAAGTGCCACCCAATTTAGACCGGAACCCAGTGGGGGAGGCATCCACAGGGACCGTACCCTCCTTCCCCTACCACCAACCTCTCGGAAGGACTTACGGACCCACATGTTTAACGTGATCGTACTCCGCATGAACACGGCGGCATTTGTGGCAGCGTGCAAATCTTAGCGCGCAAACCACGGGGATACCGCACCCGAGAAGGCCAACAGCACGCGGTGTTCCGAGGTGGTCACCCACCAAGTACTAACCGCGCCCGATGCTGCTTGACTTCGGTGATCTAACGAGAACCGGTGTTTTCAGCACGGTACGGCCGTTGGCCTAATTCGCAATCATGTGAAAATTCTGTTAAAATATTAAATTTAATGTTCCTAAAGAGAAGTTTATGATTATATGTTCTCACTATGCAAAATTATTTTCACCGGCAGATCTGAAGAATAAAACATCCTGGCCCCTTTTATAAGCAAATTTACAGAGAAAAAGGAATTGAATCAATATATGCAAATGAAAGCATTAAAATTGTATAGGACCCGTACTACTTATATACGCGAATATTAGAAGACATAACCTGTAATAGTACATTTGAAGATTACTCGTATTACAATATGAGTCTCAAAAATCTTTGCCAAAATAAAAGAGATGACGTAATAAATGGAAATTATCAATAATCCCCGTAATCTTTAAACCAGAACGTCGTAATTGATTCCAATATATGCCAATATATACCAAAACATATTCCAATATACATGTACTACTTACATTCTCGTAGATTAGAAGATATACCCCTGTATTTGTAGAAAATTACTCGTACAACGTACAATACATGAGTTTAAACAATTTTTTCATAATAAAACAATGGCATAATAACTTGAAAATATCAATAATCCCTGAATCAAAAATCCCCGAAGATATCAATAGTAATAACGTTTAAACCTGAAGAGCGTAATTGATATTATCCAGTCAAAAATGCTATAAGAAAAATTACATCGTTCTTTTCTAAAATATATTTTTATATCCATTTGTTTATTATTAAAAGCGAAAAAATAATTATTAAAATTAAAAGACAGATGTAATTTAATTGCGTTTCTGAGCAACATGATATAAAATAGAATCTTCCTCATAAAGTGCGAAATTAAATAACCATTTTGATTTCTTTATACTTTTGTTCAGTAAAAGCTTGTGAAAAATAAACCATGGAGATAGATTTCCCATTTAAATCATGTTTCAAACAATTCATGTTTTCAGAAAGTGACTAATTATCGCAAATAATCTCCCACCAAACTCAAAGATTAAGTTTTAATTCACTTTCAAACGATTTTCAAGTTTTCCGTTTGGATAAACCACGGAGTTAAAGAGTAAAACTAATAATAGGAAAAAGTTTCGTTTTTCATTAATATCTCGGCAACTCCTGGTCTTAAACACTCAAAACTGAGGCTAAATTTATGGGGGCCTATTTCATGGCTATCCACAAAATTTCATCAAATTCGGTTCAGCCGTTCTCCCGTGATGATGAGACAAACAAAAATTTCGTTTTTTACTACTATCTCGAGAACCAAGGGTCGTAGAAACTCCAAACATGGACTAAATTTTAAGTCGGACTATTTCCAGGCTACCCACAAAATTTCATGAAATTCGGTTCAGCCGTTCTCCCGTAATGATGGGACAAACAGACAGACAGACAGATTTTCAAGTTTCTTTATATAGACTAGCAGGCAGCATACCCGTTCTTCGTACGAAGTCTATATATATAAAATTGAAAATCTGTCTGTCTGTCTGTTTGTTCCATCATCACGAGGGAATGGCTGAACAGAATTTGATGAAATTTTGTGGGTAGCTTGGAAATAGATCCACTTAAAATTTAGTCTATGTGTGGAGTTTCTACGACCAGTGGTTCTCGAGATATTAGTAAGAAACGAAACTTTCGTTTATCTCATCATCACGAGAGAACGGTTGAACCGAATTCAATGATATTTTGTGGGTCATCTTGAAATAGCCCCCCATAAAGTTTGTCCAAATTTCGGGTATCTAAGATCAGGGGTTTTCGAGATATTATTGAAAAACGGAACTTTTTCCTAGGACTTCTACTCTCTAACTCCGTGGTTTATCCAAAGGAAAAGGATGAAAATCGTTTGTTTAAAACGTCCAAAAGAAATAAAACTTTATTTCTGAGTTTGGTGGAGATTTTTTGCGCTAATTAGTCCCTATCTGAAAGCATGAATTGTTTGAAACATGAATTTAAATAGAAAAATCAACCTCCACGGCTTATATTTTTCACAAGCTTTTGCTCAACGATGAAAAGTATAATGAAATCAAAATGGTTATTTAATTTCGCATTTTATAAGGACAGACAGACAGACAGATTTTCAATTTTATTTATATAGATTTCACGGCAACGCAATAAAATAAAATGTGTTTGTTAAGGATTATTATTTTTTTTTCGATTTGAATAATAAATAGATGGATATAAAAATACATTTTAGTAAAAAACGGTTTGATTTTTCTATTAATTATATTAATTGCGAACTGTGTACATCACTTTCATTTATTTTGGCAAAGAGATTTCAAGCTTATATATTGTGTTTAGCTAATAAACTCATATATTCTGTCTACCCAATAAATTCATTTATCCGATTGTTGAAACAGAAAAATAGCAGAACGGGTATATCTTCTAATAATATTTTAGTCTTTTCATTTTTTATATACAAACTGGAACACGATATTTTATTCAGATCTGCAAATTTAGACCTACGAATTTGGCTGGATATCGCTAACTTGGCAAATTTCTTAAACGTTGCCAAATTGATTGGAATGTTCCAAATTGATAAAAACGATGTAAATAAATGAAATTTATTTCGTTTTACTAAAAGAAAGTACTGAACTGGTATTTCGTTAGCATTTGTCTGTCAGTCCAATCGTCTTAATTAGTAACACATTTAGCGAATTTTTAAAATATCACCAAATTGATAAAAATGTTTGTAAATCCATAAAAATATCTTAATTGATAAAATTTGCTCTAAAAAAATGAAATTGTGTTTTTTAGGGGATAATATTTTGATGATATTGTGTCCATTTGTCGCCAAGTGGGACTGTCAGTTTTATAGTCCCACTTGGCAATAAATTTGGCGATTTTTTAAATTGCCGCCAAACCTTCATTAGAGATCGCATTATTCACACGATATTTTGACAACCAATTTATTTAAAGCAAATCATAACATGTCGCTTAGCAACAGATTTAAATCCAGTGTGTTTATGAGGAAGAAGATTTTTATTAAATATTTTCCGATTTTAATAATGAAGATGTGTATATAAAATAAATTTCATTGCCATCATATTTTTGACTGGATAATATCAATTACGATCTTCAGATTTAAACATTATTATTAATGTTTTCGGGAATTATTGATTCAGAGATTATTGATATTTTCTATTTCTTATGCCATTGTTTTATTGAGGGCAAAAATGGTTGAAACTCATATATTGTACGTTGTACGAGTAATCTTCTACAAATGCACAGCTATATCTTCTAATCTCTGAGAATATAAATAGTACAGGTATATTGGCATATATTTTTACATATATTGGCATATATTGGAATCAAGTACGGCCTTCTAGTATGAAGAGTACGAGGATTATTGATATTTTTAATTTATTAATTAATCTGTTTTATTTTGGCAAAAATTTTTAAGACTCATATTATAATACGGGTAATCTTTTACTAACATTAGGACATATCTTCTAATCTACGACATTATAAGTAGTACGGGTATATCTTCCCATATAATTTTAACACTTTTATTTCGGCACATATTGGAATCAATTACAGCCTTCTGGTTTAAAGATTACGGATTTGTTGATATTTTTAACACTTTACAACATAGTTAAAAAGTGTTTATGACTTTGTTCATTCTGTCTGTCTGTCTGTCTATCTGTCTGTCCGTTAGCACGATAACTGCCGTAAAAATGACTTAATCAAAACAAAATTTTAGTATGTTGTTCAGACGGTCTCTGGGACCTCTGGGAATATAAATAAATAATATCACCCAATTAGTTTTTTATTGAACCCGGATTGAAAAAATGAAATACATTGAACCCTATGGGACCTAATTTTTCAAACATTTTTTAAGCAAACTTAAAATTCACAAATTGCTTCGAAATTTTTTGGAAATATTCACATTATCCCATAAAATATATAAAAAAAATTTCAGTAAAATATATTAAGCAGTTTTTTAATTAAAAATTATTTAATATAGGGAAAAAAACAAATTCAATTAAATTCTGACTTTTGGGATATCCTCCAGAAAGAAAAAGAGATATATTATATAATAAATATCTTTCCAAGAGTTTAATCATTTTGTATATGAGAGAGGCTTCACATTTTAAAATAAGTTTGGTAGATAACAACTTCTCAATTTTTTTTTAATTTTATATAACTCTTCATGATATACTTATTCGATGGCATTTTTAATGCACTTTCCTACGTCCTAGAGAGTTAAATTTGGCACACAGCTTAAATTTGTTGACCATTTTATTCTACAAAAATTTGGTGGATATTTAAATATAGATCCTACATTTTTTTCGAAATGGCCTGCAAATAATCCCCGTTCACTTCTATAAATCATTGTTGTAATATTGTTAAAAATTCTGATGTGGGCAGCACATGTCTTTCCCTGCAGACTCATATTCACGTTCTCTTTATTTCTTCAATAATAATTTGAGTTTATCTGCACAAAATAACAGCCATAAGTATTTTAAATGACATTGAATTTGCACGTTAAACTGAAATTTGGTTCTCATTTGATAGCTGGACTTATTGTCAAAGGTGGCGTAACTAAAACGCGAAAAAACTTGAATATCTCAAGAACGGCTGGTCCTAGAGTAATGGGGTTAGTCTTATTTTTTTTTGTCAAAAATCACGTATAAAATAGGAATTTAATTGATATAATTGAGCAGACGTATTTTTATATTTAACGATTTTTGCGGGCATTTTCGCAAAAATAGCCCGTTCCTTTTTCCCGAATCGTACAAGAATAACCTACAAATGATTTATATACCAAATTTTGTTAAATTTGGTATATAAATCACTTGTAGGTTATTGAAATATTATACACCAAATTACGAAGCGTACTATAATCTAATGAACATCAGGATTCCCCAGAAAAAACATACCTACCAAATTTTATGAAATTCGGTTCATTAGTTTTTCAATTAGAGTGGCTGTAATATCCTCACAGACACACAGAAATATACACAGATACACCCTTACACACACAGGCGTCTTCCTAAAAATAGTTTTTTCGTGTTCTAGAAGTGTCAAAACGTCTAGATCCTTCGAAAATTCGAGTTGCGATCTTCGGCACGATTCCAATACTTTGAATACATACACACACACACACACACACACACACACACACACACACACACACACACATATATTATCTGTGTATTATCTGTGTATCTAAATTCCGTGCCTATGCTATTACAATAATTGCGATTTTAAATGATCCCTAAACTTTTATTATTTCTTCAACGAAGCCTAATTTTAACTTATGCAGAATGCAAATATCTCAAGCGATTGTAAGGTGAGTTACATAAGAATTGCTAAATTTTTTTCACACAAAATTATTTAGCTCTGGAGTCTGGAATACAAGTTATATGAATGAAATAGACCTTGATTTTGCATCGAGAATCAGATGATTTATATTTCGATAAAGTTTTAAATATTTAAATATAATAAATTACTGTAATACTGTGATAATGCAAAAAATATCACATTTTAGAAAATTTTAAATGAAATTGCATTTCAGTTGGAAAGTGTTTCATAATCAATGCTTATGCAAGATTGATCTTTCTTGTTAATTTATACATGTAATCTACTAATACAGGTTATATCTTCTAATATTCGCTTATATAAGTAGTACGGGTCCCATACAATTTTAACGCTCTTATTTTGCATATATTGATTCAATTCCATATTTTTTGTACATTTGCTTACAAAAGAGGCCAGGATGTTTTATTCTTCAGATCTGCCCGTGAAGATAATTTTGAATAGCGAGAACAGACATTCCTTAACTTCTTTTAAGGAGCATTATGTTAAATATTTTAGCAGAATATTTTGATTAAAAATGCCATTTAGTATACTATAGGAATTTGCACGTGATTGTGAATTTTAAGTTTTTTTATATTATATACTCCGTACGAAGAACGGGTATGCTGCTAGTATAGATCTTTATTTCTAAACGTGACTACAACGTTGGTAATGTACTTCTGGAAATGTGAAATGTGGATAATCATATGACTTATCGTTTATTCCAACAAACAAACAGAGCGTTTCGCAACAATTGTTGTCATGAATGTCAGGATGTCATCGTTATATTGCACAACAGTTAAATATTTTATTGTTGTAAATATCTCTATACTGAAAGCGTAACACGTATTATGAAACTGTATTAAGAACAAGCCGCAAAACCTACAATTATGAAATTTTGTCGTTTCTTCCTAATACAGTTGGCTATCGTTCTTAATAGCATACGACGAGAAAGGATTCGTGATGCAGGTTCAGCGAGCGCAAGGAAGTAGAAGACGAAGCCTTCCAACTCATGAAGCGATATTCTTAGTTAGCGATCGTAGCGATTCGGGGGCTGAGTTTGGTGACATTGTTAGCGAAATTAAGGGAGTTGATGAGAAATTAAGGGAATAATGAGACGAAGCCCCTACGTGGACATCACACCTGCGGCGAGTTGGGAATAATGAGTGGCGGTCAACGGAGGGCGAAGTCCTGGGATTCTGCGAGCGTCAGTGAGCGTCTGCTATTTGGAGGCGAAGTCTCCCAACTCGTGAATCGAGATACGGGGTTAATAAGCGGTAGCCAATGGAGGGCGGTGCCCCGGGATACTGCGAGCGTGACTGAGCGTCAACGATTTGGAGGCGAAGCCACCCGACTTGTGAATCGATATACGGGGTTAATGAGCGGTATCCAATGAATGGCGTAGCCCCGGGATTTTGTGAGCGTCGGCTAGTATGGGACACGTAAGAGGTTGCATGCGCAGTCCAGATTGAAAGAGCTAGCGAAGCGAGTTCTATCACTGGTGAATGTCAGTTAATCAGGACGGTACCCATTTGAATATTATGTCTGTGTAGCAGGAGGCACGAAAGTGCTAGTGAACCTCGCGTCAGCGAGTAGGAAGCGAAGCCTCCCGATTCGCGAATCCAGTTAAGGGAGAGAATGAGTGGCAGCCAATGGAGGGCTGATCCTCGGGGTTCTGCGAGCGTTAGTGAGCGTCCATGTTTTGGAGGAGAAGCCTTCCGCCTCGTGAATCGAGTTACGGGGTTAATGACCGGCAGCCAATGGAGGGCGGAACCCTGGAATTCTGGAGCGCCATCGAGTATGGGACACGTAGGCGGTTGTATGCGCCACCCAGATTGGAAGAGAGCGTTTCTAGGGCTTTGATTCGAAGCGAGTTCTAGGGCTGAGGACAAGGATAGTTAACAAGGTCAATGTTAGTTAACAGTACCAGTTAACAAAGACGGTACCCCATTTACGTGTTACGCCACGAAAGTACTCACGAAGCGAGTTACAGGGGTTGGCGAGCGTAGCAAGAACGGAACGAAGCCTCTAGTATATATATATATATATATATATATATACAGGGTGTCCAGAAAGTTCCGCAATATCTCGAGAAATACACATCAAATCAAAAAATAAAAAAACACGTATTCAATATTTTTAGAAAATCTATCCAATGATAACAAAATTGACCCCAAAAGGATACCAAAATTGGGGTCGAGCAACTTTGAAATTTTCAATGGGAACCCCCATTTTTTATTGCAGATTTGGATTATCCAGAAAAAATTACATACATTTGACTGACGATTTTTGATTTTTGCTCCCACAGACGGCGCTGTAATCGAAAAACACGGAAGTGGGGCACTAATGTTTAAAAGTTACAGAAAAAAGCACCCTGATCATGAGAGGCAAGGGGAATTACAGAAAAAAGCACCCTGATCATGAAAAGCAAGGAGACTCATGTTAATCAAGCACCCCGAAGGGAATAGAAACTACTACGTCCACATCGCTGTTCCTGTGTAGTGCTAAACGAAGTTTTGAACCATTTTCTGAACTAAAGTCAACAGTTGTCGCTGAAGTAAACGGTTAGCGAGGGGAGGAGGTCAATTTTAGCATCATTGGATAGTTTATTTGAAAATATTGAATACGTAATTTTTTATTTTTCTATCCGAAGTGTATTTCCCGAGACAATCAAATTTTTAAACGTTTGTACCCCACTTCCGTTTTTCTCAATTATAGTGCCGTTTGTGGGAGCAAATTCAAAAATCGTAGGTCAAATGTATGTAAATTTTTCTGTAGAATCCAAATCAGCAATAAAAAATGAGGGTTGCCATTGAAAATTTCAAGGGGTAGGGGTCAATTTTGGTATCATTGGATAGCTTTCCTAAAAATATTGAATACGTGTTTTTTTTATTTTTTGATCCGAAATGTATTTCTCGAGATATTGCGTCTTTCCAGAACTTTCTGGACACCCTGCATATATATATATATATAACTAACATTTTTTAATTACGTTACAGAAATTCAAAAAATTTAACAGATTTTTCAGTATTTGCGAAAAAAAGTTTCTAAAATTAGAGTAAAAACAAAGGGTACAAAACAGCTATCTCCTCCTACAAAAATAACTTAGGCTGACCAGCTTTTATTTGACTGAAAGGTTATTCTTATACAAACTATTGAAAAATAATGTTTTAATTAATCTGATTTTTTTAAACAAGAAAGATCAATCATGCTTAAAGCATTGATTATGAAACACTTTCCAACTTCAATGCAATTTTATTTAAACATGTCTAAAATGCAATACATTCCTCGGTAATATTTTAAAACTTATCACAATACTACATTGATTTATTATATTTGAAAACTTAAACCTTCATCGAAAAAAATGAACTTCATTCAAATGACGGCATTGAAATATAAATTGCCTGGTTTAAACATCTCTAAAATGTGATATATTACACGGTAATAATTTTAAAATTATCATAATACCACGATAATTTATTATATTTAAAAACTTCATAGAAAACAACTGAAATTCATTCAAATGACGTCATAGAAAAAATAACACGCCTGGCTCTCTCTAAAAAAGCAGCATTTCATTCATAAATAATTTCCCATTCATGTCATTCATCACAATACTATAATAATTTATTTTATTTAAAAATTAAGACCATGGAGCTACAAGTAATTTAACTCTATGCTTAAAACTTCATCGCAAAAAATCGTCCTTCTCTCGGTAAAGTCAATGAATATTTCTTTCATATCAGCTATGCAGACTCCATGAGCTAAATTCTTTTGCGTTAAAAAAATACAGCAATTCCTATACAACTCATCCTACATATTTTGCTGTTTACATTTTACATAAGTGAAAAGTAGGCTTCGTTGTAGAAATAATCAAATTTGGATGAGCATTTAAACTCATATATATTGTAATTGCGTTGTTTTAGTATGTAGATGCACAGAATTTAAACCAAAATAAAGTGGTTTTAGGACGGATACAACACTCAATATGAAATAAAAAGAACTTTAAAATCAAGATTTTGAGACAAGATGGATGCTATATATCATTTTGAAGTGGATCACGTGATACTTTCATATCATGGTCACGTGATCGTTTCATTTAAGAGGTGTTATTATTATTTTAATTTTTATTTAAGAAACTACTTCATATATTTCGCTGAATTTTTTTTATATATTTTATGGAACAATTTGAATATTACCTAAAAATTTCGAAGCAATTTGTGAATTTCAAATCCGCTTAAAAAATGTTTGAAAAATTAGGTCCCATAGGGCTCAATGTATTTCATTTTTTCAACCTGGTTTCAATCCAAAACTAATTGGGTGATATTATTCATTTATATTCCCATAGGTGCTACAGACCATCTGAACAACATACTAAAATTTCATTTTGATTAAGTCATTTTTACGGCAGTTATCGTGCTAACGGACAGACAGACAGACAGACAGAATGAACAAAGTCATAAACACTTTTCAACTTTGTTGTAAAGTGTTAATAAAATGGCTGAAAGATTTGCAAATAAGACAACATAAAGTGATCGAGGGTGAAAAATTACTTTACGAATACATACCGCGAAATTCCCATATTAACGGAACCACAAAACGTACGCCATTCTTAAGCTTTCATTTCAAACTCTTTTTGATATTCAGAACTTTTATAAAGTGTGTCAAGTGTGTAGGTGCCGTATTCAGTGACCACTAGCCATTGAAATTGCTAGTATAGAATGCGAATGTATAAGAAGTGGACTAAAATCTCATACTCCAGATATTTACTTAAAAAAATAAAAGGGGTGTAATCGGAATTCTATGACAAATCAATTGTTATTCCCAATTCTACAGATAACATGTTGAATTTCACTGATCCTAAACAATGGCATCCTTCATAGGGTTCAGAAAGCTGTTGACATCCTCTTATATCTCGAATATATCTACTAAGTTTAATACTTGACTTATCAGAAAACTTCCGTAAGTACATTTATGACAATGACTTCAATCGAAAGGCAGATAATATTTTGTAATCCGTAGCCTGTCAAAAACAGGGAAACTAACACTGGTAAAATTAACTGGAGTGGAGCTCCACTCGACTTTCTCATACCAGAAACTATTTATAGTAGCTTTTTTTTGCAAATTTTACAAGAAAAAATTTGGAAAAACAGTTTCGTTTGTCCAAATGGTTACAATTATAGCGTGTTACCCTTCACTTTAAGTCATAAATAAAACCTTGTAAGCAGGATTATGTCAAACTGTGCCATGTTAAAAAAATATAAAATTTCGAATAGATTTATAATGTTTTGCTAGAATTTGAAAAAAGTTTCTATCTAATTCTAGATATTTTTATAACAATGCCGAATATAAAGTTTCGTGAAAATCCATTAATATTTGTCACTGCTATTCTATACACAAGAAACCAACCACAGACAGACGGACATCACTCCAAAAATAGTCAAAACGTGTTTAGGAGATCTTAAAATATATATTAGCATCAAACTCTCGAAACCGAAAATTTTCGTGGAAACAATACTTTCTCAATACTTAATACCCTACTTGACAATGGACCATCCGAGGAATAACCTGCATGAGAAAATAACAAGAAAGATCAATCATGCTTAAAGCATTGATTATGAAACACTTTCCAACTTCAATGCAATTTTATTTAAACATCTCTAAAATGTAATACATTCCTCGGTAATATTAAACTTATCACAATAATACATTAATTTATTATATTTGCAAACTTAACCTTCATCAAAGAAATGAACTTCATTCAAATGACGGCATTGAAATATAAATTGCCTGGTTTAAACATCTCTAAAATGCGATACATTCCTCGGTAATATTTTTTAAATTATCATAATACTACAATAATTTATTAGATTTGGAAACTTCATCGTAAACAACTGAAATTCATTCAAATGACGTCATAGAAAAAATTAAGGCTCCTCTATATACGAACTGACTTATCAAGCATATTGAAGCCCACCATAGCTGGAAACGCAATCCTTTAGCATTAGCTCTATTCGTATTTTCACTTTAGGCAGTAGAATTGAAATAATTATGGGTGGTTGTTCTGCACCGAACTGCTCTAATCATTCTAAAAAGGATTTTAGGCTATTTCGTTTTTCTAGAAACGAAGAAAGATGAAAACAAAGGCTAATAAATAATTGGATTCCCGGTACTGGAGCATATTTGTGTGAGCTAAATTCTACAATATTCTAATTCAAACTTCTTTTTTTCATATATATTTTAAACACTTATTTTATAATTTCTGTAAGTGTAGTATGGAACCCTATGGGCTTCAATATGGTTGATAAGTCAGCCTGTAGTAGAGGAGCTCTAGAAAAAATAACACGCCTGACTCTCTCTATAAAAGCAGCATTTCCTTCATAAACATTTTCCCCTTCATTGCATTCATCACAGTACTAAAATAATTTATTTTATTTAAAAACTTAAGACCGTGGAGCTACAAGTAATTAAACTCTATGCTTAAAACTTCATCGAAAAAAATCGTTCTTCGCTCTGTAAAATCAATACATATTTCATTCATATCAGCTATGCAGACTCCATGAGCTAAATAATTTTGCATTAAAGAAATACAGCAATTCTTATACAACTCATTCTACATATTTTGATGTTTACATTTTACATAAGGGAAAAATAGGCTTCGTTGTAGAAATAATCAAATTTGGATGATTATTTAAACTCAAATATATTGTAATTGCGTTGTTTCAGTATGTAATGCACAGAATTTAAGCAAAAATAAAGCAGTTTTAGGATGAATACAACATTCAATATGAATTAAAAAGAACTTTAAAAATCACGATTTTGAAACAAAATGGATGCCATATTTCATTTTGAAGTGGGTTACGTGATCTTTCCATATCATGGACACGTGATTGCTTCATATAAGAGGTGTAATTACTATTTCAATTTTTATTTAAAAAACTACTGAATGAGTATGTTGCTGAAACTCTTTTTATATCTTTTATGGAATAATTTGAATATTACCTAAAATTTGCGAAGCAATTTGTGAATTTTAAACCCGCTTAAAAAATTAGGTTCCATAGTGTTCAATGTATTTCATTTTTTCAACCCGGGTTCAATCCACAACTAATTGGGTGATATTATTCATTTATATTCCCATAAGTCCCACAGATCGTCTGAACAACATACTAAAATTTCATTTTGATTAAGTCATTTTTACGGCAGTTATCGTGCTAACTAACAGACAGACAGACAGACAAACAGAATGAATGAACAAAGTCATAAACACTTTTCAACTTTGTTGTAAAGTGTTAAAAATTAAGCTGCGACTTCTTAACAAGTTTTATTTTCTTTAACAATGCTTAACGTTAAAAATAGTTGTCTTAATTGGAAATTGGAACAGTTAGGTTCTGCCCCGTGGTCAAGTTTGTGATTTTTATGTCCCTTGGTATGAGGTTTCTGGGAGATTCTAACATACTTTATCTCCCCCTCTCCCTTCTATTGTATCCACTCTGGGAGAAAAATAAAAAATCCGCTTCCAATCGATTCAATCCAACGGTCAATACTGTAAATGGTCAAACATTTAGCTTTCAGAACCACCGAAGGGTTGCTTGAGGGTTTGATAAGACTTGGGAAAAACACTTAATCTCCACCCAGGGGAGGGACGAAAATATAATTACGTAATGTTTCGTCCTAATAATCGTTCATGTAAGTCTGTAAAAATTCAGCCTCCTATGTCAAGAGAAGATAGAAAAAAAAGCCTTTCTAAAGGATCTGAAAAGGCTTTTTGAAATAATAAACGTTGTCTCTTCCCCAAGTTGGATAAATCGAAAATCCGGCTAATTTCAAACCAGTGGTCGGCATTATCAGTGTGCAAATATTCAGAAATCTAATTTAACAGGGGGGGAGGGTCTGGAAAAAACGGTCTTTGGTGGTGGACTGGACAACCGATTTTGGGTGCTAAATTAGCTAACTTTTTAAGTTAAATATATGCAATAAAGAATGCTTCTCTGGCTGCGAAGGAATAAAGAACTAACTGCATGTTACTCAGTAAAAAGATTATCAAATTTCGAATAAATATAAAATTTCTATTTAAAACACAAGTACAGAAGTAGTGTTGAAGACCCAGACCGTCCGACTCGTCCAGAGGACTAAGAGCAACTATTTGGACGGCCGGGCTACAGAAGTAGTGTGTAGAAACAACCGGCTTTGGTGAGCTACAAGAGTGACTTCATCAACATAGTCAAATAACCAACGAGCGATATCAACCTACTGTAAAAGTGCCAGTTTATGATTCTGAAAATAACTAACCTGACATCTTAAAAGTATCACAAACTTTGTTAACAACTCCCTAGATTTGTGGTACACTGTACCTTTGAGCTACTGGAACCAAATTGCAAGCCCTTGTTGTCAAAATGGACTCTGCATTCTCCACCCTCTAATGTCAGATTGGCGGGCAACTGACAATCTGACTGTCCACCTCCTTCTATTTTTACCTCAGGTTAGCCTCCTGCTCAATCTTTCTCAATCTTCCAGAGTCCACTGAATGCGTACTAGTCGTACTAGGGTTACTTTCAGTCGTACTAGGTTTACATTTTAGTCGTACTAGGTTTACTTACGTACTAGGATAGGTTAGTGCAAAGATGTCGGAGGTAACCCTCCGACATCTTTGCACTAACCTACAGGGTTGATTTGTTCTGGCGCCATTGTAAAGAACCTTGCTGTCCCAACCGAAAATCGAACTCTGGATTCCGAATTGGCCTGCCGACGCTCTACTGTTGAGATACTGGAACGAAATTGCAAGCTCTTATTGTCAACTTGGATTATGCCAATTCCAGCTCCAAACGAACAAATAACTTAAAACCAAAACTAAAAATTCTGATGTGGGCAGCACATGACTTTCCTTATATAATGCAATGAATTTACTATTTTCACAGTAAAAAAATGTTATTCTTATAGTACATACTTATTTTCTTTCCAAGATATTGAATTTTCTTCAATGAGTCGTCATTTTCATTGATTTAGCGTCATTTTTATCCATTTGGCGAGATTTTCATTAATTTGGCAACATTAAAAAAAGTCGCCAAGTTGGCGACATCTCGCCACGCTTTATGGACGGAGAAATAAGTTATTCTTATATCAGAAAAATGACTATTGGCCTTCTAAAACAGAAAGTTGGTGTTTTAATTTCATGCCTAAATTGAATATGAGGATCAATGGAATAATTAAGGTGAATAATAGAAGAGAGATCGAATGAATTCTCCACAAGAATAAAGGTATCATCCACATACCGAAACCAGCATTTATTTTGAAATACCTTTTCTTCAAAATAATGCATGTAATAGATCAAAAAGAAACGGTGACAAAGAATTCTTCATAGCGGGTCCTTCAGATTGTTTGAAATACTTTCCATTTAAAGAAAAAATATTTTGTTCAACACATAATTTTGTCATTTCCAAAAATATTTTAACTTCAAATATCAGAATAATGAAATTCCCTAAGTAGTTTTTCTATGCACACAAGAGCACCCTGTATAGGAACATTAGTGAACAAGGATTGGACATCCAAAATTAGCATCGTACAGTTTATCAGAGAGTGAGAGAAAGAGATCTTTTAACATAACAACTCATAAGAATTTTGTACAATGTAGAAATTATTTGTTGATAAGGTAGAAGGCATGTTAGCTGAAAACCATGCGAAAGTATATGAAGCAGCCCCAGACACAATAAGCCTAAAAAGAATATTCGTCCTGTGGCCCTTTGTAAGCGCATAAAAGCGTGCACAATTAAGAATAGAGGGCACAATTTCCCTTTTAGTAGTTTCCTTCAACACTACAGAGTGTTACGTTTTTAATAATTTCAAGATGTTAGGTTAATTGGATATTTTATTACTTCACTATAAGGTCCCTCATGTAATAAATTTTCCACCTATTCAACATAAGTAGACTTATCAAGCAAGACTATTTGGCCCCTTTGTCGGCTTTGATAATAACCAAATCAGGATTATATTTCAACTCTTTTTAATGCACGTTTCTTGTTCCTAGTAAGATTAAACCAATAATGATGAGTGTTTGAAGAAACAGTATTAGCCTCTAAATAGACCCAACAAACGCACGTAGATACACCCAACAAACACACGTAGATAGTGAGACCGCACGCATTAAGATCGCACGCATTAAGACCTCATACATTAAGCCCTAACTATAATGCACATCTTAAAAGTATCAAAAACGTTGCTAAAACTCTGTAGTGTTGAGGGAAACTACTAAGAGGGCAGTTGTGCCCTCTATTGCTAATATTATGCATATTTCTATGCACTTTCATAGGTCCACAAGACGAATATTCCTTTTAGACCCATTGTGTCTAATATTGGCACTGCTCATTATCCTCTTGCACGGTTTGTAGCTAATACGCATTATCCCTTATCAGCTAATAATATTCATACTGCAAAAAATTCCTGAGATGGTTAATAAGTTAAAAGATTTCTCTCCGTCTAACTGTACAATACTATCTCTCGATGACAAATCCTTATTCACTAATTTTCCATGCGCTTCTGTGCTTAGGAAAAAGACTTAGGGAATTTCATTACTATGATGTTTGAAATTAAAAAATTTTTGGCAACACCTAAATTATGTGTTGAATAAATCACCTTTTCTTTCAATAGAAAGTACTTCAAACAATCTAAAGGACCATCGACGGCAAATTCTTTATCACCGTTTCTTTGCGATTTATACATGAATTATTTTAAAGAAAAGGTATTTCAAAAGATTACATCTAACTGCTGGTTTCGGTATGTGGATGATACCTTTATTCTTGTTGTTGTTGAGACCCAGACCGTCCGACCTACCAGAAAGGACCTTTATTCTTGTGGAGAATCTATTTATTCTCTCTTCCATTATTAATCGATGTCTATTATTTAAGATCTCTCTTCCATTATTGCCCTCATTCTTTCGAATTTTTCATTTCTTGTCCCTGCGCAGATCACTATCAGCTTCTGTTAAGAGTGCATAGTGTTCTATCTGTGCTGTTGTGGCCTGAAGAAGGAGCCTTATTACGCCCTTAAAACAATTGTAGTCACCTAACTGACATATGATTGCTTTTTACAAGGAAGTTAAGTTCTGGTCTTACAAGCATCAGTTTGTTTACAGCTTTAAAACATTTACTTCTTCATTTGGCGCCTTTTAGAGCATTTTAAAACATTAAATACTCTCCAAATTCTAAAAAAAAACTGAAATTTCTCTAGAACGGTTTATTCTGTTGAAATGGGGTTCATCATATTCGTTTTTACATAAAAAAAAATACGTAAATAACAAGCATTTCATTAAAGCAAAGCAACATATTTAGCTATTTATTTCAAAATTTTGCTTGTCATTTCGAAAAATATGCTAATTTTACTTTTCCAAAGTGTATCAAATCTAATCATCAGAGTAAGCCACATGTGATTTGATATGAAATTAAAAAAAAAATTCCGTCAGACAGTTTTTGAAATGCAGCAGATACACACACACACACACACACACATACAAACACATGTATATATATATACACTATCGAGAAAGAGAGAGAGATATTACACTAAAAATCGTGTGGGCCAACGACCCTACCGTGCTGAAAACACCGGTTCTCGTTAGATCACCGAAGTCAAGCAACCTCGGGCGCGGTTAGTACTTGGGTGAGTGAACACCTGGGAACACCGCGTGCTTTTGGCACATTTCGAGCGCGGTAGCCCGGTGGTTTGCGCTCTGGATTTGCACGCTGCCACAACTGCCGCCGTGTTCATACGGAGTATGATCACGTTAAACATGTGGGCCCGTAAGTCTTTCCGAGAGGTTGGTGGTAGGGGAAGGAGGGTACGGTCCCTGAGGATGCCTCCCCCACTGGGTTCCGGTCTAAATTGGGTGGCACTTCCCGACAGTCCAAACGGTTACCTTACACCTTTCAGGTAGGTCGAACGGTCTGGGTCTCAACAACAACAACTCAAAATAGTGTATTATAGTGGATTAATACTCTTGAGTGCCCAAAACATATAGATCTGGCGAAAATTCCAGTTACAATTTTCGATCGCTCTCCAATACTTCCTCTATACATTTCTGACAAAAAATAATGCAAAGGCTTTATATTAAATGAAATTAATTTACTGCTCATTATTAACATGATGCAATAGTAATTAACCTATCTTAACATAATTAGCTGCAACGAACGTAATAGAATTCTCAAAATATCCCGCTGATAGTTTAGTACCATTGACATCCGTTCCATGCAATAATGACGCATCGTTCTAGAGAAATGGCGCAATTGACTCATCAGCGTATCACAAACAAACTGCACAGCGCAAGGCAATTTTGACTGTGATATATCACTCTATCCTTTACTGATTACATATTTTATCGAGGAAAAACAACTTCTATATTAAGGAACATAAAAAAAACTTATCACAGCATGCAAGTCATCCTCTTTAAACCCTTTGATTCGAAAGATAGATAGATAACATTCCACTATAAAACATTCAACATTTCTAGTCGCTCTTAACATTACACAGAAATCTTTTGGTGGTCGCGTCAACAGTGTTTGATCGAACACCGGCTTTCTGTTTCACTAATACAAAAAAAAATTCTTTTTTTTTCTCTCGATTTAAGACTCGTAACTTTTCCAAATTGAGAAAATGAGTTCTAAAAGCCAGGTCCGCCAGAACTACCACGGAGAGTCAGAAGATGGCGTCAACAAGCAAATCAACATGGAGCTGTACGCTTCTTACGTCTACTTGGCAATGGTGAGTGAAACTTGGAATTTATGTCTGTATTTTGACGCCGTTTTTGTCAGAGTTGAATAAAGTAACTTTTAAAATGTAAAGAGCAATTTACGGTTATATTGTAAGTAGATAACTAAAGAATCGTTACAGTTTCACTTATGAGTCATCTTATATAATAAAAGAAAATATTTGTGTGTGTTGAGTGTATGTGTGTGTGGTCTGTAGAGAGAAATCTAAGAGTCGTACAACCATGAAATTTAGTACTTAAATATTTTAGGACTCTTGTCGATTCGCCTTGGCGATACCTTTTTAACACTTTACAACATAGTTGAAAAGTGTTTATGACTTTGTTTATTCTGTCTCTCTGTCTGTCTGTCTGTCTCTCTGTCTGTTTGTCTGTCTCTCTGTCTGTGTGTCTGTCCGTTATCGCGATAACTACTGTAAAAAATGACTTTATCAAAATGCAATTTTAGTATATTGTTCAGATGATCTGTGGAACCAATGGGAATATATAAATGAATACATTCACCAATTAGTTTTAGATTGAGCCCGGATTGAGAAAATGAAATACATTGAACCCTATGGGACCTAATTTTTCAGACATTTTTTAAGCGAATTTAAAATTCACAAATTGCTTCGAAAGTTTTAGAAAATATTCAAATTATCGAATAAAATAAATAAAAAAATTTCAGCAAAATATATTCTGTAGTTTTTTAAATAAAAATTAAAATAATAATTACACCCTTTATATGAAGAGCTCACATGAGCATTATATGAAGCGATCACGCGACCCATTATTATCATTATTGTCTTTCCACGGTTTTTAAATTTCTGCTTGGGGATTTGGATCAAAACGAGAGAAAATGATTTGGAAATTTAGGCGGTTTTAATCAACCGAGAATGACGCTTAAAGGCGATTTGAAAATTAAGTTGTGTTATTTGCAAATTGGTCCCGAGCAACGTCGTGTAATTCGTTCTAGTTACATATAAAATCGACCAATGGTATTCACACGGCAGATTCAGATTAGTTTTTACATTTGTGGAAACCTTTCTCGAGTAAAGATATGAAAAAAGCAAAAATTTTAAGGGATTAAGCCAAATAATCAGTGGTGTATTGCTAAAAAAATTAATACCGGAACTTTCGCCGATTAACTACAAATAGTTACCTACTCTTTTCTCATTTTCCAAAAATAAATGTCAAATATTAGAATATTTTTTCAATATTTATTTATAACTGTTAAATAAAATTTTCAAAATTAAAAGGAAAAACATTTTTTTTTAAAATCAGAAAAGTAAAAAATGAAGATAAATGCTCCAAATTAATATAAAAAATACTGTTCATGAGAATCATAGAAATTTCCGAGCAAGATCAATTACGTATTCTTGAGTGACTGCCCTTTTTTGTTTGTTGATTAACATCAGAACGAGGAGAGCGTAACCAATTTAGGATGTTAAAATTTGGATTCCTTAATTTGGATTCCATGATTTAGATTCCATAAAACTTGGATTCCATAATTTGGATTCCATAATTTGGATTCCATAAAACTTGGATGGATTCCATAAAACTTGGATGGATTCCATAATTTGGATTCCATAACCAGGATTCCATAATTTGGATTCCATAAAATTTGGATGGATTCCATAATTTGGATTCCATAACCAGGATTCCATAATTTGGATTCCATAAAATTTGGATTGCATTATATGGTTCCATAACATTTGGATTCCATTATTTGGATTCCATAATTTAGATTCCATAACCAGGATTCCATAATTTGGATTCCATAAAATTTAGATTGCATTATATGGTTCCATAACATTTGGATTCCATTATTTGGATTCCATAATTTAGATTCCATAACCAGGATTCCATAATTTGGATTCCATAAAATTTGGATTGCATTATATGGTTCCATAACATTTGAATTCCATTATTTGGATTCCATAATTTAGATTCCATAACCAGGATTCCATAATTTGAATTCCATAAAATTTGGATTGCATTATATGGTTCCATAACATTTGGATTCCATTATTTGGATTCCATAATTTAGATTCCATAACCAGGATTCCATAATTTGGATTCCATAAAATTTGGATTGCATTATATGGTTCCATAACATTTGGATTCCATTATTTGGATTCCATAATTTAGATTCCATAACCAGGATTCCATAATTTGGATTCCATAAAATTTGGATCGCATTATATGGTTCCATAACATTTGGATTCCATTATTTGGATTCCATAATTTAGATTCCATAACCAGGATTCCATAATTTGGATTCCATAAAATTTGGATTGCATTATATGGTTCCATAACATTTGGATTCCATTATTTGGATTCCATAATTTAGATTCCATAACCAGGATTCCATAATTTAGATTTCATAACCAGGATTCCATAATTTGGATTCCATAAAATTTAGATTGCATTTTATGGTTTCATAACATTTGGATTCCATTATTTGGATTCCATAATTTAGATTCCATAACCAGGATTCCATAATTTGGATTCCATAAAATTTGGATTGCATTATATGGTTCCATAACATTTGGATTCCATTATTTGGATTCCATAATTTAGATTCCATAACCAGGATTCCATAATTTAGATTTCATAACCAGGATTCCATAATTTGGATTCCATAAAATTTAGATTGCATTTTATGGTTCCATAACATTTGGATTCCATTATTTGGATTCCATAATTTAGATTCCATAACCAGGATTCCATAATTTGGATTCCATAAAATTTGGATTGCATTATATGGTTCCATAACATTTGGATTCCATTATTTGGATTCCAAAAAAATTTGCATTCCATAAATAGACTCCATGCAATTTGGATTCCATAGTTTGGATTCCATAATTTGGATTTCATAAAATTTGAAATCCATAATTTGGATTCCATAATTTAGATTCCATAATTTGGATTCCAAAACTTTAATTGTGGACTGTATGGTTCAATATTAATACACAACAAACTTACCACGTGTGCAACAAAAATTGCTCTCAGCTAATATCAATTTCATTCTGCTGAAGTCCACCCTCGCATTCAGAACTACAAGGTATAAGTAAGGAATAAATATATAAATGTTTAAAATTTGTGAGTACGCTACTAAAATTATAAAATTTACTAAAATTACTAAATTTATATTTCTTAAAGAAATCTATTAATTTTAAAGATTATTATTATTATTATATATTTTTAGAAGCAATGGATAAGATAGATATTTTTTCTCCTTCCCTTTTGATTATGACGTTGTTTCATAATATTAAGTGTATAACTTTAATGATTTTATATTATGGCATTTAAAAAAAATTCCAGAACACGTTCCATCTCTACAGAATAGTACCGGAACGTCGTTCCGGTACGTTTCTGTCAGAATACACCACTTCAAATAAGTACAGAATTACTTGGTCTCGAACTTGCTCGATCGCGCAAAAACTGTTACAGAGACTTTGTATTTTAGATGCACATATAATTATAATATTACAATATTTTAAATATGTGTATAGTTAATTTAAAATCGCGACATCGTTATCACGAAAGGGACGGAATAATTGCGTAAATAAAATTGAGTAAAGGCAGGCAAAATCCTTAGTTTAAGCATATGCGCCTAAAACAACGGACAGCAAAAATTGCAGAAAACCGATGAAATGCGTTACCGCATTTCACCGGGAGAGTGTGCTCCGTATGTAGGTAGCTGTTAGATCGTGACGGTAGCTGATAGATCGTATCGGTAAATGGAAGGCATGAGGCCAGAGAGAAAGGGCTTTAATTTTTTCAGAGTGTAGTCTGAGAATCTGTAATTGGTAAATCGTGACGATCGTTAGTTAGTATCGGTAGCTAAAGATTAGCTAATTTTAGTTTTTAAAAATTCGTCAATTTTAAACTAATTCAAATTTTAAAATAAAATAACACCGGATTACACCTTCCAGGGTGCTACATACCAAAGTACTTATATACCAAATTTCATATCGCCAGTATTTCTTTCAGGACTTTTTGGCCGGGGGATGGGTGAATGAAATTGCAGAGGGGCAAGTGTTTTCTGCCCCATATAAGTATATAATTATATATATGTTACCGCTAAAATGCAGAAATCAGTTATTCTACAGATTATCTAGGTAATGTGCAGATTAACTAGGGTGATCCGTTAAAATGCCGAAAATTGTTTCATTTCTCAAATTACCTAGGTAATCTGCAAATAACCTAGATAATCTGCACATTGCCTACTAGGTACTCGTTAAAGTGAAAATAAGATCTAAAGAGGTTTACGAAGAATCTTTTCTTCATTTTACTCACCAATTTGGTGCTTGCTTGCATACTAGGAGCTAAATTTACCTGCCTTAAGAAAAATCACGAGACAAATTCACGCGCTAACAGGCAGAAACGAATTTGAAAACAGAATTAGCTATGCTACGCACTGGCAGCCGACGCAAATTATGAGAAACAAGAAAGATCAATCATGCTTAAAGCATTGATTATGAAACACTTTCCAACTTCAATGCAATTTTATTTAAAACAGTCGAAAATGCAATACATTCCTCGGTAATATTTTAAAACTTATCATAATACTACATTAATTTATTATATTTGAAAAATTAAACCTTCATTGAAAAACATGAACTTCATTCAAATGACGGCATTGAAATAAAAATTGCCTGGTTTAAATATATCTGAAAAGCGATACATTCCACGGTAATATTTTTAAAACTATCATAATACTACGATAATTTATTATATTTAAAAACTTCATCGAAAACAACTGAAATTAATTCAAATGACGTCATAGAAAAAATAAATAAAAAGAACGAATATGAGTCTGCAGGGAAAGACATGTGCTGTCTACATCAGAATTTTTAACAATATTACAACAATGATTTATAGAAGTGAACGGGGATTATTTTCAGGCCATTTCGAAAAAAATGTATGATCTATATTTAAAGATCCATCAAATTTTTGTCGAATAAAATGTTCAAAAAATTTAAGCTGTGTACCAAATTTTAACTCTCTAGGACGTAGGAAAGAGCATTAAAAATGCCATCAAATAAATTTATCATGAAGAGTTATATAAAATTTAAAAAAATGAAAAATTGTTATCTACCAAATTTATTTTAAAATGTGAAGCCACTCCCATATGCAAAACGTTTAAACAAATGGAGAGATATTTATTATATAATATATCTCTCTTTTCTTTCTGGAAGATATCCCAAAGTCAGAATTTAATTGAATTTGTTTTTTTCCCTATATTAAATAATTTTTAATTAAAAAACTACTTAACATATTTTACTGAATTTTTTTTTATATATTCTATGGGATAATGTGAATATTTTCTAAAAATTTCGAAGCAATTCGTGAATTTTAAATTTACTTAAAAAATGTTTGAAAAATTAGGTCCCATAGGGTTCAATGTATTTCATTTTTTCAACCCGGGTTCAATAAAAAACTAATTGGGTGATATTATTTATTTATATTCCCATAGGTCCTACAGACCGTCTGAACAACATACTAAAATTTCATTTTGATAAAGTCATTTTTACGGCAGTTATCGTGCTAACGGACAGACAGACAGACAGACAGACAGACAGACAGACAGACAGACAGAATGAACAAAGTCATAAACACTTTTCAACTTTGTTGTAAAGTGTTAATAAAAACAATCGGCGACGACAAGACGCTGGCGAAACCAAACTAAAAGTGGAGGGAGAGGGAAAAGGAGTAGGGAAAGGAAATGAGAGAAACAAACTTTTGAACTTTAACGATACGGAAGCCGTTAATGTGCACATTATCTAGGTAAAATGCGGAAAACTCTTGATACCGCACGTTAACGAAGCAAATCAGTTAATCTGCAGATTAGCTAGGTAATGTGCACAATAACGGTTTTCCAGCTTTAGCGGTAACATATATAAAATCAAATTTTAACTACTATATTTACATATATAGAAGTAATTAATATGTATATATAGTAATTACTATGTATAGTAATTACTATTGCACATGTTCTGTTCCAAATCTGTAACATCAAAAAAAGCAAAACTTTTTTTTTCATTATAGCCTGAATTTATTAACATTTAGCTGGGTAACATAAAATGTCTCCGGGAGGAATTCGCCCCCTCCCCGGATGTATGCCTGAAAAAAACATTGCATGGCCATATGACGCTTAGATTTCCCGCTACAGGCCGCACACAGATATAAACACACAGACATATTATTTTATTATGTAAGATATTGATGAGTAGAACAGAGAAAAAAAAATCCTGAAAATGTATATAGTTTAGATTTAAAACAGGATTTTGTCAAAATCGTTGACCCTTCGTAATCTCAAAAAAGCACTAATTAGGTTTAAACCCAATTTGTGTGATATACTGCGTACATTGTCTAAATGTAAACGCAAGGGGAGAGGGATGAGGAAAATGTATAGTTCAGCTATAAAACGACATTTTGTCAACATCAGTAATCTTTCATAATCTCAATGATCGATGACGCGATTTGGACCACATTTTTGTGGTATATTATGTATACATTGTAGATGTGAATGCAGTAAAGAAATTTTTTTAAATTGTATATAGTTTATCTCAAAGCTTGAATGCTCACTTAATGCATTCAAAATATTTCGGGATTGTCCTGATCCCCAAGTTTCTAATTTTTATGTAGCAACTATTTTCTTTGATTTCTGCCTCTGAAACTGGGTGATATCTTTACTAATTTATTATATACTGTCTTTCGAACGAAGTTTTCAATTTATAGCAATGCTAATTAACAACATATATGCTAATTAACAACGCTAATTATCAACATTGCTATATAACAACACTGATTTCATTTTTAATAACACGTAAATGGAATGTGGATACCATTGTGCTTGTTCTCCATCAAACCAATTAAGAGTGGTACGTTTCTAATGCTTGATATCTTCTATTTCTGTTGCAGGCCTATCATTTTGACCGAGATGATGTTGCACTAAACCACATTTCCGAGTTCTTCAAGGAAAGCAGCGCCGAGGAGAAAGAACATGCCATGAAGCTATTGAAGTTCCAGAACCAAAGAGGCGGAACTATCGTCCTCAAGGATATCAAGGTAACACTCCATCTAGTTGTTCCTATTTCACCATTCATCCAAATGCATTTTTATATTATTGACACCAAAAAGTGCAATTGGACTGCTCAAAACATTTTTTTTTATTTTCTTTCTGCGCATCACGTCACCCAAACCCCAAAATGGCCTCTGCTACTGGAGCAAAGCTTTCATGAAATTTGGTGCAAATAAAACTCGCACTAAGGATAAATTTTACAGAACTTGCAAAAGAGAAGTGACTCAGTAATTGTTGCACTATTTCTACAATAACTACGAATTCCAACGGGTTATGTAGCAGAAGTTTAAATCGCTGAATAATTTATCTGATTAAAGAACTTTTTTATTTTATAAAACTGAAATATCCCTCGCTTCCCTGAGTGATCTAAGGGGATTAGAATGAAAGGGATAATATGATAGAAGGAAAGTCTGCGAGAATAACTATGACAAGTTAGCCTCCAAGAAGCCAGTGTTCTCTTCCCTTAGAAAAGTTTGTTGGAATGTTCCCAGAGTCTCACTTCTTACTCCAGAGTCTGAACACTGACAGTTTGCATCCAAAAGAGGATCAAAAATCACGTGGAGCAAAGAAATACCTGAGCGCAAAAAAAATTGCGCTTTTAATCTCCCAGTCATAGAAAACATTGTCAACTGAACATGAATAAATAGTGTATACATTAACGAAATTTACAAAATAAAGAAGAGTCAAAAATAGTTGGTAGAATTATTGGGAAGAATAATTCGGTAGAATTCCGACAAATGTCGAACTTCAAAACCCGCGAGTCGCAGAATTTGGAAAACGGAGATAAAAATTTTCTCCACTAGAAAGAAAGGGAATTTTGAACGGGGAAAGTAGCAATCCAAGGAATGCATCCTTGATCGATGATGAAGACAGCGCACGGCAAAAACACGACCGAAGTAAAGGGAGCCGAGTCAGGATTGGGAGAAGCCGCCAATGGGCAACAAGGGTAAGGAGTAGCACCTAAAGGAGACAAATTGAGAGCGCCAGTCAATGGGAAACAAGAACTGGAAGTCGAAAGTGGGCCTGGCCGGCAGGAATATTTCCTGACTGTCGAAAGTGACAACACTCGAGTACAGAAAAAAAATTCTATCAATTTTATTCTTCTCGTTCCTAATTTTAGGAAAAGCGGCCTAGAATGCCTGGAGAATAAGTTTCTTATCAAAAGTTTCTTCTAACATAAGGAAATACGTTTAAAATTCAGCGTAATTTAGGTTGTCGGGCACGGGGGCGCCCTCAGCCGAAAGGACATCTGTGAGACATTTTGGGCCATCCAATTGATTGCCTTCATGTTCTACTATTCGCTATCAGTCGAGATCGAAGATCAAGGAATTCAATTTTTAGAGTTCCTGGACTGAAAAAAGTACCGGCTTTTAGCTCCGGAAATTAGGTGGAGATAGAAAAAGAGATTTTTGAAAGTAGAAGAATTTAAGGGAAATGGGTGCATTTCATCGCTGCATTAGAAAAATTCTAGTATCGCGCTTAGTAGAGTTCAATGAAATTTTTTTTAAACTGCCGTGATTATAAAATAGTTACTACAAAGAAAATAAGTGTTATCAGAGTTAATACATAGAAAAGTTACTACAAATAGTTACTACAGTCGAGGCAACCTACTACCGGTTTTGTCCTTGCAGGACATTCGTTGAATATCTCTCCAGTTCCGTAAAAGATAAGTTTATCACACGTTACTCCATCAGCCGAAAATTCCAAAACACTTGTAGACTTATTATATTCCAAAAATTTTATTCCAAACTTGTAAGTTCCAGAAGTAATGTTACCATGTTATAAATTGAGCCTAATTCAGCATCATAACAGTCATAGTGAATTATTTGATCAAGAAGTAAAAAATGCTTTGTACAAAGGATAAGGAAGAAAGAATACTTTGCTCAGGTATTTCTTTTAATAAATTTTATTTCCCTCTATAACCAGGGCATGATTACCAAGAAAGCACTGGAAGAATGTGCTTCCTTTAAAAATATTTAAAGGGGCCCCTAAATTGTGCCCCTAAATCAAATTGCCCGTACATGCAAACACTGAAATTACCTTGCTTGTCGGAGGTCAAATTGGCCTTATTTTTTTATTTTAAATATTAAACCCTTAACGAAAAATAAAGTAGCCTGAAAATTAACATTTAAGTTTGATTTTTTTTTACAAAATTAAATTTTGACCTACACTGAGTAAATAAGAAAATAGGCATTAAATTTAGTAAGAAAAATGCTGTAATTTCGGTACAAAAGCAACTTAAAAAGAAACCCAATTGCTTGACAAATCTTCTTGGCTTGATCCGAGCAATTTGTTAATAAGATCTTTTTAACATTGATGAGTGTGTGAGGAATTAATTTTGAAAACTTTTCTCGGGTTATGTTGACGAGAACAAAGTGGAATTGTTATCATAACTTGGGTTAATCAGATCTTGTTTATAGCTCCAGCATTATGGGTGTGATATTGTTACATGTAAATTAGTGGTCTACTTACTATAAGGATTCAAAATCTACCCTTCATATTTAGATGATTCATTTTAATGCAGATAACTAATGGAGTATGGACTTTCTTATTTTTTAACACTTTACAATATAGTTAAAAAGTGTTTGTACATTCTGTCTGTCTGTCTGTCTGCCCATTAGCACGTTAACTGCCGTAAAAATGATTTTTTAGTATGCTGTTCAGACGGTCTGTGGGACCTATGGGAATATAACTGAATAATAACACCCAATAAGTTTTAGAATGAACCCGGATTGAAAAAATAAAATACATTGAACCCTAGGAGACCTAATTTTTCAAACATTTTTTAAGCAAATTCAAAATTCGCAAATTGCTTCGAAAGTTTTGGGAAATATTCAAATTATCCCATAAAAAATATGAAAACAATTTCAGCAAAATATATTCGGTAGTTTTTTAAATAAAAATTAAAATAATAATTACGCCCATATTATATGAATAGATCGCGTGACCCACTTCAAGATAACATAAGGCATCCATCTTGTGTCAAAATCGGGATTTTTAAAGTTCTTTTTAATTTATATTTAGTGTTGTAAACCGCTTTATTTTTGGTTAATTTCTGTGCATCTACATTTTGAAACAACGCGACTGCAATATATTTGAGTTCAAATGATCAATGCCATCCATCTTGTGTCAAAACCGTGATTTTTAAAGTTCTTTTTAATTTATATTTAGTGCTGTATCCATCCTAACACCGCTTTATTTTTGCTTAAATTATGTGCATCTACAATCTGAAACAACGCAATTATAATATATTTGAGTTTAAATGATCATCAAACTTTGATTATTTCTACAATGAAGCCTAATTTTCACTTATGGAGAATGTAAACACCAAAAGATGTAGGATGAGTTGTATAAGAATTGCTGTATTTCTTTAACACAAAATCATTTAACTCTAGAGTCTGCAATATAGCTGAAATGAATGAAAATTCATAGATTTTACATAGAGAAGGACGATTTTTTTCGATGAAGTTTTAAGCGTAAAGTTAAATTACTTGTACCTCCATGGTTTTAAGTTTTTAAATAAAATAAATTATTGTAGTATTGTGATAAATGAAAAGAATGGAAAAAAGTTTATGAATGAAATGCTGCTTTTATATTGAGAGTCAGGCGATTTATATTTCGATGACATCATTTGAATAAAGTTCATTTGTTTTCGATGAAGTTTTCAAATATAATAAATTATTGTAGTATTGTGATAATTTTAAAAATATTACCGCTGAATGTATCGCATTTTAGAGATGTTTAAACCAGGCAATTTATATTTTAATGACGTCACTTGAATAAAGTTCAATTTTTTTTTCGATGAAGTTTTAAGTTTTGAAATATAATAAATTAATGTAATATTGGGATAATTTTAAAAATATTACCTAGTAATTTATCGCATTTAAGAGATGTTTAAATAAAATTGCATTGCAGTTGGAAAGTGTTTCATAATCAATACCTTATGCATGATTGATCTTTCTTGTTTAATAATATTGCAGTTTATTCAACAATAGAAACTGTACCCGCCGTTGCCTGGGATTTTAGGCTGGAATTAATTGAATTCATTTATTAAGTTTTTCGAAAGGCTTAATTGCCCGCTACGCAAGCACAAGTTTAAATTACAAAACACTGCTCGGGTACATAACTCGTCTTGGTTCCTAAGCTAGACACATTGAATGCTAAGTTCTAACACGCAAAATACGTCTAAATACGCTAAATACGTCTTTCGCCCTAAATACGTCTTTTGCCCTCTGGTGAGCTTATAAGCGCTTTTGATACTCTCTAAATAAACTTTTTCGATACACACTAGATAAGCGCTTTTGATTGGCCTTAAAAAAACTCTTTTTATACACCCTGAGTAAGCTCTTTTCATACGCCCTAAATAAGTTCATTTGATGCACTCTAAATAAGTTGTTTTGATATGCTTTAAAAAAGAAGCTCTTTTGATACGTCATAAATAAGCTCCTTTTATACGCCCCATATACGTCTTTCACCCTCTGTGCGGGCGTAATACGCTTTAAATATACTCTTTGATATACCCTATGTAAGCTTGTTCGATTAACTACATAAGCTCCTTTGATTAAAATCAACATTACGTTTTGTAAATGAAAATTCGTGCGAACTCTGAAAATATTTTCACTTATAGTATCAACCCGCAATCCTCAGCTCCGCCGAAACAGGAGGTCATCAGTAACAACAACAACAGCACCTCGCAATCCAAATAAATCCCTAATCAGATGACGTCAGTTTCGCTGATGACGGCACATCGAAATACCAATTCTTGACCACTTCCCAAGGAACAAAAATACGGGGACGAACCTATTTTAACACTCGTCCCGTGTGCTGTGTTGAATCTTTGTTCAACGTTCGATAAGGTTTGAATGCGTCCACTTAAAATATTGCAAAATTTGAAATTACTTATGAAATCGAAAACATAATATTTTTGTTATAATGCTGTTATATACAGTGTAAAACATTTGCAAACATGTTACTGAAAGTTTCAGGGGAATCGGCTGTCAGTAATGGAAAGTAAGGTTCCTGATAGTTATGATTATAGTACATATATATATATATATATATATATATATATATATATATATATATATATATATATACATATATATATATATATATATATATATATATATATATATATATATTACAGACAGCCGATCCCCCTGAGACTTTTAGTAACATGCTTGAAAATGTTTTACAATGTAGCTCTTTAAAATCCCTACAGGGATATATAATTTGATTTTGAATTTAGTTCTTAGTTTTCTAACTATATTGGTTTATAATTACAATCTTTTAATATTTTGACCTGCTAACGTTTTCTAATTGGAAGGAAAGCTGTAACATTTAAAATGTTGCGAATGTTGCAGCTCAATATGCTTCCTTATTGATGAAGTTGTGATGCACAAGCACGAGGTATTTTGGTTTAAGGACACTAGGAAGTTAAATGAACTTGGGAACTCTAAATATGTTTAAAAATGTTTTAATTCTTTGAAGAGAAGAATTGAAAATATGAAATTCTGGTAGGTATTTGTGTCCCACCAGACAAGTTTATAGATTCACCTGAATCGTATATCTTGTCAGAGATATCGTACAAGTTGAGTTTATGCCACCAAGAAAATTAGTAAAACAATTTGGTATTTTGACGTGAAGTTAGAGTATTCGGTTAAAATCGAAGCAAGAAGTGATAGCTATGAGCAGTTTTATATCTCTTCGAAAGAACTACAAGGATGTATAATTGGATTTCGAATCAAGTTCTTAGTTTTCGCAATACAGTGGTTGCAATTTCGATAGTTTAGTATTTTGAAAATATGGTATAAATTTCGATATTTTAATATTTTGAACTGTCTTGAATAATGTGTGTAAAGAAGACTAACCACACACAAAGAAAGATGTTATTCGCGAAAAAACATTTCAGCTCCATCGAACTGGAGCCACTACCGATATTTTTACCAATATTTAGAGATGTAAGCTTCGTTTATTTTTAGAAATCTTATTAGTAGCCTTTATTGAGAGTTTTATCTATAGTAACTTTATTGGCAACCGTTATTGAGAGTTTTATTTCTATACATCCTATTGGTAACATTCCTTGATAGTTTTATTTCTAGAAACATCGGTAGTAACCTTCATTGAGAGTTCTAATTCTGGAAATCTCATTGCGGTAACCTTCGTTCATAGTTTTATTTCTCCCTTAACATTTCCCAGCATCAGTTATAAATGACAATTCCTTCTTATATTGGTAACTGTCGATAATTTCCGGTCATTGGCGATAATTATAGATTATTAGTATTTCTCGAAACAAATACATAGCAGTCTATCATGAGTGGACAAAATATTTATACAATCTTTGAATTATTCCAGGTTCCTCCTAAGAGCAAATGGAACAGCCCCTTGGAGGCCATGCAAGATGCCCTGGAACTCGAGAAGACGGTGAATCAAGCACTCCTTGAACTTCACAAGATTGCTTCCAAGCATGAGGATGCCCAGGTAAGAAATCACATTTATTTTCTCATACTGTATGTGAGAACAGAGATGGGCAACACAGCGCCAGCCACCACAAGTGCACCCTGGTTCAGTTACAAAACTTGCTTAAACACCTCATTAGAAGATCTTACCAAACACAATATTACTTTATACCAGTGCTTAGTAGTGTTGCCAAAGGGGGTAGTTTGGGGCGTGACAGCCCAGTGGTTAGCGGGCGGGGATTGCACTTGGATGACTCGAGTTCGATTCCCGCCTCTGCCCAAACCGTCGCCGTGTTCACGCGGAGTACGATCATGTTAAACATGTGAGTCCGTAAGTCCTTCCGAGATGTTGGTGGTAGGGGAAGGAGGGTACGATCTCTGCTGATGACTCCCCCACTAGGTTCCGGTTTAAATTGGATGGCGCTTCCCAGCCGCCCAAACAGATATCTTACACCGTCGGACGGTATAAGTTGAAGAAAAAGAAAGGGGGTATTTGATCGGAGGTATTTGATCTCCCATGGACTCATTGAATTTCGAATTGGAATTTGGACGCATTGAATTTCGAAGAAATTATATATAGGGAAATGGAAAATTAAATATTGTAAGAAAAACAATGCATTGTAAGGAAAACAAAAATTAGAAAGAATATATAAAGAAAGGGCTCCTTTTAATACCACGTTCTTCTTTTTCAGATGTGCGACTTCCTTGAGAGTGAATATTTGACCGAGCAAGTAGAGGCCATCAAGAAGATTGGAGAACACGTGACCAACCTTAAACGTGTGGGAACTGGACTTGGAGAATTCGTTTTCGACAAAGAATTTAAATAGACCAAATCCATGTTCAAGACACCTTTCCTGAATAAGAAAAATATAAATTTTGAAAAAACTTTAAATGAAAACAATTATATCTAATTTCTTGCGTTAGGTTAGACCCTTGCAGTCATTCTGTTACTGCAACCTTTAAAGATACTTTGTGTTGAACCATGGTAACCCTGTTTGCTTTCATGAAGGTAGAACCAAATCATGATTCAACCAACTACCATTTCAAAGTTGCAGCGATGTGAACCTTTACAGGAACATTTACGCTGCAAACTTTAAGGGTGATTTAAATTAAACCATGGGAACCATGGTAGCCTTCATAAAGATGGAACCAAAAGATGGTTCAACTAAGTATTCTTTCAAGTATGTAGTGTGGTGTAGAACCCTGTTTCGGCTAAGCCTAGCGTGATACTTCATTATACCAGAACTCAAAAAATAATGTATTTCAAGTAACTGCAATAAAATAAAAAAGAATTTATCTTACTGTTTTTGTCTTTATTGTCACAAAATTGCATATGTTAGAGAACGTGCAACTAAATATGTGTCCTTATTGGTGATGAAAATTTTGTCAAACTATTGTTTTTAGTAACAATTTGTCCTTAGAACAAGATCCAGTTCTTAGATCCAGTTTTCTCAAGATCTGCTAAAGATAGAGCTCAGATGATCACTGATTTGGATTCCACATCAAATGAAGATTCGGGGTTCACTAAAGACTTACATTGCCTTTTTTTTTGTCATTTCCGGTTCAAAAATTTTCATTTTACTTGAAGCATATATTTTTCAAAATTGGTTATAGATAGATCTTAGATGATAACTGGCATGGATTCAGCATCAAGCTCTAGAGGAGATAGGTTAGTTTACTACAAATGTTCACTTCCAGATAATAAGTTATATAGATTCAGCATCAAATTATAGAGGGACTAAAGATACTCACTATGGATTTTCCCTTCCGGTTCTAGAAATGTCATTTCTGGTTCACAAATTTGCATTTTCCTTGAAACATCTGCTTCTTGGGGTCTACTATAGATATAGCTTAGATAATGATTGATATGAATTCAGCATCAAATTCCAAAAGATTGTGGGGGATTATTAAAGATTTCCACTTGCATTTCTTTTTCCACTTCTGATTCAAAACATTTTTTTAAAACATCTATTTCTCACGATTGGCTATAGATGCTCATGAATGGGCATGAATATAAATGCTCATGAATTCAACATTAAATTCCAGAGGAAATAAGAAGAGGGTCACTAAAGATTTTTACTTCCGGGTTTTTTTCCCTTCTGGTTCAAAAAAAATTGAAACATTTACTGCATTTATTTCTCAAGTTTCACTATGGACAACCCCTTGTATAGGGGGTTGTCTTTCTGCAGGTTCACTAAGGATTTTCGTTTCTGGTTCTTCAAGTTTTTCAGAAAATTCGTATGACTCTTTCTGTTTTCGTATAAATTTCAATTAAATGTAATAAAATTAAAAATAATTTATCTTTCACGTTTTCCTCCGATTACAATATTATTAGATTTATAAGGAAACTGGAAACTTTTCTTATTATTTTTTACTAGCTAGACAATCCGTAGATCCATGCCTTCTCATTGAGTATGTTCCATCCCGCACTACATCCATCAAGAATTCTACATTTCCAAGGCTTAGAACATTAAAATCCTTATCAATGTATTGAGTTCATCTTAATTTTGGCCTTCCTTTCAGCGGCTTCCCTGTTGACTTGTCGAAGCAGATTCTTTTGTGCTTTTTGCATTAGCATTCGGATTGCATTGCCAAACTATTTAATTATTTATATTTTTGAGAATTTAGCAATATTTGAGTGTTTGTATAGATGGTATAGTACTTCTTTCTTTCTCCCCAGACCGTCAGATCTTCACAAAAATAGAAGGTATATGTTTGGACGGTCGGGAGAGTACCACCGATATAGACCGGAACCAATGGTGTAGCAACCACAGGAACGGTACCATCATGTTCCTAATTTATCAATCCGAAAGGGGCACTTATGGACCTACAGATTTATCGTGCCCATACTTTGTGTAGACGCGGATATTTATTTGGACGGCGTCCAATGGTACAGTTCGTAATTGAATTTTCTACACCAGTTTTCCTCATCCACGATCTGGTACCGTGTTGCATCAATTAAACCGGGCCGCGAGAGATTCGCTTGGAATTTGCCGTTTTAGTTTCCTAAGCATTGTTTATGAATAAATATCAATGGAAATATTCTAAAGAGAACAATATTCATGAATGTGTCGAAAAACTCAGAACTAGAACGCCTGAATAACATCTATGTAGCAAATGTCAGTGACCAAGCCGCATTTCAATTTTTATATGAATAATAAATTGCTCACCTGACTCCTTGAATTACAATTGAAAAATATTTTTCTTTCTCAATACCGTTTTTTTTTTGTCCCCAAACTAGCATCAGTAAAAAATCAATTTAATTATACAATAATTAATTTTATACTTAAGAGCATTATAAATCTTTGATGATAGGAATGAGATATATCAATACTTATATTAAATATAGGAACTTAAAAATTAGAAAGGTATTTACGAGTCAATTTGTTAGGACAGGGCACTCGTTTTATAAAATAAGAATTTACCGGACGCTGTCTCACAAAGGATGAGAAGCACTGTTCTACACCATATTCTCTAAATTTGGATACCACCAAATATGGTGCTTAAAATCTTTCTCTCAAAAATATCTAGAGAGTTTTCGCCTCTTAAAGTTAATGAAAACTCAGTTTCTAAGGCACGGGCAAGTACAAGCCTACTTAGGAATTTATACAATAACAACTTAGTTCTTTTAATTATACTTGATATCAGACAGGATACCTTTAACGTCCCAAATATCAGGAACAAATTAGTAAATTTGCATTTTATTAGCAAATTTCAAATTTGTTAGGATTTCAGCCATTATCATTTTCAAATTTCCAAGCTGGTTCCATATTTCAATCAAAGAAATGGTTTATCGGAATAAAATAAATCAAATATACCTGAAATCATTTTATCTAAAATAGTTCAGTTTTACTTTTGCTTCTTAATTTTATTACTTTAATTAAACAGATGAATATAAAAACAAGAAACTCATAAAGGAGCCTTCATGCCAAGTGGTGTGTACACATACATCATTTTGTACAGAACTATTAAATATTTTCATGCTCTTGCATGATATTGCACATTTTGCAGAATGACACCCGAACTAATTAAATGGTGCCCGAACTAGTTAACCTTGTAGGTTACTGCAAAGATGATTAAAAGTGGTCCTAGTGCGACTAGCATAGATTCGATGGGCTCTAGTATATTGAGCGACGATTTCAAATCCGGAGGTAAACGGTAAACGATGACGCAGGAAACCGACCTGAAAGATAAAAATAACAGCAGGATACTAACTTGAGGTAAAAATAGCAGGATATAGTTAGTCAAATTGTCGGTTATACACCAATCTGACATTTAAGGGTGAAGAATAGAGTCCTCCTCGACGGAAGGAGCTTACAATTCCATCCCAGTAGCTTAATGGTAGAGCGTCGGCTGGTCAATGCAAAGATCCATGGTTCAATACCCAATTGAAGCAATAAGGCTTTTTTCATACAGTCATATGAATTTTAGGAAAACAGGAAGAAATACTTCCAGATCCAGAAATAGAAATCCGCAGTTAACTCTCTACCGTTCTGGAATTAAAAAGCTGAATCCATGTCAGTCATCATATAAATATCTATCTAGAGACATTTTTTGAACAGGAAGAGGAAAATAGGAAGTAAAAATCCTTAGTGAACTCTATAACCTCCTTCGGAATTTAATCGTGGTTCCCTGTCAATAATCATTTAAAATCTCTCTATAGAAAATCCTTATAAATAGGCGTTGCAAGGAAAATATTTAATTCAGAAATAACATATCCCCAGAACCGTAAATGTAAATCCTTGGTAACCCCCCCGCCCCTTCTATAATTTAGTTTTGAATCCCACGTCAGTCATCATCTAAGGTCGAATCTATAACCAACTTTGAGAAAAAGATGTTGGAATAATTTGTTTTCAATCGGAAATGGAAATCTTTTCTAAATCATTCTGCCTTCTCCAGAATTGCATGATAAATTAATATCAGTTACCAACTAAACTGTATCTACAGCCAATCTTGAGAACTATAAGTTTCCAATATAGAAAGAAAAATTTGAACCAGAAAAGGAAATTCTCTAGTTAACTACTATTACTCCTCCATAATTTGTTGCCGGAATTATATCAGTCATCATCTGATTAATCTAAGTCTATAGTAAATCCTCAGAAATAGATGTTTAAAAAATAGTAAACAAAATAGTATAGCAAAATTTTTTACTTCAAAAACCTTTAAAACTAATTGTCTGGTTCAACTTGACTTTCAATTACCAAGTAAACTTTTTCTTCAAATTTTACATGAAAAATTGGTATCATGAGACTAAATGATTACAACTATGAGTCATTTTCTCTAAAAGGGCTTTTTCACCTTTCTTGTTTCAATATTTATTTTTTCTATTTTTCAACCAGTAGTCTGCATTATATTTTAACATGGGTGGTATAAACTAAAACAAAAGAGTAGCAGCGATCATTTTGGAGAAATTAAATAGAAAATGCAAATTTTTATTTTCAAGACAAATAAATCAATGACATAATAATCAAAATTTCATGACAGGGGAATGACACTTAATATAGACAACTGCTTTGTTAGTATGAAATATTATATATATATATATATATATATATATATATATATATATATATATATATATATATATATATATATATATATATGTATATATATATATATATGTATGTATATATATATATATATATATATATATATATATACATATATATATATATATATATATATATATATACATATATATATATATATATATATATATATGTATATATATATATACATATATATATATATATATATATATATATATATATATATATATATATATATATATATATATATATATATCAGAAAGATGTAATAATAAAAATTATCAATTCAAGTAATCGTGAAATATTAACATCACCATAGAAGAAAAACCACGGCCATAATGCCGATAATAGAAAACAAGAAAGATCAATCATGCATAAAGCATTGATTATGAAACATTTTCCAGCAATGCAATTTTATTTAAACATCTCTAAAATGTGATGCATTCCTCGGCAATACTTTTAAAATTATCACAATACTACATTAATTTATTATATTTGAAAACTTAAAACTTCATCGAAAAAAATGAATATTTTCAAATGACAGCATTGAAATATAAATTGTCTGTTTTAAATATCGCTGAAATGCGATACATTCCTGGGTAATATTTTTAAAAATATCATAATACTACAATAATTATTTTATATTTGAAAACTTCATATCGAAAGCAAATAAAATTTATTCAAATGACGTCATCGAAATATAAATCACCTGGCTCTCTGTATAAAAGCAACATTTCATTCATAAATATTTTTCCATTCCTTTCATTCAGCATAATACTAATAATAATTTTTTTTATATAAAAACTTAAAACCATGGAGGTACAAGTAATTTAACTCTATGCTTAAAACTTCAACGGAAAAATCGTTTGCTTCTCTTTGTAAAATCAATGAATGTTTCACTCATATCAGCTATATTTCAGACTCCATGAGCTAAATAATTTTGCATTAAAGAAATGCAGCAATTCTTATAGAACTCCTTCTAGATCTTTTGGTGTTTACATCCTCCATAAATGAAAATTAGGCTTCGTTGTAGAAATAATCAAAATTTGATGATCATTTGAACTAAAATATATTGTAATTGAGTTGTTTCAGTATATAGATGCACAGAATGTAAGCAAAAATAAAGTGGTTTTAGGACGGATGCAACACTCAATATGAATTAAAAAGAACTTTAAAAATCACGATTTTGACACAAGATGGATGCCATATTTTATTCTGAAGTGGGTCACGTTATCTCTTCATATAATGGTCAAGTGATATATTCATATAAAGGGTGTAATTGTTATTTTAATTTTTATTTAAAAAACCACTGAATATATTTTGCTGAAATTTTTTGTATATTTTTTTGGATAATTTGTATATTTTCTAAAACTTTCGAAGCAATTTGTGAATTTTAAATTTGCTTAAAAAATGTTTGAAGAATTAGGTCCCATAGTGGTCAATGTATTTCATTTCTTCGACCAGGGTTCAATCCAAAACTAATTGGGCGATATTATTCATTTATATTCCCATAGATTCTACAGACCGTCTGAACAACATACTGAAATTTCATTTTGATAAAATCATTTTTACGGCAGTTATCGTGCTAACGAACAGACAGACTGACAGGACAAACAGGTAGACAGAATGAACAAAGTCATAAACACTTTTCAACTATGTTGTAAAATGTTAAAAAATGATATGTTGCTAAACAATGGAATTAAACCTAATGAGTTAATATAGTAGTAAATATATTTGATTAAAATAATAAAGAAATGTATTTTGCAGATGTATTAGTTGTGTTCTGAACATGATGTCTATGATTCGATTTAAGCGGTATTGCATGCTTGAAAAAAAATATGTTGCTAAGCAACGGAATTAAGCCCAATGAGTTAATACAGCAATAAATATTTTTTATTTAAATAATAAAGAAATATATACATATATACATAAATTTTACCAGAATTGTAATTTTGATTGGATTATATCCATTGTGGTCTTTATGTTTAAAAATTACGGGGATTACTGATATTTTCTAATTCTTGCATCCTTTGTTTTATTTTGGCGAAAATATTTATCAAATCCACATATTGTAGCACGGGTATGCCTTCTAATACACGGTTATAATCGCCTAATATACGAAATTATAAGCTGTACCGGTATATTTTTTAATCCACGAGAATATAAGTAGTACGGGTATATCTCCTAATACAATTTTAGCGCTTTTTTATTTTGGAATAGTTTGATTTAATTTCATATTATCTGTAAATTTATTTAGAAACGGGATTAGAATATTTTATTCTTCAGAAATGCCTGTGAAGATAATTTTGTATAGCGAGAACAAAGATTCCTAAGCTTCTCTTTAGGAGCATTTATTTAAATATTTTAATAGAATGTTTTAAATAACAATGTAGTTTAGAATACTATAAGAATTTGCACATTATTGCGAATTTTAAGTTTCTTTACATTGTATATTCCGTACGAATATATGCTTATATACAGTATATAGAGCTTGTATACAGTAATATAGCCGTATACTGCTGGTATACAGTATAAAATTTTTACTATATTCTGAAGGGAAAGAGTTGATGTTTTGTATGACAGAAATTTAATGGATGATTTATAAAATAACTCTTTAGTCAACTTCTGGATGATTTTGCAAAAGAAAAAAGTCAACAAAAGATTTTTAGACATTTTAGAAAGAGCAATTATATTTTAAGTGCCATTTTGCTTGACGTAATCAAAAGAAGCAGGATTTTCTTCAATGCTGTACTTTCCATTTTACAACAAACCGCAACATAATAAAGGTTTAAAAAAAATTTATAATTTCGAAAATTATATTCGAAATATTGAAGGTGTTACAATGACTTGTGATCCCCGATAATCAATACAAGCTTCTGGCATTTGTTGGATTTCAAAACCATATAAATTTAATTAGATTTGCTCAATTCTTTCGAGACATACACTGAACCATGTGGAAGAAAACAAAACTATTAATATACTGAGAACTACTCATGATAATTTCTAAACATTGATGTCCATTCATTTCGAATTAAAAGCGTTTGCAAGGCATACATTAATTTGATAATAGTTCATTTCACTTTTTAAAAATTCTTCTATTTTAGATCAAAACCATGAAATATCTCAATAAAACCGCATGTCGACATCTTATAAATAATGGTTTTGCTTTTAAATATAACACTAAATATCTATTTTCATAACATTTTCGTACATATTTAAGTTTTTATAATGCTTATTCTATTTTCAGCGAAAATGTTCGAAAATTTAAGGGTTTTCCATGATCCAGTCAACCCGAAAATAAATCTAAAACACACACACATCACCTCAAAAATGTCTGATTCGTGTTCAGGGATGCTTGAAACGTGCTCTGCCATCGAAAACTCAAATTCGAATTATCCACCCCCGTCACATTTCTTTCCTTATACATTATACTATGTATATAAGGAAAGTAAAAAGAGTACTTTCTCGTCCTTTTCTCGAGTTCTCGAGAAAATCTAAACACTCTAGTCTACTTTCTTGAATGATTGGTACAACTTTTTTAAAGATTAGCACCTATTTTTTTATAGCTAAATTGCGTATCAAATATTAACCATATAGCATGCGCGCGCAGTTGAAATAACACAGGCAAACGATAACTGACTGGACCAATTTGAGTCAAAATGCAGTTGCGTCAGCCTTCTGAAGGGTTTGAAAAGAAAGACTATGGGGAAACCAACCATCTTCGGTGGTAAATCGACAATCTGACTCCGTTAGGTTCTGTACTGCAATCGATGCTATAAGTCTGCAAAGATTCAGCATTCTCTAGTTCAGCGGAGGAGCTTCTGGAAGGTCTAACAAGAAAGATCAATCATGCTTAAATCATTGATTATGAAACACTTTCCAACTTCAATGCAATTTTAGTTAAACATCTCTCAAATACGATACATTCCTCGGTAATATTTTTAAAATGATCACGATACTACTGTTGGGTTGCTTTAGTATTTAGGTAATTTGGAGATTTGAAAATTTACTTTTATTTCTTTTTCCCTGGCTCAATATTCTTAATTTGGTAATATTTAAATAATATTTATTGGCTTTTTCATTTATTCTTTAATTAGAATATTTTTAATCATCTAAATTAATTTTCTTTATAATATTCTTAGTTAAAAATGTTCCATTCCTTAAATTAATATTACTTTTGATTTGTAAATTTTAAAAAATTATTTATTTATTTGATTCCCCTTAAAATTCCCTTTAATTTGATGTCTCATTTTCCCATTTTGGTTAGAAATTCCGTTTGTTCTACAGTTTCAAGTTATTTCCATGTCTCACTGTAATTCAAAAATTTCAGTTGCGGCCATTTTCGAAATTTTGTTTCGCGGGCCCTTTACTGCGATTAAGCCGCCACCTAAGCGTTTTTCGCGCCTCTTTAGAATTCGGGATTTTTTTTAATTGGTTCGCGTTTTTACGGATCGTCTGCTCTCGGAATTATGAGTATTATTTTGGCAATTCTAATTTCGGTAAGCGAATTTTAATTGCTGCCGTTTATCTAAACTCGCCCTTTTGCCGCAAGTATAAATACGCGCGTAGAACTTTTCAGTTTCAGTGTTTTTTGTTGAAATCCTTCGTTGTGCGTTAGCGCGAGAAGCGCGTTGTTTTTTTTTCGAATGGAACTTATGTTCCACGCGAGTTTTTAATGGAACGTTAAGTTCCTCGCGTTATTCTTTTTTTTCATTAGTTGTTTTAATTTAAATTATGCATTTTTCAAGCTTTTTCGCGTAATTCGCGACGTAACTCTCCAGAAAAGTGTATGGTGAAATTCCTTTTGCGAGTTATGTGAATGAAGCGTCTGACGATGACGTCCGAGTTTTGAGAAAATCCTAGCGTTCCAGATGTGGTTGTTAGGCCTCTGCTGATGTTTTTCAAAAGTGCTGAATCCTTTCCTGACTAAAGTTTGTTGAGATCCTGATCCCAAGAAAACCAGTTTTTTCCAAAATCTGTGCTGCTCCAATGATTGGAACTTTCCCCCTGTCTGGCGGCCCATCCGGGTGAATACTGATGTTTTATTTAAACCCTTAATTTCTTTAATTCTGAATATGATTTCTCAATATTTTTGAAATGCATTTAACTAAAATTTATTCTGTAAAATTAAAATTCTAAACTTCATTCTGAGAGCAAATTTCTAAACCTTCATAATTTTTAAGAGCCTGGGTTAAAAATTCTTTAAGTTTAATATTTTTGTTAATGATTTTTGATGAAATTTAAATAGATTGTTTTGAGTTAAGTTTTTTATGCTAATTCCTTAATTTTAACTAAGTTGATAAAATTCTAAAATTCTAATGTTAATTCTTCCTGAGTTGCCTGCCTGTGAGCAGTGTTTTTGTATTTGTTAATTGGAAATAATTGAAGTTACAATTTAATAAACTAATTTTCTTTAAACTAAATATTATGTCTTCATTTATCTTTTTTAAACACAGCAGGTTTTATTCTATCTGTCAAACACAACACTACATTAATTTATTATATTTGAAAACATAAAACTTTGAAAACATAAAAAATGAGCTTCATTCAAATGACGGCATTGAAACATAATTTGCCTGGTTCAAACATCTCTAAAATGCGATACATTCCCTGGTATTATTTTTTAAATTATCATAATACTGCAATAATTAATTATATTTGAAAACTTCATCAAAAACAAATGAACTTTATTCAAATGACGTCATCGAAATATAAATCGCCTCTATATAAAAGCAGCATTTCATTCATAACCATTTTTCCAATCTTTTCATTCATCACAATACTAAACTAATTTATTTTATTTAAAAACTTAAAACCATGGAGGTGCAAGTAATTTAACTCTATGCTTAAAACTTTATCGGAAACATCATAGGGTTGGTTCTCTGTGTAAAATCAATGTATGCTTCATTCATATTAGCTATATTGCAGACTCCATGAGCTAAATAATTTTGCGTTGAAGAAATGCAGCAATTCTTATACAACACATTTTACAACTTTTAGTGTTTACATTTTCTATATGTGCAAATTAGGCTTCGTTGTAGAAATAATCAAAGTTTGATCATCATTTAAACTCAAATATATTGTAATTGCGTTGTTTCAGTATGTAGATGCACAGAATTTAAGCAAACATAAAGCGGTTTTAGGACGGATACCACACTAAATATGAATTAAAAAGAACTTTAAAAATCACGATTTTGATACAAGATGGATGCCATATTTTATTTTGAAGTGGGTCACATGATCTTTTCATATAATGGTCACATGATCTCTTCATATAAAGGGTGTAATTATTATGTTAATTTTTATTTAAAAAACTCTAAATATATTTTGCTTATGGGATAATTTGAATATTTCCTATAAGTTTCGAAGGAATTTGTGAATTTTAAATTTGCTTAAAAAATGTTTGAAAAATTAGGTCCCATAGGGTTTAGTGTATTTCATTTTTCAAACCGGGTTCAATACAAAACTAATTGGGCGATATTCATTTATATTCCCATATGCCCCACAGACCGTCTGAACAACATACTAAAATTTCAATTTGATAAAGTCATTTTTACGGCAACTATCGTGATAACGGACAGACAGACAGACAGAATGAAAGAACAAAGTCATTAACAATTTTCAACTATGTTGTGAAGTGTTAAAAAGGGCTCACCAAAAATGCAATTAATCATTAACATGTATTAATTATAATAGTTACAATTATATATTTCAATCCATCTAAATTATTAACAAATAATTGCATACTCGTATTTGTAAGCTGAAAGTTGATTAAGAAAATCCCTATAGTCACTATACATTAATATTAATAAATAATATTTACAATTGATTTTCATATAAGCATTAACTAGTAGCAAAGCTGTTATTCAAGCAAAGAAAATTTCTGAAAGTTAATACAAGTTAACGCTTAATATTAAATCCTAACTAATTATCAGTTGATTTTGACTCTATATAATGTATAACAATGAACCCCGCAATAATATAAAAGTATCCAAATATTATTGTCTTAATGTTCAAATATATTTAAAATGAATATGTAAATAACTTAATCATCAGTATAACTTTAAATTTAAATTCAGCTAAATTAAAAAATCTGATGTGGGCAGCATATGATATTCCCTGCAGATTTCTATCCCCGTTCTCTTTATTTTAATTAAAATTAATTCACTTTTATTTCAATTTTCGTTCTCATTTGGTAACTGGACTTATTTTTAAATGTGGCGTAGAGAAAATATGAAAAAACTAAAATATCTGGAGAACGACTAGTCCTAGTGTAATGGGATTGGTCTTATTCTTTTCTTCGTTAAAAATTACGTATAAAACTAGCATTTAATGGATATATTTGAACATACTTAGTTTTTATTTTAGATTTTGACAATTTTTGAGAGCCATTTTGCAAAACAAGGCAGGTTATTTTTTCCCGAATCGTACCAAAATCTAATCAGCACCAGGGTAACCCACAAGCGTCTTATCTACCGAATTTTGTAAAATTCAGTCCACTGGTTTTTCAGCTACAGTGGAAAAAGGCAATTTTTTTGCGGGCCATTTCGCAAAAAAAAGACGGGTTCTGTCTTTACGAATTTTACCAAAAACTAATCAACACCAGGTTCATAAGTGTCTTACCTACCAAATTTTATGAAATTTGGTCCTTTAGTTTTTTAGTTAGAGTGGATACATACATTGTACAGACAGACACATAGACAGACAGACACACAGACATACACACACACAGAAATTACGCTAAAAATAGTTTTTTCATATTCTAGAGGTCTCGAAACGTGTAGATCCGTTGAAAACTCGAGTTGTGATTTTCGGTATGATTCCAATACTTTCCCTATACATTACCATGTATTGCAGGGAAAGTAAAAATCTTTAAAACAAAGTAGTTTATAAAAACAATACTCAAAGACTTTCTTTATGCAAAATTTGGATAACATGGTGGATGACATTTCATTTACTACTAAAAATGTAATATATTTATGAGGGGGCTGAGTATACATTTTGGGGGGCTTAGCGCCTCTAGTACCAGCCTGCCTGGCTACGGTCCTGAGTAGGTAGGGAGATGGAAATTTTCATACATACGTGAAATTGCAGGCGGCAAGTTTGCAGAATCAGAATTTCAATTATTAAAACGAACTGCAACAGGGCCACACGCTCATTTTTAAGCTTTAGATGTCCAGTACGCTTCCTATAAACAGCAGGTAAAATAAAAATATAATCCGATACTTCGGATATGAACCAATGTTGTACTACAAAAGTTAAATAAAATGTTATACAAAAACTTTTTAAGTTACACTGTTTAAGTAAAATGCACTAGAAAGTAAAAAAAACTTTTTAGCTATCACAATATTTTTGGTTGTATTGGACTAGAAATAAAACCGTGGGGGCGCCCATGAAGGACATTAACAGAATTTTAAAGACAATAGAAGTGATAACATAGAAATGACATACTTAAGAACTATTACAATTCATTTACATTTTCTTTGACAAATTTGATTTAGCAATCCGTCATTCATATATAGGTAATTTCTATGTTATTCCCTTCATTTTTCCTTAAAGATCTTTTTATGTTAAAAAACAATTCCATCGTGGGCCACCCCACGGTTTTATTTTTAGTCGCATATGACTAAGTATGTTGTGATAGCTAAAAATTATTTTCTACTTTTTAGTGCGATATATATATATATATATATATATATATATATATATATATATATATCGCACTAAAAATATACATATTCATGTTTGCATATTTGGGAAGTTGTATTCTGAATTGCTTGTCCAGTCTCCAGCTTAGACTCACTGGACGGGTTTGGGAGTAACTCCGTGAACATTCGTACTGGTAGAATTTCGACTTGTTCATTCCGGTGCTTCTAGATTAAGCTGTTGAGGTTGATCGTGTATACACGTGGTAGAAGAATGGTTCATGCCGCATGGTAATACAATTTTCTTAATGTATCCTTTTTTCATTTTTTGTTGCCTGTAGTCTGAGTTTAAGTATTTATAGTAATGTACTATTGCTTAATCTGAAACAGGCATTTGTTTGGGTTAATTGGAATTAAATACTCAGACCTGACGATGAATTTAATTCTAATTAATCATCGAATTTGGGATGGTGCTGTTCTTTTCTCTTATCGGCATTATGGCCGTGAATTTGCTTCTATGGTGATGTTAATATTACTTGAATTGTATTTTTTTATTTTTACATAATTCTTATTATTACATTTCAAATATATATATATATATATATATGTGTGTGTGTGTGTGTGTGTGTGTGTGTGTGTGTGTGTGTGTGTGTGTGTGTGTGTGTGTGTGTGTGTGTGTGTGTTCCATGTTCTTGTTGTGAGTTCGTCTTCTGATTTGACGTTGTTCTGAAATTTGACCACAGGTAATATATGGCTCCGGGAGTGTTACCATTGGTGTAAAAGTCGACTATTAACCGGGAACTAGGGGTCACCATCCTCCTAGGCCTTTTATGTATTCCCAGTTGGTCCTTTTTCCTCACCTTTCTGATAATTGCCTCGTAGCTTTTGCTTTGCTATATATATATATATATATATATATATATATATATATATATATATATATCGCTATATATATATCTGCTTTGACGTTGTTCTGAAATTTGACCACAGATAATATATGGCTCCGGGAGTGTTACCATTGGTGTAAAAGTCGACTATTAACCGGGAACTAGGGGTCACCATCCTCCTAGGCCTTTTATGTATTCCCAGTTGGTCCTTTTTCCTCACCTTTCTGATAATTGCCTCGTAGCTTTTGCTTTGCTATATATATATATATATATATATATATATATATCGCTATATATATATATCTGTTTTGACGTTGTTCTGAAATTTGACCACAGATAATATATGGCTCCGGGAGTGTTACCATTGGTGTAAAAGTCGACTATTAACCGGGAACTAGGGATCACCATCCTCCGAAGAGTCTTTTTTATCATATAAATTAGTAACAATTCTATTAGAAGGTTCAACAAAAATATTTAAATCCAAAAAATTAATGTCTTTACTAATAGTAGCTTCATTAGGAATTAATTTCAAATTCTCAGGATAGAAATCTATATTAATGACACAATTTTCAGTATATATATATATATATATATATATATAAACTATCTTACAATGTGACATTTAAATGTCAGTCTGGCCATAATTCCAGGGGTGGGTCAGAATCTGGAAGGGGGGTCAACTCAAATATGATGAAATATTGTATTGTCATTGCAAGTGCATATATGTTTAAAATTTCAAGAAAATCAGCTCTGTAGAAGACGATGCGCGGGGAGAGAGTCGGAGTCGAAGGAAAGCGAATGTGTGCGGATGGAACGCGCTGCCGTGGAAGTGATGTATTTTAAAGTGTAAATAAATGTAAATATTAAATGTTTGTGCTGTGAACCCAGTGTCCTTCTTTTGAATACGGTACAGACGAATTATTGGAGGCACCCAGCGAGATTACGGCTCATAATGCGATACTTCTGTTTTTAAAGTGAACGGCGAATATTTGGGTTTATATTCCGTTCTTCATTTACGCTCCTGAATTAGAATTTCAGGATCTTGAGTACAGCTGTTAACAATCAACAGTGTCATTGAAATTGAAGAAGAAATGAGGTAAATGCTTTTCCCTTCTATCTCAGCCACTGGGTTAGAAATTTTAGAATTGATGATGTTTATTTGTTTACACGTTAGATATAGATGTTCACCACCCTGGTGATGTTAAATTGTTCTTTTATTGTCATCCTGACAAAAGTAGGTTGTTTGCTCAATTAAATTGCCAACCTGGCAGAAAATTTCAGATAAATTGCTGAATTTTTGCCACCCTGGCGTGAAAATATAATGTGTTATTCTGTGTTACCGAGCGCAAATTATGAAAGTGTCAAAATCAAAAGTAAATTGTTTATTTGACTGTCACCCCGACATTTAATTATGTGTTGTTACTTAGTGTATTGCTCAAAATGCTGATAAACCAGTTGAATGTGTTCAATTGTTAATTATGAGAATTTTAACTGTTTTGTAATTTATCATAAGTCCAATATCGTTGGAATAGATATTGTCAAATTGTATGGTGTTCTCAGGATACGTTGAGGTATTGATTTAGGATAATTATCAAATGTTTAATATGCTGAATGTTAAAATTTTCTAAAATTAAAAGTGAGCGTTTTTGCATAGTGTTCTTTATTATGTTTAATGAAGTTAAATTGATTTATTATTTAAGTGCCTTGTTGAAATGAAGTATATAATGTAGATCTCATTTTGTGTACCGCGTTAAGGTATAGAATTCTGTGTTGGTGAAAGAAATTAGTAATTTAATTTTAAAATTAAAGTGAATTTTATAATTGTTTAAATATTGTTAATATTATTTGCTTTAAAAGTGTTTTTGAGGTAATTGTTCATTAATTGAATTTGGGAAGTCAATTTTCTTGTTGGTTAAAAATATAAAAAGTGCATAATTAAATTTGGAATCAAAGAAATGGCTTTTCTTGGTTCAGCTCAGAAAATTGATTTGCAGCGTGTTGCTGAAGAGCTAGGAGAGAAAATTACTCAAGAACATAAAATTGTCGATTTGAAAAGACTAATTCAACAAAACGAAAATTATGAGAAGGAATTTGTCCGACAGATGTTAGAAACAATTATATTAGAGAGAGAAAAAGAATTAGAACGATTTGAAATTGAAAGGGAAAAAGAGAGGAATTTGAGTTAGAAAAAATGAGAATCGAAGCAGAAAATCAAACAAATTCTAGAGATGTAAGCACTTCGGAAATTGCAGAAAATCACAAATTTCATCATATGGATTTGCAAAAACTGATCCAAAAATATGATGTAAAGGAAAGAGACATAAGCTTATATTTAGTATTGTTCGAACGACAGGCCAGAAGAGCGCAAATTGATAAAAATGATTGGGTGCATCATTTGTTAGGACTTATGCCTTATGAAATTACCCAGTTGATAGCTCGTGAAGCGGGGGATAAACCTCAGGACTATGAATACGTGAAATCGATGTTATTAAAACGATTTAAGTTAACACCAGAAAAATTTCGACAATTGTTTGTCAGACATCAAAAATCTTCAGATTCAATATGGTCAGATTTTTATTACGAGCTGCAGAATTACTTAATCGGCTGGATTACAGAACTTAAAGTGGAAACCTTTGAATAACTGAAGGACCTCATAATTACCGACCAAATAAAGAAAAGAGCACATGCTGAATTTAAGGAACATTTCTTAGACGAATGGACAAGTTTTATTTCTCCAACAGAATTGACGGAAAAGATCGAAGAATTTGAAGATGTTAGAAAAACGGTGAAACCTAAACCGTATTTCTCCAATCAAAAAGACAAAGTAGAAAGAAAGTGGCGGCCCAAAACCACAAATGAGAACATGCAACAGCATGGGAATGGAAGTAATCATTTCCCTTTTATCAAGAAGGAAGATCATTCAGGGGATAAAAGGCAAGAAAATGTGTTCCAGAGGAGAAAATAGTTCCATTGTTACTAATGTGGAGCAGTTGATCACTTCAAAGATCAATGTCCAAAATTAAGGAAAATGGAAGCTGTTAACAGAATTTTCGAAAAGTTGGAAGACAAATTATTAGCCCCTTACACCACTATAGGAAAGGTAAACGGGTTTGAGATGCCAATTCTCAGGGATACAGGAGCGACAATTGATGTCGTATGTAATAAATTTGTCACTTCTCAGATGACTGGAGAACACGTATGGGTGAAACACCTTTTGGATGATCAGATCGTTTGCTTACCATTGGCAGGGGTGGAGACAGATTGCGAAATTGGACATATTACCACGAAAGCAGCAGTGATAGCAAGGAAGATACATTTTAGGAAACCAAACTGCGGCAATTTTGAAAAATGCGAGGTATACAAATCGAAAGTATTCTGAAGTAGTAAATGTCGTCATGACTAGATCTCAACAAAAACGTAAAGAAACAGATGAAGCAAATCTGGTAGATGATCAGGAAAACTGAATCAGAGGAAAATTCAGAATCTGAAAAAGAACTCTTACCTATATTAGAGACTATAGATGAACCTATTTTAAAATTGATAAAAGTAGACTCTGAGAAATTTATAACAGCTTAAAAGCAAAGTCCAGAATTAGCACCAATAATCAAAGATGCGGAAGCAGTTGAACGTAAAGAGGCGAATGGTTACACCTTAGCAAGAAACAATATGCTGGTAAAGAAAATGGTTGATAAAACGGGAGAAGAAAGAAATTTGCTTGTCATACCTGAAAAATTTAGGGAGCAGATCAAGACTTTGTGTCATGAAGGAACTTCTGGTCACCTTGGGGTTTCCAAAACAAAAGACCTATTTTCGAAATATTTCTTTTGTCCCAAGTGTTTTAAAGAAATAGAAGAACAGGTATAAGGGTCCTGTTATCCCTGCCAAAGGACTGGAAAAGCTAATGACAAAGAAAAGCATCTTGGACATTAGTACCAATTATCCATGAAGTCTTTTCGAAGATCAATATTGATGCATGTCGTCCGCTACCGACCTCCCCGACAGGAAAGAAATATCTAATTACAGCTATGTGTCTAGCATCTAAGTACCCAGAGGCAGTTCCAGTGGAGGATATTGGATTTGAATCAGTGATACATGCCTTACTTGAGATTTTTAGTCGCATAGGATTTCCTAAAGAAATTCAAACTGATCAAGGAACATCATTTATGAGTGTATTGACTGTAGAATTCTTTGAAAGATTTGGAATTATTATGAAACGAAGTTCGGTTTACCATCCTTAAAGTAATCCAGTGGAGCTTTTCCATAGAACTTTGAAGAGAATACTGAGAGTATTGTGTATTGAAGCCGCTTCTGACTGGGAACGTAAGTTCCCAGCTGCACTTTTTGCCCTCAGAACAGTGACTCATGAAAGCACAGGCTTTAGTCCGTCTGAGTTAGTATTCGGAAAAAATTTGAGGATTCCTGTTACACTCTTGTACGAGAAGTAGATAGACCCACCTGACGAAGAAAATCCAGTAGTAGAATATGTGTTTGAGCTTATAAACAGATTAAAACGTTGCCAAGATCTATTTATTGAAAAAAATGGGAGAAACGCAATTAAAGAGGAAAACATGGTATGATCGGAAGGCAATTAAGAGAGAATTTCATGAAGGAGATCAAGTTTTGGTTCTGCCAACCTGCAGACCGAATAAATTAGCAGTAAAATGGAAAGGGCCTGGAACAATTGAGAAAAAGATATCTGAAACGAATTACGTTGTTAGTTTGGAAGGAAAAAATTCGAGAAACCAGGTTTATCACACCAACATGCTAAAACCCTATTATACAAGACCAAGTATTGTAAATAATTTATTCCTAGAATCTAATAGAATAAAGGAACTAGAGGAACACTTTTCGAAAATTGAAACAAATCCTAATATTTTGATTTGCATGAAATCGTCCAAAATAGTAGATTAGAAGAACGGTTAGATGAGAAACAAATTGATCAACTACAAGAAATATTATGGCGGTTTTCTAAATTTTTTTCAAATGAGCCAGGAAGAACACATCTGGTAGAGCATGATATTGAATTGACAAGTAATACACCAGTAAGGTTAAAACCATATAGACTATCGCCGAGACAAAATGACATTTTAAAGTCAGAAATCCAGAAAATGTTGCAGTTCAAAGTCATTGAAATGGGTGAGTCAGATTACATTTTACCCATGATTCTTGTCGAAGCTCCTGGAAGAGAACCTAGAGTATGTATCGATTACCGAAAATTAAATGAAGTTACGAGAACAGAATATTTCCTTTTGCCTAACATTGAAGAACGAGTTGAAACTGTTGCGGCTGCGGGATATATTACAGTGTTGGATCTGACCAAAGGATATTGGCAAATTCCACTTACTACATATCGCCCTCTCAGAATGCCGTTGGGCTTAAAAATGCACCTTATTATTTTAGTAAACTGATGTCTGGTCTAATACAGGGATGTGATAAATTTGCTGTACCTTACCTGGATGATGTCGCCATCTTCCCAGATACCTGGGAAGAACACCTTAAACACTTAGAGTATGTCTTACAGCACATACAGAAAGCAAATTTGCATATAAAACCATCTAAATGCCGATTTGGCCAGGATCATGTACTATACCTAGGTCATGAAGTTGGACAGGGGTATAGAAAACCTGCCGAACTAAAGGTCCAAGCAGTCCTTGATTTCCCAATTCCTAAAACTAAAACAGACATAAGAGCGTTTCTAGGTTTGGCTGGGTACTATAGTCATTATATACCCATGTTTTCTGTGACAGCCGCGCCATTAACTGATGCTTTGAAGGGAAAAGTCAAAAAGAAAGAGATCAATTGGACTCGGGAATGCAGTCAAGCGTTTGAGAAGTGAAAAGAAATATTGACTCATCAGCCATTTCTGTATGCTCCGGATTTTAGCCAAGATTTTATAGTACAAACTGATTCATCGGAACTTGTTATGGGAGTAGTGCTATCGCAACTTCATAAGCAAGAAGAGCACCCTATTTTATATCTTAGCAAAACATTTACAGAGGTAGAACGTCGTTATGGCACTACTGAAAAGGAGTGTGCCTGTACCATCTTCGCAGTCAAGAGATTGCATTACTATTTAGACGGAAACAAATTCATAATACAAACGGATCACAACCCTTTGACTTGTTGAAAACTAACGCAAGTGCCAACCAAAGACTGTTGCGTTGGGCCCTTGCACTTCAGTCATATAGAGTCAACGGCCCTTCCGTGCTGAAAACACCGGTTTTCGTTAGATCACAGAAGTCAAGCAGCATCGGGCACGGTTAGTACTTGCGTGGGTGACCACCTGGGAACATCGCGTGCTGTTGGCACATTTCGGGCGCGCTAGCCCGGTGATTTGCGCGCTAGATTTGCACGCTACCACAACTGTCGCCGTGTTCATGCGGAGTGCTATCACTTTAAACATATGGGTCCGTAAGTCCGTCCGAGAGGTTGGTGATAGGAGAAAGATGGTACGGTCCCTGTGGATGCCTCCCCCACTGGGTTCCGGTCTAAATTGGGTGGCACTTCCCGGCCGTCCAAACAGTTACCTTACACCTTTCTGGTAGTACAGTTACCTTACACCTTTCTGGTAGGTCGGACGGTCTGGGTCTCAACAACAACAACAACAACACCTTTCTGGTAGGTCGGACGATCTGGATCTCAACAACAACTTCAGCCATATAATTTTGAAGTGGTCCATCGTGCGGGTAAAAGACATGGAAATGCAGATGGTTGGAATCGAAGTTTACCTGACTAAGTGATTCAATGAACTTTTGAAACTTTTTCTAAATCAAAACCTGAATAGTTTATAAAGTGATTTACAATATAAATGTATTCATATTATTATAATTTTGCAGTATGTTTAATTTGTTGGTATAAATGTTATGTTGATATTTGCATTAAAGTTTTCATTTTGTTTAAATGTAATTCAATGTTTCCTGTTAGTTTAGCTTTGCTGTGGCTGTAGAGACCTTTAACCTTGGGAAAGCATTCCTCATGTGTTGTGACTATAATTATGTGTGTAGTAACTTTAATTATGCGATTTTCATTTTGTGTATTTATGAGACTAGTTTGCCAAGAACTTTTCCCATCGGAAAAACTTTTCCCATCGGAAAAAGTTCCTCCGAAGGAGGGAGGAGACTGTAGCGTAATAGACTTCGTCGAGAGAAACGAGAACAACTTTGCGTGCGCAGAAGACGATGCGCGGGGAAAGAGTCGGAATCGAAGGAAAGCGAAAGTGTGCAGATGGAACGCGCGTCCGTGGAAGTGACGTATTTTAAAGTGTAAATATATGTAAATATTAATGTTTGTGCTGTGAACCCAGTGTCCTTCTTTTGAATACGGTACATCCCGTGATGATGAGACAAACAAACAAACACACAGACAAACATATTTTCAATTCTGTTTATATGGTTCACATATTTTCTTATACATATATAACACATTTTCACTTCTTTAAATATACCGTAGAATTCCGATAATACCATTTCACCACGAATATACCCCACCCCCCTCTCACCTGAATATTTGAAGATATTTCATCTTGCTTAAAAAAAGAAGATATCTGTGTAGTCTGTAGCGGAAAATCTCTGCGTGGTGCCACTATAAAATTTTGTACACAGGTACTTTAGGTCCCGAAAAGGTGCACCTCAGGGTTATTTCTTTTTTATTTCAAGTTAGCTTTCAGTTATTTTATAATTTAGCCCCATTCACAACAATTTTGGTCAATATACGCACAAATCGATTCCTAAGCAACCTAAAAAATTATCACAGAGTTTTCATCTTGACACTATCGAAAAGATTGAAAATTTGTCTTTTAAATAGACTGTGAATGGAATCCATGCGATTACTACACGATTTTTAGTGAATTTTTAAATTATATAAACTGTTCGAGCTTTTTAAACATCGTCGATTTTTTTATTACGATATACAAAATTTGACTTGCGTCATTTTTATTTAAACACTTATCAATACATAATTGCAGATTGCTCTAGAAAGAAAATAATTTCATAAACCCATAATTATAAAATTTTTAACCAAGGCATGTCTTTGATGTTTTTGAGCGAATCACGTAGGGACTGAGACCGCACAGAATCACTCCAGGGTTGAAACCGTAGACATATATAGGGTGTCCCAAAAAGATTGAAACGCGTTTTAATTCTTTACCTGCTGGAGATATAAGTGGGCAATGTAAATTGCAAAAATGTTGAAAGTAAGGTAGGAAATAAGACTACGTTAATGAAATAGTCTTCCCCTTCATTTTCAAAAAGTTACACTTTTTAAATTTTTATACGACCCTCTTAGACAATTTGGTCAATCAGAAAATTTTTATTTTTAATGCAACAAGATCATTAAGGAAAACCGCATATCTGTATCTTTGAAATTGAGCGAGTTATATTTAATTGAACATTGTGAATGGGGACCATATATCAAATTAAAAATGTAAATTTATGGCATATCACAAAAAAGATAAAACTGGACAATAATACATAGGAAACATTTTTGCGAATACCGCGTAGACTCACGATGTAATCACGGATTTATTTAGATGCATTTGTGATAAAAATTTTGACACATATTAAAGTATTTTTGATCTAAACAATTTCCATCGTCTCTCAATATGATCCCTATTTTCACTAATGAAACAGCATTTCACATGGTACGGAAAAATGGTATAAGTCAGATTTTTTCCTTTATCATAATTCAGTTGATTTTAAAAATACAGATATGCGTTTTTTTAAATGACCTTGTTGCATTAAAAATAAAAATTTTCTGATTGACCAAATTTGTCTAAGGGGGTCGTATAAAATTTTAAAAAGTGTAACTTTTTGAACATTAATGGGATGATTATTCCATTAACGTAATCATATTTCTTACCTTACTTTCAACATTTTTGCAATTTACACTGCCCACTTATCTCCAACAGATAAAGAATTAAAGCGCGTTTCAATCTTTTTGGAACACCCTGTATAGTACGTCTTACGGATAATCCAAGAGCCAGCAACGAAGTTAACCCTTTACTGCACGTTGTGCCATATGTGGTACATACCAATAAAACCCTTCTATTTTCCTATGGATCTTAAATATGGGTGATCTGAGCTTTGTACCATATCTAGAACATTTAAACAAAGAATTTCGTGCCTGTTTTTCTCACTAGATGGCAGTACCTCACTAACTGTTAAATTTCATTTCCCAAAAAATTTTGAGCCTGCATAGTGCACAATGGTAGAGTTTGCTTCAACTTTTTCACCAGAAAATCTTGAAATTATCGCAAGGTAAAATTTTAGACATTTAAATATATCAAAAATTTGTTATTTAGGCTGCTTTAAAACTAAAATAGTTCAGTACATCAGCTTGAAATTTTGCGTTTGTGCCAGATGTGGAACAAAGAGCATAGAACTCATAATACATTCGAATGAAAAATGGCGCGCAAAGGGCTAACGCAAGATGAAATCAATGCAATATTATTTGCATCTGATACTGATGATGAATCTCTTGGACTTTCTGATGATAGTTGGGAAGATTCAACATATATCCCAGCTAAAAGTAAAAGCGAAGATGCTATTTCTTCATCTGAATCAGACGTTGACTGCACGACAACAACAAATATGACCCAAGAAATGGATTCAACAGCAAAAGGAGGTAGGTTATTATATTTGTTAATAAAGTAATTTTAAATTATACTAAAAATAATATATAAAATTCAAGTGTTAAATTCAGACTTTTCCCCCGGGAAGGACGTTATTTTGTTTCGGGAGGGGGGGATTGCACTTCTAAATTACACATATTTTCAGATCCTCTGGGGAGGATATCTCAATATTCCGGGGCAATGTCCCCCCCCCCCCCCGAAATTCAGGGGATCCCCTGAATTCAATATTGAATATATAGATTGAGAAGCATCAATTTAGACCAAGATTGTTTTATTCTTTCAGATGCTGCAGATATTCCTGCTGGACCCAGTGTTGATTGGAAAAAGTCAAAAAGGAAAGATGAGTATAAAAAACTAATTTGGAAGAATAAAAATATGAAAATACCGGAAGAGCAAATAAAATATAGAGGAAGTAACTCCTTAAGTGCTGAAATTATGGCTCTGGATACTCCGTTTCAATTCTTCTCGGGGTTTTTTTTAATGATGAACTTTTGAATCGTATTTCAGAAGAGACACATAAATACAGCATACAAAAGGATCCTTCTCAAGCTTTACAAGTTTCCGTTACGGATGTTGAACGTTATATTGGAATTTGTTATCTAATGTCACTCATACATTTACCATCTGCGAGAGATTACTGGAGTAATATTTTAGGTAACCAAACAATTAAAGAGACAATGTCTGTCAAACAATTTGAAAAAATCCGGCAATATTTACACTTTAATGACAATACTAAAGAAATTCCTAGAGGCATGAATGGCCATGACAGACTATTCAAAGTAAGGCCTTTAATAGAGAATATCAGAAAAGGCTTTATGAAAGTTGCTATGGAGGAGTGTTTTTCAATAGATGAACAAATTTGCGCAATAAAGTCTCGAAGCATTTTGAAGCAATATATGCCTAAGAAACCACATAAATGGGGCTTTAAATTTTTTGTTATATGTGGTATAAGTGGTTTTGTCTATGATTTTGAATTATGTAGTGGCCAGGAAAATAGTACCATACGACCGCCTAATGAACCAGATTGCGCGTCTGCATCAAATATTGTGCGTCTCAGTAGGTCAATTCCACGAAATCAAAACCATAAGTTGTTTTTTGATAACTACTTCAGTTCATTACGCTTACTTGAATTTTTATCACAGAAAGGAATACTTTCATTGGGCACAGTGAGACGCAATAGAATTCCTAATTGTAAGCTTCCTTTGGAATCTGAGTTTAAAAAAAGGGGATATAGTATAGAACAAGTAGCTCTCATTAACAGTACACAAATATCATGTGTTACATGGTTGGATAATAAGCAAGTTAATTTCTTGTCAACATTTGTTGGGAGTCTCCCTAAACAAAATATTTCTCGATTCGATAAAAAGCTGAATCAAAAGACTGATATACCTTGTCCTTTTGCGGTAAAGCAATATAATAAACACATGGGTGGGGTAGACTTACTAGACAGCCATTTAGGAAGATATAGAAAAAAAAAATGAGATCTAAAAAGTACTTTCGAGTTTCCTACCATCTACTGGATGTTGTTATGATAAATTCATGGATCATACTAAAAGAGTGAAAGAAAATAACCCCTTATCAAATATTCCTTTGGCTAAATTCGGGGAAGAGGTTGCAATCTGCCTTTGTAAGATTGGAAACGAAAGACCAATTACTAAAAGAGGACGCCCAAGTATGTCTGATGTAGAAAGGGGAATTATAGTCAAGAAACATAAAGGTCCTGTAACAGCAATGCCAGTCAAAGATGTAAGATTAGATGGAGTACGCCATTGGCCGGAATATATGGAAAACAGACAGCGATGCAAACTTCCAAACTGTACTCGCAAAACTTTCATAAAGTGTTCAAAGTGTGGAGTAGCTTTATGCATAAATCGAGAGAGAAATTGTTACTCTGAATTTCACGAGAAATGAACTTATGGAAGTTTTTTGCTCTTAAAGCAATTATTTTACACTCCTTGTAAGGAATTTCTTTTGATTTGCCTTCTGATGATGCTCTATTGTATTGTAAAAGGATTTTCTGTACATCTTTTCCTTTCATATATTTTTAGAATCTGTATTTTGAAATTTGTAATATTAAATTTTACTTTTTGCACATTTTATATACCTGCTAAAGCATTTGAATACATATTTTACTATTTTTTGTATATGTAATATACAAGTATTCTGGGTTTTGTGCCACATCTGGCACAAAAAGGGAAATAGCTAATGTGTGCTTTGGGACACATATGACACATACCATAAAAATCCATATTTATAAAAAAAATATGAAGTCTGAATTTTTTCATTATTTTTTCCGTATTTGTGACTATCTAAAGTCATCAAATTATTTTTTTCATAAAGAACGGAAAAATCGTGCAGTGAAGGGTTAACTACCCCATCGAGATCGAATACAAAAGGTTTGAGTATTGCATGTGCTGGAACCTCGTGTTGTGAACGGAAATCCCTAAGTCTGGCAGTCCCCTCATGTGGCCTTTGCAAATGAGCATGTTTAAAACAGTTCTTAATTGTCTTTTTTTAAACTTGTTTCTATGGCATATTCAATAGATATAGGGCATCAAGGAGGTTGGTTTCCCTTGCTAACTCATTTGCATTACCTTCAAGTTCTCGCATGTTATCAAGGATCCTAGCTCTCCTTCCTTGGCAATAATATGCTTCCATCACCCAAGCAACAGTCATGACACAGTAAGACGTCCTTTGTGAAGTCAGATGGTTCAGTAATGACTGACAATAAACTAATTGCTTCAGAAGAAAAGATATGATTAAAAATTGCACTCTACTATTCTTGCCCAAGGAAATTTTCGCTTATAGCAGAATCCGGGGCAGGTATTTTCGACTATACTGTTGTCCATTCATAAAATATCTTTTTCTATTCTTCCCGTTCTTCGTTCCGAGATTTAAATTGCTATTACAAGTTTTGAGGGTGTCTAACTATTTCTTAATTGACACCAGAACGACATTCTTTTTTCCTTCCTTATCCGAAAAACTGCAATTTTGATTGCATTTATCCTACCCCCTCACACACACACACCACTACTATGCGCACGCACATACACACACACACACACCACTAATATGCGCACGCACACACACCACTAATATGCGCACACACACACCACTAATATGCGCACACACACACACCACTACTATGCGCGCGCACGCACAACACTACTATGCGCACGCACACCACTACTATGCGCACGCACACACACTTTACCAACTTCACTTTTTGTCACCTTTCTGGAAGAATGGCACTCCAGGAAGATTGATATTTAAATATATTTGTATCACTCTAAAAATCTAAATTGGCAGACCACTTCAAAGAAATATTAAAAAGAATCATATGTGCTGTCTGGAACATTTTGATCACATTAAGCGAATAGTTGATAACAACAACGGTTTTTTATTGTATACAACTTGCATACAACCGTGCGGAACTTCGGCAATTCGATAACAATAACCGAATGATTATGTTATCCGTAATAACAATTAACGGTGCCTTCTGTAACAGATTATAGTTCTTTTGGTTACACTAAAGCTTAAAAGCTGTCTTTGCGATAGCAAATAGTCATTCAAAAAGAAAGTTATCAAAGATTGTCTTTTTGATCTGAAGGCATACTTATCCCCTGAAATTCTACGAATTGCATACTTCCATTATAGATTAGTTTATAACATAACTCTATGGGGAATTCAAGAATGAAGCAATATTTTATATTGCACAAATATTCAGTATATTTAATAGCGGGTTGGTTCAGTCAACAGAAATCACTGTGCAGACTATTTTGTCATTTTTAAAAAGATAAAAATATATATAAAGATAAAATTTTGTATAAATATTTAATATAAAATTTATGGTTTTTTAAACATTTATCTTTACATAGTTGAAATCAGAACAATAATTTTATATATTCCATTACAATTAATTTTGAAATCACAGCAATGGCAATTTGATATCACAACATTTTTAGACACAATTTTCAATTTTTACTGTCTCATACTATGTAATAAAGTGTAGAGAAAGCATTGTTTTCACAATAATTTTCGAATTCGATAATTTGATGCCAATATATGTTTCAAGACCTCCTGAACACGTTTTGACTATTTTTGGAGGGATGTCCGTCTGTCTGTATATATATGGTCGATTTCTTGTGTACTCGATAAGGGCCACAAATATTAATGAATTTTCGTGAAAATTTATATCTGGCTTTGTTAACGAAATATCTAGAACTAGATAGAATTTTTTTAAAAATTCGAGCGAAAACTTTATTCGAAATTTTATATTTTTTAACATAGACACATAGGACAAAATTTGACATAATCATGAATACAAGGTCTTATTTATGACTCAATCATCACGAGGCTTGATAGTTTCAATCATTGTTACGAAAAATAGCCGCGATATAATTTTATTTTTGTTCGGAAATTCATTATCCCCCCTCGGGGGGAAGTCCTCAATTTTCGTCACGATTTCAATACTTTCTCCATGTATTATAGGGAAAATAAAAAGATCTGAAATGTATAAAGGGAACTCGAGAGCGTTTTTTATCTTCTTCGTCTGTGGGGTGCAAGAAGGATTACATACTTAGAGTTCAAAAAAATCCCGAGAATTTTGAGAAGCGGGAATAAACTCGGGAACTTTAGCGAATAAACCGAAAATTTTGGAAGCATTGGAATCTTTGTTGGGAAAAAACTGATTTATACGTTTCTCATACGCCCTGGCTAATCCAGAACCTTACGCAGTTTAAATCTTAATGATGGATGGCCATTTAGATAACTTTACTGAATCTTTCTATTAGTTTAAAGGTAAAGTATATTGAAATAACATTTTTAAAAATTTTAAATTTTAAAAGTTTCGCTGAAAATGTGCAAATTTTATTATTCACAAAATTATTAAAATATTAATGGGAGTTAAACAGATTTCTTATTATCCTTCAATATTAGATGAATACGAATGATTTAATCACTTTGTAATAAGAATTTTATCGTTCGGAGTGTTTTAATTTTTGAATATTTGAAGATTAAATTGCAATTTACAATTTATTTGTGGAATTAATTTTTATTTTTACTTATATGTAATGATAAAATTACACAATTTAAATATTTTTTTGGAGTCTTAACAAATATCTTTCATTTTCCCTGCTTCAGCAATTTACAATTCCGAATGTAAAAAATCTGATGTGGGAAACACATGACTTTCCTTACATAATGTAATGAATTTACTACTTTTACAGTAAAAAAAATAGGTTTTTCTTATAGTAGATACGAATATTCTTTCCAAGACATTGAATTTTCGACAATTAGTCGTCATTTTCATTGATTTAGCGTCATTTTTATCCATTTGGCGAGATTTTCGCTAATTTGGCAACATTTCAAAAAGTCGCCAAGTTGGCGACATTCCGCCAAATTCGTCGCCAAAATCTCGCCAAGCGTTATGCACTAAGAAATAAGTTATTCTTACAGCCGATAAATGACTATTGGCGTTCAAATACAAAAGTGTTACTCAGAGTATCTTTTTTCATGAATGGAACGAGCTAGATCCACGAGAATAATGTCACCCAATTTATCGCATGGTATTACATATGAAAAGTGAACATGTTTATCAATAGGAAATTTTTTTTTTATTTTATATGAGTTTTTGATATTTTTTTTGAAAAATGTACAATATTTCAAAAACGGCTCATGTTAGCGTTCTAAAATTTATGTCAATCGTTTTCTAATGAAACATTACATAAGAAATATCTATTTGCGTAACTTTATTAGTGGTTTTGATTTTTTGACGATTTTTTCAAAATTTCATTCGAAAATTTAGGGGGGTTCTGAACATTCGATTGCGTATAAAAACAATAGACTTCCATTGTTTACGGATTGTGATTTTTGTACCAAATTTGGTTCAAATCGGTCCATTCGTTCGTCAGTTATCGTCTCCACAGACCCACTGACACGCACACACACATACTTTCACACACACACACACAGACATCACTTCAAAAATGTTTGATTCGCGATCAGGGATGCTTGACGTATTTTAAAGTGTAAATATATGTAAATATTAATGTTTGTGCTGTGAACCCAGTGTCCTTCTTTTGAATACGGTACATCCCGTGATGATGAGACAAACAAACAAACACACAGACAAACATATTTTCAATTCTGTTTATATGGTTCACATATTTTCTTATACATATATAACACATTTTCACTTCTTTAAATATACCGTAGAATTCCGATAATACCATTTCACCACGAATATACCCCACCCCCCTCTCACCTGAATATTTGAAGATATTTCATCTTGCTTAAAAAAAGAAGATATCTGTGTAGTCTGTAGCGGAAAATCTCTGCGTGGTGCCACTATAAAATTTTGTACACAGGTACTTTAGGTCCCGAAAAGGTGCACCTCAGGGTTATTTCTTTTTTATTTCAAGTTAGCTTTCAGTTATTTTATAATTTAGCCCCATTCACAACAATTTTGGTCAATATACGCACAAATCGATTCCTAAGCAACCTAAAAAATTATCACAGAGTTTTCATCTTGACACTATCGAAAAGATTGAAAATTTGTCTTTTAAATAGACTGTGAATGGAATCCATGCGATTACTACACGATTTTTAGTGAATTTTTAAATTATATAAACTGTTCGAGCTTTTTAAACATCGTCGATTTTTTTATTACGATATACAAAATTTGACTTGCGTCATTTTTATTTAAACACTTATCAATACATAATTGCAGATTGCTCTAGAAAGAAAATAATTTCATAAACCCATAATTATAAAATTTTTAACCAAGGCATGTCTTTGATGTTTTTGAGCGAATCACGTAGGGACTGAGACCGCACAGAATCACTCCAGGGTTGAAACCGTAGACATATATAGGGTGTCCCAAAAAGATTGAAACGCGTTTTAATTCTTTACCTGCTGGAGATATAAGTGGGCAATGTAAATTGCAAAAATGTTGAAAGTAAGGTAGGAAATAAGACTACGTTAATGAAATAGTCTTCCCCTTCATTTTCAAAAAGTTACACTTTTTAAATTTTTATACGACCCTCTTAGACAATTTGGTCAATCAGAAAATTTTTATTTTTAATGCAACAAGATCATTAAGGAAAACCGCATATCTGTATCTTTGAAATTGAGCGAGTTATATTTAATTGAACATTGTGAATGGGGACCATATATCAAATTAAAAATGTAAATTTATGGCATATCACAAAAAAGATAAAACTGGACAATAATACATAGGAAACATTTTTGCGAATACCGCGTAGACTCACGATGTAATCACGGATTTATTTAGATGCATTTGTGATAAAAATTTTGACACATATTAAAGTATTTTTGATCTAAACAATTTCCATCGTCTCTCAATATGATCCCTATTTTCACTAATGAAACAGCATTTCACATGGTACGGAAAAATGGTATAAGTCAGATTTTTTCCTTTATCATAATTCAGTTGATTTTAAAAATACAGATATGCGTTTTTTTAAATGACCTTGTTGCATTAAAAATAAAAATTTTCTGATTGACCAAATTTGTCTAAGGGGGTCGTATAAAATTTTAAAAAGTGTAACTTTTTGAACATTAATGGGATGATTATTCCATTAACGTAATCATATTTCTTACCTTACTTTCAACATTTTTGCAATTTACACTGCCCACTTATCTCCAACAGATAAAGAATTAAAGCGCGTTTCAATCTTTTTGGAACACCCTGTATAGTACGTCTTACGGATAATCCAAGAGCCAGCAACGAAGTTAACCCTTTACTGCACGTTGTGCCATATGTGGTACATACCAATAAAACCCTTCTATTTTCCTATGGATCTTAAATATGGGTGATCTGAGCTTTGTACCATATCTAGAACATTTAAACAAAGAATTTCGTGCCTGTTTTTCTCACTAGATGGCAGTACCTCACTAACTGTTAAATTTCATTTCCCAAAAAATTTTGAGCCTGCATAGTGCACAATGGTAGAGTTTGCTTCAACTTTTTCACCAGAAAATCTTGAAATTATCGCAAGGTAAAATTTTAGACATTTAAATATATCAAAAATTTGTTATTTAGGCTGCTTTAAAACTAAAATAGTTCAGTACATCAGCTTGAAATTTTGCGTTTGTGCCAGATGTGGAACAAAGAGCATAGAACTCATAATACATTCGAATGAAAAATGGCGCGCAAAGGGCTAACGCAAGATGAAATCAATGCAATATTATTTGCATCTGATACTGATGATGAATCTCTTGGACTTTCTGATGATAGTTGGGAAGATTCAACATATATCCCAGCTAAAAGTAAAAGCGAAGATGCTATTTCTTCATCTGAATCAGACGTTGACTGCACGACAACAACAAATATGACCCAAGAAATGGATTCAACAGCAAAAGGAGGTAGGTTATTATATTTGTTAATAAAGTAATTTTAAATTATACTAAAAATAATATATAAAATTCAAGTGTTAAATTCAGACTTTTCCCCCGGGAAGGACGTTATTTTGTTTCGGGAGGGGGGGATTGCACTTCTAAATTACACATATTTTCAGATCCTCTGGGGAGGATATCTCAATATTCCGGGGCAATGTCCCCCCCCCCCCCCCCCGAAATTCAGGGGATCCCCTGAATTCAATATTGAATATATAGATTGAGAAGCATCAATTTAGACCAAGATTGTTTTATTCTTTCAGATGCTGCAGATATTCCTGCTGGACCCAGTGTTGATTGGAAAAAGTCAAAAAGGAAAGATGAGTATAAAAAACTAATTTGGAAGAATAAAAATATGAAAATACCGGAAGAGCAAATAAAATATAGAGGAAGTAACTCCTTAAGTGCTGAAATTATGGCTCTGGATACTCCGTTTCAATTCTTCTCGGGGTTTTTTTTAATGATGAACTTTTGAATCGTATTTCAGAAGAGACACATAAATACAGCATACAAAAGGATCCTTCTCAAGCTTTACAAGTTTCCGTTACGGATGTTGAACGTTATATTGGAATTTGTTATCTAATGTCACTCATACATTTACCATCTGCGAGAGATTACTGGAGTAATATTTTAGGTAACCAAACAATTAAAGAGACAATGTCTGTCAAACAATTTGAAAAAATCCGGCAATATTTACACTTTAATGACAATACTAAAGAAATTCCTAGAGGCATGAATGGCCATGACAGACTATTCAAAGTAAGGCCTTTAATAGAGAATATCAGAAAAGGCTTTATGAAAGTTGCTATGGAGGAGTGTTTTTCAATAGATGAACAAATTTGCGCAATAAAGTCTCGAAGCATTTTGAAGCAATATATGCCTAAGAAACCACATAAATGGGGCTTTAAATTTTTTGTTATATGTGGTATAAGTGGTTTTGTCTATGATTTTGAATTATGTAGTGGCCAGGAAAATAGTACCATACGACCGCCTAATGAACCAGATTGCGCGTCTGCATCAAATATTGTGCGTCTCAGTAGGTCAATTCCACGAAATCAAAACCATAAGTTGTTTTTTGATAACTACTTCAGTTCATTACGCTTACTTGAATTTTTATCACAGAAAGGAATACTTTCATTGGGCACAGTGAGACGCAATAGAATTCCTAATTGTAAGCTTCCTTTGGAATCTGAGTTTAAAAAAAGGGGATATAGTATAGAACAAGTAGCTCTCATTAACAGTACACAAATATCATGTGTTACATGGTTGGATAATAAGCAAGTTAATTTCTTGTCAACATTTGTTGGGAGTCTCCCTAAACAAAATATTTCTCGATTCGATAAAAAGCTGAATCAAAAGACTGATATACCTTGTCCTTTTGCGGTAAAGCAATATAATAAACACATGGGTGGGGTAGACTTACTAGACAGCCATTTAGGAAGATATAGAAAAAAAAAATGAGATCTAAAAAGTACTTTCGAGTTTCCTACCATCTACTGGATGTTGTTATGATAAATTCATGGATCATACTAAAAGAGTGAAAGAAAATAACCCCTTATCAAATATTCCTTTGGCTAAATTCGGGGAAGAGGTTGCAATCTGCCTTTGTAAGATTGGAAACGAAAGACCAATTACTAAAAGAGGACGCCCAAGTATGTCTGATGTAGAAAGGGGAATTATAGTCAAGAAACATAAAGGTCCTGTAACAGCAATGCCAGTCAAAGATGTAAGATTAGATGGAGTACGCCATTGGCCGGAATATATGGAAAACAGACAGCGATGCAAACTTCCAAACTGTACTCGCAAAACTTTCATAAAGTGTTCAAAGTGTGGAGTAGCTTTATGCATAAATCGAGAGAGAAATTGTTACTCTGAATTTCACGAGAAATGAACTTATGGAAGTTTTTTGCTCTTAAAGCAATTATTTTACACTCCTTGTAAGGAATTTCTTTTGATTTGCCTTCTGATGATGCTCTATTGTATTGTAAAAGGATTTTCTGTACATCTTTTCCTTTCATATATTTTTAGAATCTGTATTTTGAAATTTGTAATATTAAATTTTACTTTTTGCACATTTTATATACCTGCTAAAGCATTTGAATACATATTTTACTATTTTTTGTATATGTAATATACAAGTATTCTGGGTTTTGTGCCACATCTGGCACAAAAAGGGAAATAGCTAATGTGTGCTTTGGGACACATATGACACATACCATAAAAATCCATATTTATAAAAAAAATATGAAGTCTGAATTTTTTCATTATTTTTTCCGTATTTGTGACTATCTAAAGTCATCAAATTATTTTTTTCATAAAGAACGGAAAAATCGTGCAGTGAAGGGTTAACTACCCCATCGAGATCGAATACAAAAGGTTTGAGTATTGCATGTGCTGGAACCTCGTGTTGTGAACGGAAATCCCTAAGTCTGGCAGTCCCCTCATGTGGCCTTTGCAAATGAGCATGTTTAAAACAGTTCTTAATTGTCTTTTTTTAAACTTGTTTCTATGGCATATTCAATAGATATAGGGCATCAAGGAGGTTGGTTTCCCTTGCTAACTCATTTGCATTACCTTCAAGTTCTCGCATGTTATCAAGGATCCTAGCTCTCCTTCCTTGGCAATAATATGCTTCCATCACCCAAGCAACAGTCATGACACAGTAAGACGTCCTTTGTGAAGTCAGATGGTTCAGTAATGACTGACAATAAACTAATTGCTTCAGAAGAAAAGATATGATTAAAAATTGCACTCTACTATTCTTGCCCAAGGAAATTTTCGCTTATAGCAGAATCCGGGGCAGGTATTTTCGACTATACTGTTGTCCATTCATAAAATATCTTTTTCTATTCTTCCCGTTCTTCGTTCCGAGATTTAAATTGCTATTACAAGTTTTGAGGGTGTCTAACTATTTCTTAATTGACACCAGAACGACATTCTTTTTTCCTTCCTTATCCGAAAAACTGCAATTTTGATTGCATTTATCCTACCCCCTCACACACACACACCACTACTATGCGCACGCACATACACACACACACACACCACTAATATGCGCACGCACACACACCACTAATATGCGCACACACACACCACTAATATGCGCACACACACACACCACTACTATGCGCGCGCACGCACAACACTACTATGCGCACGCACACCACTACTATGCGCACGCACACACACTTTACCAACTTCACTTTTTGTCACCTTTCTGGAAGAATGGCACTCCAGGAAGATTGATATTTAAATATATTTGTATCACTCTAAAAATCTAAATTGGCAGACCACTTCAAAGAAATATTAAAAAGAATCATATGTGCTGTCTGGAACATTTTGATCACATTAAGCGAATAGTTGATAACAACAACGGTTTTTTATTGTATACAACTTGCATACAACCGTGCGGAACTTCGGCAATTCGATAACAATAACCGAATGATTATGTTATCCGTAATAACAATTAACGGTGCCTTCTGTAACAGATTATAGTTCTTTTGGTTACACTAAAGCTTAAAAGCTGTCTTTGCGATAGCAAATAGTCATTCAAAAAGAAAGTTATCAAAGATTGTCTTTTTGATCTGAAGGCATACTTATCCCCTGAAATTCTACGAATTGCATACTTCCATTATAGATTAGTTTATAACATAACTCTATGGGGAATTCAAGAATGAAGCAATATTTTATATTGCACAAATATTCAGTATATTTAATAGCGGGTTGGTTCAGTCAACAGAAATCACTGTGCAGACTATTTTGTCATTTTTAAAAAGATAAAAATATATATAAAGATAAAATTTTGTATAAATATTTAATATAAAATTTATGGTTTTTTAAACATTTATCTTTACATAGTTGAAATCAGAACAATAATTTTATATATTCCATTACAATTAATTTTGAAATCACAGCAATGGCAATTTGATATCACAACATTTTTAGACACAATTTTCAATTTTTACTGTCTCATACTATGTAATAAAGTGTAGAGAAAGCATTGTTTTCACAATAATTTTCGAATTCGATAATTTGATGCCAATATATGTTTCAAGACCTCCTGAACACGTTTTGACTATTTTTGGAGGGATGTCCGTCTGTCTGTATATATATGGTCGATTTCTTGTGTACTCGATAAGGGCCACAAATATTAATGAATTTTCGTGAAAATTTATATCTGGCTTTGTTAACGAAATATCTAGAACTAGATAGAATTTTTTTAAAAATTCGAGCGAAAACTTTATTCGAAATTTTATATTTTTTAACATAGACACATAGGACAAAATTTGACATAATCATGAATACAAGGTCTTATTTATGACTCAATCATCACGAGGCTTGATAGTTTCAATCATTGTTACGAAAAATAGCCGCGATATAATTTTATTTTTGTTCGGAAATTCATTATCCCCCCTCGGGGGGAAGTCCTCAATTTTCGTCACGATTTCAATACTTTCTCCATGTATTATAGGGAAAATAAAAAGATCTGAAATGTATAAAGGGAACTCGAGAGCGTTTTTTATCTTCTTCGTCTGTGGGGTGCAAGAAGGATTACATACTTAGAGTTCAAAAAAATCCCGAGAATTTTGAGAAGCGGGAATAAACTCGGGAACTTTAGCGAATAAACCGAAAATTTTGGAAGCATTGGAATCTTTGTTGGGAAAAAACTGATTTATACGTTTCTCATACGCCCTGGCTAATCCAGAACCTTACGCAGTTTAAATCTTAATGATGGATGGCCATTTAGATAACTTTACTGAATCTTTCTATTAGTTTAAAGGTAAAGTATATTGAAATAACATTTTTAAAAATTTTAAATTTTAAAAGTTTCGCTGAAAATGTGCAAATTTTATTATTCACAAAATTATTAAAATATTAATGGGAGTTAAACAGATTTCTTATTATCCTTCAATATTAGATGAATACGAATGATTTAATCACTTTGTAATAAGAATTTTATCGTTCGGAGTGTTTTAATTTTTGAATATTTGAAGATTAAATTGCAATTTACAATTTATTTGTGGAATTAATTTTTATTTTTACTTATATGTAATGATAAAATTACACAATTTAAATATTTTTTTGGAGTCTTAACAAATATCTTTCATTTTCCCTGCTTCAGCAATTTACAATTCCGAATGTAAAAAATCTGATGTGGGAAACACATGACTTTCCTTACATAATGTAATGAATTTACTACTTTTACAGTAAAAAAAATAGGTTTTTCTTATAGTAGATACGAATATTCTTTCCAAGACATTGAATTTTCGACAATTAGTCGTCATTTTCATTGATTTAGCGTCATTTTTATCCATTTGGCGAGATTTTCGCTAATTTGGCAACATTTCAAAAAGTCGCCAAGTTGGCGACATTCCGCCAAATTCGTCGCCAAAATCTCGCCAAGCGTTATGCACTAAGAAATAAGTTATTCTTACAGCCGATAAATGACTATTGGCGTTCAAATACAAAAGTGTTACTCAGAGTATCTTTTTTCATGAATGGAACGAGCTAGATCCACGAGAATAATGTCACCCAATTTATCGCATGGTATTACATATGAAAAGTGAACATGTTTATCAATAGGAAATTTTTTTTTTATTTTATATGAGTTTTTGATATTTTTTTTGAAAAATGTACAATATTTCAAAAACGGCTCATGTTAGCGTTCTAAAATTTATGTCAATCGTTTTCTAATGAAACATTACATAAGAAATATCTATTTGCGTAACTTTATTAGTGGTTTTGATTTTTTGACGATTTTTTCAAAATTTCATTCGAAAATTTAGGGGGGTTCTGAACATTCGATTGCGTATAAAAACAATAGACTTCCATTGTTTACGGATTGTGATTTTTGTACCAAATTTGGTTCAAATCGGTCCATTCGTTCGTCAGTTATCGTCTCCACAGACCCACTGACACGCACACACACATACTTTCACACACACACACACAGACATCACTTCAAAAATGTTTGATTCGCGATCAGGGATGCTTGAAACGTGCTCTCCCGTCGAAAACTCGAATTCGAATTTCCGACCCCGTCACAATACTTTCCTTATACATTATGTATATAAGGAAAGTAAAAATCTGATGTAGGCAGCACATGACTTTCCTTATATAATGCAATGTATTTACTACTTTTACAGTAAAAACAAAGTAGGTTATTCTTATAGTAGATTCTTATATTTTTTTCCAAGATATTGAATTTTCGCCAAATTGTCGTTATTTTCATTGATTTAGTGTAATTTTTATAATTTTTAAACACAAAAGGCATAGTGCGCCAAGACACAAAAGGGATATTCCGACAAAACTTGTCAAATCCAAACAAGAATTAATGAGGCCCAAAAAGACGAGCTATACGACACATAAGAACCCCAAAGGAATAGAACGAAGATAAAGGGGGATTTTACAATGCACTCCGCCAGACCGCGAACAAAAAATGGAGTACTGAACTAGTCATTAACTAAATTAAAAGAATTTTTCTGGATATAGAAAGCTTCAAAGAAGTCAAGATCATAGATCGGCGTGCATTTCTGCATAATCTATGCTGAAGGAAACTCAAAACGGTGGTCAAATAGATAGCATTGTTGAACAATTGAAGATTCGTTAAATTCCTGTTTAATGACATAGTGTTTGCATGTTCTTTAATACGAAATTTTAAAAGCACATTTAGTTTGACCTATATAAGAAAGACCACACTAGCTGAATAATCTTTAAGATCAGAAAATCTCAGTTTATTAGAAAGTTTAAATGCAATATTATTATAACTTTCCTTATATACATAATGTATAAGGAAAGTATTGTAACTGAGTCGAATATTCTAATTCAAGTTTTCGACGGGAGCGCACGCTTCAAGCAACTCTGATTACGAATCAAACATTTTTGAGGTGATGTTTGTGTGGGTGTGTGGGTGTTAAAGAATGCGTGTGTGTGTGTCAGTGAGCCTGTGGAGACGATATCTCACGAACGAATGGAGGAATTCGAATGAAATTTGGTACAAAAACCACAATCCGTGAATACTGGTAGCTTATTGTTTTTTAACACAATCGAATGTTCAGAACTCCACCAAATTTTTGAGTGAAATTATGAAAAAATCACCAAAAAATCAAAACCTTCAATAAAGTTACGCAAATAGACATTCCTTATGTAATTTTTCCTTAGAAAACGATTGACACAAACTTTAAAACGCTAGCATTAACCGTTCTCGAGATATTGCACATTTTCCAAATAAATTTATAAAAAAAATCAAGTAAAATAAAAAAAAATATTAACTATTAAGAAACATATTCACTTTTCATATGTAATATCATGTGATACATTTGGTGACGTCATTCTCGTAGTTCTAAATCGTTCCATTCACGTTAAAAGATACTTCAAGTAATATTTTTATATTTGAACACCAATAGTCATTTATCTGCAGTAAGAATAACTTATTTCTCCGTCCATAACGTTTGGCGCTGAATTTAGCGGAATGTCGCCAATTTGGTGACTTTTTAAATGTTGCCAAAATAAAAAAATATCTCAAGAAATGGATACAAATGATTCCATATCAATGAAAATGACGACAAATTGAAGAAAATTCAATATCTTGGAAAGAATATAAGAATAACAACTTTTTAACTGTAAAAGTAGTAAATTCAGTGCATTATGTAAGGAAAGTCATGTGCGGCCCACATCAGTATTTATATATAAGAAATCTTCTCTCAGTCTATCTGTAGTGCTTTGTGATTAATTTGGCGAACTTGGCGACTAATTTAAACGAAATATAGCCAACTTGGCGATATTTCATCCCAAATTGACGACAATATGTCTAAAATTTCAAAAATAATGCCAAGTTAACGAAAATGACTCCAACTTGATGGGTAAATTATTAAAAGATACAATTTTTTATTGCGGATGCTATTAATATTGATAATTATCCATTTAGAGTTCAGTGAAATATAAATTAGGTACTTCGAACTAGTTTTACATGTTGTCATCCAGAAAAGTCCCAATGCACAATTTAAGATTAAAAATCTGTTGTGGGCAGCACATGACTTTCCTTATATAATGCAATGAATTTACTACTTTTACAGTAAAAAAAAATCTGATGTGGGCAACACATGAATTTCCTTATAAAATGCAATGAATTGACTACTTTTACAGTTAAAAAAATGTTATTCTTATAGTAGAAACTTATATTCCTTCCAGATATTGAATTTTCTTCAATTAGTTGTCATTTTCATTGATTTAGCGATATTTCTATCAACTTGGCGAAATTTTTGTTAATTTGGCAACAATTAAAAATGTCGTCAAGTTGGCGACATTCCACCAAATTCGTCACCAAAATCTCGCCAAGCGTTATGAACGGAGAAATAAGTTATTCTTGCAGCAGATAAATGACTATTGGCGTTCAAATACAAAAGTATTCTTCAAACTATCTTTTTTCATGAATGAAACGAGCTAGATCCACGAGAATGATGTCACCAAATTTATCGCATGGTATTACATATGAAAAGTGAACATGTTTCTCAATAGGATTTTTTTTTTCTTTTTATATAACTTTTTAATAATTTTTAGAAAAATGTGCAATATATCGAGTGCAATAAATCTGATGTGGGCAACACATGACTTTCCTTACATAATGTAATGAATTTACTACTTTTACAGTAAAAAAAATAGGTTTTTCTTATAGTAGATACGAATATTCTTTCCAAGACATTGAATTTTCGACAATTAGTCGTCATTTTCATTGATTTAGCGTCATTTTTATCCATTTGGCGAGATTTTCGCTAATTTGGCAACATTTCAAAAAGTCGCCAAGTTGGCGACATTCCGCCAAATTCGTCGCCAAAATCTCGCCAAGCGTTATGCACTAAGAAATAAGTTATTCTTACAGCCGATAAATGACTATTGGCGTTCAAATACAAAAGAATTACTCAAAGTATTTTTTCTCATGAATAGAACGAGCTAAATCCACGAGAATGATGTCAGCAAATTTATCGAATAATATTATATATGAAAAATGAACATGTTTCTTAACAGTTAAATTTTTTTTTAATTTTTGGGATTTTTTGATAAATTTATTTGAAAAATGTGCAATATCTCGAGAACGGTTCATGCTAGCGTTCTAAAGTTTATGTCAATCGTTTTCTAAGGAAAAATTACATAAGAAATGTCTATTTGCGGAACTTTATTAATATTGTTTTCAATATGTTTTGCAATAAGCTACCAGTATTCACGGATTGTAATTTTTGTACCAAACTTCATTCAAATCACTCCATTCATTCAAGAGATAAAGACTCACTGACACACACACAAACAGAGACATCATCTCAAAAATATTCGATTCTTAATCGTGGATGAAATGTGCTGCTCTCCGGTCGAAAACTCAAATTCGAATTTTCGACCCCATCACAATACTTTCTTTATACATTATACTATGTACATATACAGGGTGTTTCTAAAGTCGCGCAACCCACATAGCGGTTAATATATCTCATAAATATAAAGACAGATGTTTGAATTTCGCGCTATTTATACATTATATAATGCACAATAGATGGCGTTGTTAGTACAGATTCAGTTCACATTGTTCTAAAATGGCGCTCAGTCATTTTTGTATTGGGAAATATCAAACGAAATGTGCGTTGCGCGACTTTAAAAACACCCTGTATAAGGCAAGTCAAAATGAATATAGTTGTTGATATCCGGATGACTTACCCCCAGTAACAAATAGCTAAAAAAAAATTAATTTTGCCTACCTTCACAGATTTAAACAGCTAACCCAAATCTTAAATAAATATTTTGATTGACTCTTAATAAAAAAAATCTGATGTGGACAGCACATGACTTTCCTCATATATTGCAATGGATTTAGTACTTTTACAATAAAAAAAATCTGATGTAGGCAGCACATGACATTCCTTATATAATGCAATAAATTTAACAGTTAAAAAATGTTATTCTTATGGTAGGTACCTATTTTCTTTCCAAGTTATTGAATTTTATTCAATTAGTCGCCATTTTCATTGATTTAGCGTCATTTTTATCCATTTGGCGAGTTTTCGTTAATTTGGCAACATTTAAAAGTGTCGCCAAGTTGGCCATATTCCGCTAAATTCGTCGCCAAAATCTCGCCAAGCGTTATGGACGGAGAAATAATTTATTCTTACTGCAGATAAATGACTATTGGCGTTCAAATACAAAAGTATTACTCAAAGTATATTTTCTTCTGAATTGAACGAGTTAGATCAATGAGAATGATGTCACCAAATTTATCACATGATATTACATATGAAAAGTAACAATGTTTCTCAACAGATAATATTTTTTTTAATTTATGGGATTTTTTGATAAATTTATTTGAAAAATGTGCAATATCACGAGAACGGTTCATGCTAGCCTTTTAAAGTTTGTGTCAATCTTTTTCGAAGGAAAAATTACATAAGAAATGTACATTTGCGTAACTTTATTAAAGGTTTTGATTTTCTGATGATATTTTCAAAATTTCACTTTAGGGGGTTCTGAACATTCAATTGTGTTTTAAAACAATAGGCTTCCAGTATTCATGGATTGTGATTTTTGTACCAAATTCCATTCGAATCGCTCCATTCGTTCGTGAGATATCGTCTGCACAGACTCACTGATCCATGAATACTGGAAGCCTATTGTTTCTAAACACAATCAAATTTTCAGAACCCCCCTAAATTTTCGAGTGAATGTTTGAAAAATTCATCAAAAAATCAAAACCTTTAATAAAGTTACGCAAATAAACATTTCTTATGTAATTTTTCCTTAGAAAACGATTGACATAAACTTTAGAACGCTAGCATGAACCGTTCTCGAGATATTGTACATTTTTTCAAATAACTTTATAAAAAAATCCCATAGAATAAAAAAATATTAACTATTGAGAAACGTGTTCCCTTTTCATATGTAATATCATGCGATAAATTGGGTGACATCATTCTCATGGATCTGGCTCGTTCCATTCACGAGAAAAGATACTTTAAGTAACACTATTGTATTTGAATGGCAATCTGCTACAAGAATAACTTATTTTTCCGTCCATATCGCTTGGCGAGGTGTTTGGCGGAATGTCGCCAACTTGGCGATTTTTTAAATGTTGCTAAATTAACGAAAATCTCGCCAAATTGATAAAAATGAAGCTAAATCATTAATAATGACGACTAATTGACGAAATGCCAATATGGTGGAAAGAATAAAGTATCCACTATAAGAATAACCTATTTTCTTTAACTGTAAAAGCAGTAAATTCATTTCATTATAGAAGGAATGTCATGTGCTGCCCACATCAGATTTTTTATACATCTTTTCTTTTTCTTGAGAATTTCTATTTACCACTAAATATTCCTTACTTGGATATTTCAATCTAAAATCTATAACAAAACCGGAACTATAAAACTCCTGTTTCACCCTAAACTATTCTTTTCATAAATTCTAGCCATGGAACTACGTTTTGAAAAATTAATAATATAAACACCTTGATTTATCTGTCTGTTTATCTATCTATCTCTGGGTAACGCTGCTACAAAATATTGCCAAACGTGTTTTATTCACGGAAAAACATTTCAATTTAGATACTAACCCAGACCATCAGCATTTTCATAACCCTCCACATGAGCACTAAATTTTCCCGATCAACCAATGACTTTCCACGTTCACTTCTGCTTGAATTCAGTGTTCGTATTAAAAAGCTGAGAGTTCGTCTTAGCTAATTAAATTTTTGCCTAAACGCGGTTTTTTTTTCTTTTCTTCTTATTTTTTCCTTTCAGTGGTGTCTGCAGATTTAAATTTATATTTAAAAAGATTGAACAAAAAAAAAACAGTTTTGGACATTCAAAATAAATTTTATTTCACAAGCGATTTAGCCAATGAAAAATGAAGAGGATAGGAAAGAAAATAAACTTCGGTTAAACAGAGAAAGAGTGATGACGGGCAAGTCAAAGTCAAGAATCTTTAGAAAATTTTTGCAAAGAAAAGGTCGAAGCATATAGGCTGGAAATTGAGCAGGAAAGTCTACATCAATCTCAATCCAGGAAAGAGGCGGATGCTTTAGCCCATCAATTGCGAGTTAAGAACGAAACTCAACAGTAATCACAAGACAGAAAAGCGGCAAATGCTTTAGCCTATCGATTGCAAATCCAGAACGAAACTCAACAGCAATCACAAGATAAAAAAGAGGTGGATGCTTTAGCGGCTAAAGCATATAAGGAACTTATTTCAACTGCAAGTGCTCCAAATTATATTGAATTTTGGAAATTTGTACCGACAAGCAATTTTCCAAATTTACACGGTTTGGCTGTCAGATATTGTTGAAGGTTTAGACCAACATATGTTTGTGAACAAATGTTTTCTATTATGAACATAATAAAATCAAAATATCGTTCAAGATTAACTGATATGCACCTAAAACACCTAATTTAGTAAGCATCTTCAAGAACTAATCCTAATATAGATGACTTAGTAAAAAAACTACAAATTCAAATGCCACATTAATTAAGCATTGACTGTTTAATAATTATTTAGAATTATATGTTTCAAGTTATTAATTTTAATTTTATATATAACCTAACTGACTGAACCTTTAAAAATGTTTATTAACAATAAAACCTATGTTTGTACTTTTGTTTTATTTATTATATTATTTTTTAAATCTCCACTACTCAGACTTACATGAAAAAAAAAATGTGCTATTTGCGTAAAAATTCCATAATGAGCCTATAAATAACATTTTTTCACCTTTTTATATTTTTTAGTATGTTGCAAAAGTTGAAAGTGGCACGCATAATTTTTTTTTTCAGATAGAGTCACTCTTCCCAAAAAGGTTGGCCACCCTTGATTTAGCCTATCAATTGCATATCAAGAACGAAACTCAACAGTAATCACAAGACAGAAAAGAGGCGGATGCTTTAGCCCATCGATTACTAATCCAGAACAAAACTTAACAGTAATCACAAACCAGAAAGAGGCGGATGCTTTAGCCCATTGATTGCAAATCGAGAACAAAACTCAACAGTAATCTTCACAATTATTTTTCTTCCAAAGGCTTCGATAAAATTTAAAAAAAAAACTTATTTCTTTTGAAACAGACGCTGCGGGCGTCAGGGTTATATTTTAGTTTTCAATGTTTCTAAACGACCTTAATTAATTTCCCTACATACATTCCCTCGTGTAATGTATAAGGAAAGTATAGTGGCGAGGTCAACAATTCGAGAGATTTCAAGCATTTTAAACGCAAATCGAACGTTTTTGAGGGGATGTCTATGTGTGTGTCTCTGTACGCAATATCTCACGATTGAATAAAACGTTTCGAAAATAATTTAGTGCGATTACTACAATCAGTGAATACTAGAACCCTAATGGTTTTAAACCGAATCGTATGTGCGAAAGATCTCCCATTTACAGAAGAAATTTTTGAAAAAATTAGAACCCTTAAAAATGATAAATAAATAATCCTTTCCAATGTAATTTTTCATTAAAAAACAAATGATGCAATAGAACGCTAGCATAAACCATTCTCGAGATATTGCCCAATTTTTAGGATAATTTTTTGAGAAAATCATAAAATATCGAAACATTTAATACTGTTAAAAGAATATCACTTCAGATGTAAGTTTTCATTAGCAAACGAATGACACTAATATTAAAACGCTAGCATGAATCATGTTCTAGAAGTTCCACGTTTTCAAAATTAATTTATCAAAAAAATACATAAAATAAAAGATTAATTTTATTAACAAATATGTCCATTTTTCGATATAAGAAAGTAAATTCATAGAAATATAGATATGTACTATATAGATAATGTAGATAATAATATAGATATGTATAATAATATAGTAATAATATAATATCGATATGTATATGAGATATGTTCATAGAAAACATATATGTTCATTTTTCGTATGCAATATCATCAACAAATATGTTGTCATCATTCTCGTGAATCAAGTTTATTCCATTCACGGGAGAAGATATTTTTTGCACTAGTTTTATATTCTGACGCCAAATAATTCTCCAATAGTCATTTGTATCACTGTACATTAATTAAATGTCAATTGCATTTTGATGAGGATTATGCACGTGAGTACAAATAAATCACTCTGTTTGGACTTATAATTTAGACAAAACTCCCAAATTCAATTTGCTTTGAGTTAATTCAATGTCAAAAAGCATTATGTCGTGGACCTTGTGAAACCATTATTACTTTCCCTGCAATACACGGTAATGTATAAGGAAAGTATTGAAATCGTGTCAAAAATCGCAAATCGAGTTTTTAAAGGATCTACCCCTTTTAGGACCTCCAGAACAAAAAAAAATATTTTTAGCACGTGACGTCTCTCTCTCTCTCTGTGTGTGTGCATCTGTCTGTGCAATATATGTATCCACTCTAACTCAAAACCTAATACACCAAATTTCATAAAATTTTATAGTTAAGTCACTTGTATGTAACCCTGTGGCTGAGCAGGTGCGATACAGGATAAAAAGAACCTGCCTTTTTTTTTTCGAAATGGCCCGCAGAAATCTCATGTATCCATTCTAGCTAAAATACTAATTGACCAATTCTCACAAAATTTAGTAGATAAGTTACTTATGTCCCTGGTGCTGGTTAGATTTTGGTACGGTTCAGAAAAAAAGAACCTGCCACTTTTTACGAAAAGACTTGAAAAAATCTAAAGTAAAAGATTACGTATTCTTGAGTATATCAATTAAATGCTTGTTTTATACGTAATTTTTGACGACGAAAATAATAAGATTACTTTACCCATTACTCTAGAGAAAATCATTCTCGAGATATTTTTTTTTCGTATTTTTGTTACACCGCTTTTGAAAAAATTTCCAGTTACCAAATAAAAACAAAATTTGAATTAAAAGTACAAATTCGGTGTTATTTTATTCAATTAAACTCAATTTAATGAATTATTGAATAAATAAAAAAAAATCTGATGTGGGCAACACATGACTTTCCTTATATAATGCAATGAATTTACTACTTTTACAGTTAAAAAAAAAGTTGTTCTTGTAGTAGATACTTATATTCTTCCCAAGATATTGAATTTTCTTCAATTAGTCGTCATTTTCATTGATTTAGCGTCATTTTTATCAATTTGGCGAGATTTTTGTTAATTTGGCGACATTCCGCCAGATCCATCGCCAAATCTCGCCAAGCGTTATGGACGGAGAAATAAGTTATTCTTACAGCAGATAAATGACTATTGGCGTTCAAATACAAAAGTATTACTCAAAGTATCTTTTTGTATGAATGGAACGAGCTATATCCACGAGAATGATGCCACCAAATTTATCGCATGGTATTACATATGAAAAGTGAATATGTTTCTCAATAGGAAATATTTTTTTTTTATTTTATATGACTTTTTTGTTTTCTTTTAAAAGTGTGCAATATCTCGAGAACGGTTCATGTTAGCGTTCTAAAATTTATGTCAATCGTTTTCTAATGAAAAATTACATAAGAAATGTCTATTTGCGTAACTGTATTAGCGGTTTTGATTTTTTGACAATTTTTTCAAAATTTTACTCGAAAATTTAGGAGGGTTTTGAACATTCGATTGCGTATAAAAACAATAGGCTTCCAGTATTTACGGATTGTGAATTTTGTACCAAATTTCGTTCGAGTCGTTCCATTCGTTCGTCAGTTATCGTCTCCACAGACTCACTGACACACACACACACACACACACAGACATCACTTCAAAAATGTTCGATTCGTGATCAGGGATGCTTGAAACGTGCTCTCCCGTCGAAAACTCGAATTCGAATTTTCGACCCCGTCACAATACTTTCCTTATACATTATGTATATCAGGAAAGTAAAAATGAATATGAGTCTGCATGGAAAAGTCATTTACTGCTCACATCTGATTTTTGTTTTAATTTGGTAACTAAACATTTTTTATTGGACTTATTATACTGAACTTTATTATTTATTAACTAATAATTAATAAAAATATTGAATTAATGTTACTGTAAAATAATTAAAATTTAAATTATGAGATTTCATTTCTAAGTTAATGTAGTTTTATAACACTTTTTATTATTTTTATTTTGCTTTATTATTTATTTACTAATAATTAATAATATTGATTAATGTTACTTTAAAATAATTAAAATGAAAATTATAAGATTTCATTTCTAAATTTATGTAGTTTTATAACAATTTTTATTATTTTCATTTTGCTTTATTATTTATTTACTAATAATTAACAAATAATATTGAATTAATGTTTCTGCAAAATAATTAAATTTTAAATTATAAGATTTCATTTCTAAATTAATGTAGTTTTATAATACTTTTTATTATATTTTTATTTATAATTTATTTACTAATAATTAATAATATTAAATTAATGTTACTGTAAAATAATTCAAATTTAAATTATAACATTTCATTTCAAAGTTAATGTAGTTTTATAACACTTTATATTTTTTTTATTTTTATTATTTTTATTCTGCTTTATTTTTTTAATTTACTAATAATTAATAAATAATATTGAATTAATGTAAATCAGATGTTTTAACAATTTAAATTAACTATCCATTGTATTAGAATATTCGAGAGATTCGAATGTTCGAGATCTGGTTAATATTTGAAATCAAGAAAAGTGTTATTTGCCGATCTCTGATCAGAATCACTGCCTTAAAACATATCTATGACCACTGACAACTCATTCCAGCATCGACCCTACACCCCCCCTTGGAATCCTATCTAGATATATGAAACCAATACTTTCTATCAACAAAAATAAAAAAATTGGCACAAAAATAAATAAAACTTCTGTTGATAGCGAAACTTTCATGCAGTTTCTATCTAATCATCCAACTGATAAAATCCTTAAGCTATCAACGACATTTAACCAACATCCTTATCGTTCCGTCAAAGTCGTACATTGTTATTTGAGGCTTTGAAGATGGCAGAACTCGAGGTACGTATTAAATTTTAACTTTCGTTTAGAACTGTGATAACAATATTTTCGAATCCCAACGTTCTGTTAATAACATATTTAAATATATTTTCAACGAACGCCAAATTCTTTTTAGACGATCATCTTATCCGATTATCGCTCTTAAGACTCTAATTAGCGAGATATGACTAAACTTGTTTTACGTATAGCAAAAATTGCTGATAAAGTAATAAAACTTTAAAAAAATCTGATGTGGGCTGCACTTGACTTTCCCTACAACCGCAAATTCATTTTCTCTAAGTTAACACTGAATTTGCACTTTTAATTCAATTTCTGTTTTTAATTGAAAACTGAACATTTTTACTTTCCTTATATACATAATGTATAAGGAAAGTATTGTGACGGAGTCGAAAATTCGAATTCGAGTTTTCGAAGGGAGAGCGCGTTTCAGGCATCCCTGATCACGAACCAAACATTATTGAAGTGATGTCTGTGTGTGTGTGTGTGTGTCAGTGAGGCTGTGGAGACGATAACTGACGAACGAATGGACCGATTCGAACAAAATTTAGTACAAAAATCTCAATCCGTAAACACTGGAAGTCTATTGTTTCTATACGCAATCGAATGTTCAGAACCATCCTAAATTTTCGAGTGAAATATTGAAAAAATCGTCAAAAAATCAAAACCGCTAATAAAAATACGCAAATAGACATTTCTTATGTAATTTTTCATTACAAAATGATTCACATAAATCTTAGAACGCTAACATGAACCGTTCTCGAGATATTGTACATTTTTCCAAAAAATTATCAAAAAGTTATATAAAATAAAAAAAAAATATTTCCTTTTGAGAATTATGTTCACTTTTCATATGTAATACCATGCGATAAATTGGATGACATCATTCTCGTGGATCTAGCTCGTTCCATTCATGAAAAAAAAACTTTGAGTAATACTTTTGTATTTGAACGTCAATAGTCATTTATCTGCTGTAAGAATAACTTACTTCTTCGTCCATAACGCTTGCGAGATTTTGGCGGAATGTCGCCAACATGGCGACTTTTTAAAATGTTGCCAAATTAACGAAAATCTCGCCAAATGGATAAAAAATAACGCTAAATAAATGAAAATGACGACTAATTATCGAAAATTCAATATCTTGGAAAGAATATTAGTATCTACTATAAGAAAAACCTATTTATTTTACTGTAAAAGTAGTAAATTCATTACATTATATAAGGAAAGTCATGTGTTGCCCACATCAGATTTTTTCAAAGGCGGAGTAACAAAATTACGAAAAAACTAAAATTTCTCGAGAACGGTTAATCTTAGAGTAATGGGGTTGGTCTAATTCTTTTCCTCGTTAAAAATTACGTATAAAAGAAGCATTTAATTGATACATTTGAGCATACGTAAACTTTTATTTTAAATTTCGGCGATTTTTGCGGGACATTTCGTAAAAAAAAAAGTAATATTTTTCTTTCCCAAATCGTACCAAAATCTAATCAGCACCAGGGTATCTCACAAGTGACTTATCTACCAAATGTTGGGAAATTTGGTCTATTAGTTTCTTAGCTAGAGTAGATACATGAAATTTTTGCTAGCCATTAGACAAAAAGAGGCGGGTTTTGTTTTATCCCGAATCATACCAAAATTTAATCAGCACCAGTGTCACACACAAGTGTCTTCCTATAAAAGTTACTTACCTAACAACTTACCTATAAAAGTTTATGAAATTCGGTCCATTAGTTTTTGAGTGAGTGTGGATCCATACATTGCACAGACAGATAGACACACACAGACGTCACGCTAAAAACAGTTTTTTCGTGTTCTAAAAGTCCCAAAACGTGTAGATCCGTCGAAAACACGAATTGCGATTTTTGGCATGATTCCAATACTTTCCCTATATATTACCATGTATTGCAGGGAACGTAGTAACTTCGTTAAAAGCAATATACAACACAAATATAGTAATATTAATCGGTTTCGAAGGCAAGAAACAGCCTTTTTCGGCGAACCACACAAAAAGCGCAACCTCCACTCGTGATGGTTAGATTGGCGTCTAATGTAAAAATAGCAAACGTGACTAAAGTTATGGAAGGGAGAGGGGGTTGCCAACAGAAACAGAAGAAAACGGAGGTTAAAACCAAGGAGGAAGGAACAAAGCCAGGACTCAATGAAAGAACGCTAAAATGCCAAAGAGAGACGTGAACGTCCACCAAAAAATTCAACAAAAGATTCAGATTTTTAGAAGACCAAAATTAAAAATGGAAAACTAACTGGTTTTAGAAGCTATATGAGTCGACCAAATCAGTGATAAAAAAATAAAAAATTCTACATAAATATGAAAATATAAGTAAGGCAGAAAAGGAATCTGCAATTTTTTTTTGTGCTAATTTGGCCGATTCCAAATTGAAGCTTACAGAACTGGTTAATTGCCTATTTTTACTTTGTCATATTGAGAAAGTATTCTTTTCACGAAAAATTTTCGATTTCGAGATTTTGATGCCAATATATGTTTTAGAACATCCTAAACGCGTTTCGGATATTTAAGTGATGGCCGTCTGTCTGTCTGTTTGTATGTCTGTGGTTGATTTCTTGTGTATACGACAGCGGCCGCGAATATTAATGGATTTTCACGAAATTTTATATCCCGATTTGCTACGAAAAAATCTAGAACTAGATAGATTTATTTTAAATTCAAGCGGAAACTCCGAAATTTTATATTTTTTTCAACATGGCAGCATGGGACAAAATTTAACATAATCTTGCATAAAAAAGTTTATTTATGGCTCACTGATCACAAGACTTAACAGTTTCAACCATTGGTGTGAAAAATACCCGCGATTCAATATTTTTACTTTCCTTATATACATAATGCATAAGGAAAGTATTGTGACGGGGTCGAAAATTCGAATTCGAGTTTTCGACGGGAGAGCACGTTTCAAGCATCCCTGATCACGAATCAAACATTTTTGAAGTGATGTATGTGTGTGTGTGTCAGTGAGCCTGTGGAGACGATAACTGACGAACGAATGGACCGATTCGAACCAAATTTGGTACAAAAATCACAATCCGTAAACACTGGAAGCCTATTGTTTTTATACGCAATCGAATGTTCAGAATCCCCCTAAATTTTCGAATGAAATTTTGAAAAAATCGTCAAAAAATCAAAACCACTAATAAAGTTACGCAAATAGATATTTCTTGTGTAATTTTTCATTAGTAAACGATTGACATAAATTTTAGAACGCTAAGATCAACCGTTCTCGAGATATTGCACATTTTTCAAAAAAATTATCAAAAAGTCATGCAAAATGAAAAAAAAATATTTCCCATTGAGAAACATGTTCACTTTTCTAATGTAATGCCATGCGATAATAAAGCTACTATAAATGGATTCTGGTAGGGGACAGTTGAGTTGAGTGACACTCCAGTTAATTAATTGAGTTTCTATGAACAATTGAAGAAGTGCTTTGTTTTGCATTCACTTTCCTTTTTGGTATTTAACCGTTCATTCATTGTGTGAGACCAGAAATCGATCTCACACCTGCTTATTTTGAGACAGCTTTATGTACGTTAGTTATTGTGTCTGAAACGTCAGACAATACCTTCAGTCTCAACGACGCCAGATTTTACAACACCCTGACCCAAAGGTCAGCAGAAAACCATAAATTTAGGGTCATCAAGACAGGTGGGTCTAAAGACGCTGCGGATAAGGTGAAGCAACGACATTTAATTAAAGGTTGACCAATTGAGAAGATGCTTGTAACTTTGCCCTGAAGGCTACCAATAAGAATCAAGGAGGAGTCGAAAGCCCAGACCGTCCGGCTCATCCGAAGACAAAGAGCAGCAATTTGGGCGGCCGGAAAAGGGGTTGTTGTTGTTGAGACCCAGACCGTCCGACCTACCAGAAAGGTGTAAGGTAACTGTTTGGACGGCCGAGAAGTGCCACCCAATTTAGACCGACCGGAACCCAGTGGGGGAGGCATCCACAGGGACCGTACCCTCCTTCCCCTTCCACCAACCTCTCGGAAGGACTTACGGACCCACATGTTTAACGTGATCGTACTCCGGATGAACACGGCGGCAGTTTTAGCAGTGGCTGGAATCGAACCCGGGGTGTCAGACCTCAGGCAAAAGAGCCACAACCAACGGAGTCAAAAAGATAAAAAAGTTCAGAATTACTGAGAGAGATTGCAGCATGACTTCCACGTGAGAGTTGATATAGAAATTCACGAGGATTTCTGCACGACAATTGCGGAATGAGAAACGACAATGTCCTGAGTACAGTTATTCCAAAAGTATTCGATATTAACACCTAGACAGCAGTCAATATGATCGGCGAATTACGAGTGGACGAATTATACTTCTAGTTAATTCCAGTAAATTGTGCGACATTAAGTACGTGCTAGTGACAAAGTCCAAGACAGACTTGACGGTATGTGTTCCTCAAATAATATTGAAGGTCTTTAACACATTTTAGGTATTTTAACTAATGGTCTCACATTGTCTCTCTCCGGCGCGAATTAGAGGAATAATTGTTGTAATTAAGTGATCCATGTTGTTAATAAATGATTTATTGTTAAAGATAAAATGGTGCAATTAGGGGAGTAGTATTATGCTAATTAATAGTCCTTTACAGAACTCTCGCTAAAGATAAAAATTGGAGGGTATCAGCGGCACAACGCGTAATTTAATGAGTTCCACGAATACGATAATTTACGGCCATGTTAATTTAATTCAATGTAATATGCTTTTGCATAATTCTTGTATGATGGTTAAAGCGGTATTATTAAATAATCAACTCAACTAAGAGTAAATAAACTTTAATGTTATATTCTTAAAGGTGAGGTATTATTGGTCATCAGCGCAACAACAATAATCTTACTAAATTATAAGTCGAAAAATCCAACTAAGTTTTTATTTAGCCAGCACTCAACCTGACTAAAGAACATTCGTTTTTGTCTACAAAAAAAATTCGAAGTGGAGTTCGAAATGGCGATAGAAAGCACGTAGCCAACGTGTTTGTAATATGTAGTTAATCCTAGCTATGATTTGTAAAATATGTGTAATTTTTTATGTATTATTAAATGTTGTGAAGTCTTAAATGGCGAGTAAGTGTTTTCCCAATCTCATCACCAAAAGAAGCCTAATACGAAAGTGGTGACCAACGCGCGGCTCCCTCCCTCCCCCCCTCTCCCCCAAATCCTCGAGAAAGTTTAGAACATTCTGTCTTCATCTCAAGTAAGTGAAAGTTAAACAAGTACCCTTTATAATACCTTACACTATCCAAGTGATGATAGAAATTGAAGGAAGGAAAGTGTTGACGGATTTCATCGTCCTCCCAAACGCTACTGAAAATCGAACTCTTCTTGGAACAGATTTTCTGAAATCTGCGGGAATTTTTCTTGACGTAAAGAACAAATGCTGGTATTTTTGTGATAACCCAAATTACAGGTATCCATTCGAAGAAGAATTTGGCACCCAATCCAATGTAGAATCCCACGAGAATGGACAAGTTCTGATTAGCGTTTGTCAGTTACGGGAAAGTGAAGGAAAGAATCTGACAGCTACTCAGAGAAGTCAGCTCAACAGTCTACTAGGAAAAGATGATAATATCTTCCAACCAGGTGGAGAAGCCACCTCGATCATCAAGCATCATATTACTACAAGTAATCACTCTCCAATTTCTGTACCTCCTTACAGAATGTCAACTGCTCGGAAGGAACTGCTCAAAAGAGAAATTGATGATCTTCTCGAAAAGAACATTACTGAAGAATGTGAATCGCCCTAAGGAGCACCTGTAGTTTTGATACTAAAAGCAGATGGTAAAATTTAACTGTGCGTAGACTATCGGAAACTTAATGACTGTCCCTGACTGTCCCTGTTAAGTGACTGTCCCTGACACTTACCCACTTCCAAGGATGGACGATTTAATGCAAGGTGCTAAACATACCTCTTTTATATCAACCATTGATCTGAAATCTGGTTACCACCAAGTAAATGTCAATCCAGCTGATCGAGATAAAACTTCGTTCGTTTGCCCGTTTGGCACCTGTAGATTCTTAAGAATGCCTTTTAGTATTCGAAATGCCCCTGCTACGTTTCAGAAACTAATGGACACGTTTCGTAGAGGCTTGCCAGCTCTTGTCTATCTAGATGACCTCATAGTCTTGTCACCATATTTTGAACAACACCTTAAAGATCTCGAAATGGTTTCCGACAGACTAATCAAATACAAACTTCGTGCAAACTGAGAGAAATTTAACTTTTCTTGTTCTCGAGTTAAATATATTGGACTCTGGATTACCCCTCGTGGAATAGAGATGGATCCTGAAAAGGTATCTTCCATCTTGGAAATTCCTTCCCCTAAAAATGTGAAGCAACTGTAATCCTTCTTGCAGACATGTTTCTGGTATAGAAATTTTATGCCGAACTTTTCTGAGATTTTTCGACCTCTGAGCAATCTAACAAAAAAGAAAACTCCGTGAAATTGGTGTGAAACGGAACAGAGAGCTTTTGACTCCCTAAAGCAATGCTTGATGTCCTTACCTATTCTGAAGCAAGCTGATTTCACCAAACCTTTTGTGACTAAAACAGATGCAAGTAGTTACGCTTTGGGGCTGTCCTTCTTCAAAGCCAAGGATCGGATGAACATCCGGTTGAATATGCAAATAGACTACTTAGTTCTGCTGAGAGAAATTATTCCACCATGGAACGTGAAGCGCTGGTTGTTATATGAGCATTAAACAAGATTCGAGGATACATAGAGGGATCTAGTGTTACAGTGACATCCGACCACCAACCTCTTAAATGGCTCATGAAACTTAAGTCTCCATCCGTAAGATTAGCCCGGTGGGAATTGCAATTGCAGTCTTTCAATTGGAACATGGAATACATTCCTAGAAAGTGCAACGTTGTTGCTGATATGTTGTCAAGACCTGTTTGTGAACATGATATCCCTTCATGTGAAACCTGTACTGTATCTTTCGATGTTCCCTCCAGAACACCTAACGAGATACGTGAAGAGCAATTGAAAGATGAGAAAGTAGGAAAGATCATTCGCTGTTTTGAAAGCATTGACAAAGACGTAAACTATGCAAACTGGACAGAACGTGGCTACCTCATGAATCAGGGTGTACTCTACCGTTATGCTCCAGATTCCGAAAGTGAAGAAGCTCAATTAGTGGTTCCAGCCCATCAAAGAAACTTGATTCTGAAATAACATCATGATGTTCCTACTACTGAACACCATGAAGCTGAAGAAACTTTTTACCGTATAGCGAAACGCTATTATTGGACAGGGATGAGAAAATTCATCTGCGACTATGTGAAAAACTACATAAATTGCAAGAGATATAAGCCTTCTAATCAGAAACCGATAGGATTGTTACAGACTCCAGTTCCATCTCAACGTTTTGAGACCCACCCTCTCGATAGACCTTTTTTGGACCCTTACCAGAGAAGATGGGAAAAAGTGGATTTTGATAATAGAAGATATCGCTACTAAATGGTGGAATTGTTTCTATTGCCCAATGCCACTGCGAAAGAATGTGCAATAACGCTGCTAGAAGAAGTTTTGATGAGGTATGGCATTCTTCGAATTGTCAGTGACAATGGAACTCAGTTCATTTCAGCTGTGATGCAACAGCTTTGATGCCTGTTGAACATTAAACAGGCATAATTCCTGTTTATCACCCACAGGCAAACCCAGTAGAGAGAAATAACAGTGATCTAAAGCCAAGACTTACAATTTTGGTTCAAGATAAACATGATTGTTGGTCTGGAAAGCTACCCGTAATCCGTTCTGCTTTAAATACCGCAAAGAGCCAGACCACTGGACAAACAACAGCATTCCTAAATTTTGTAAAAGAACCTCGCACTGCAGATGATGTGACCAATGATATTCGTAGTGTAATTGAAAACGATAACTTCGTTCCGGAAATTACTCCTTATCTTAAAAAGTTCGCCAAATTCCCCGTACAGAACAAAGAAGCTGTGGAGCAGCAGCAAGATAAGAGGAAATATTATGCTGATCAAAGGCGACGACCTGCTCAACAATTTACGCCAGGAGATCGAGTGTACGTAACTTTACACCCTGTTAGTAATGCAGCCAAAGAAGGAAGTTCAAAATTTATGCCGCGACGGGATGGACCATATGTTATACTTGCACAGCGATCCCCATCCTCATACGAAGTAGCTAGCTTAGAAAACCCTCAAGTACAAGTTGGAGTTCATCCCTAATCTACCTTGAAAGCCTATTCCCAAGAGGACAGTGTGCAACCCATTAATCCTCTACGTAAACGTGGCCATCCACGAGAAACTTCAAATGCTGGTTCCTCACCAAGACGGTTGCCTAGACGTTAGAACCAAAGGGGGAGATTGTAAGAGACATTCTCTTTTCCCAAAAGGATGGTAGATGACAGCACTCAACCTGACTAAAGAAGATTCGTTTTTGTTTACAAAAAACATTCGAAGTGGAGGCATAAAATGGATGGTATTGATTATTTAAACTCGAATACACCCTAAGACTAAAAAAATCCAAGAAAAAATTATCCAAATGAGACAAAATTTGGTACGTGTAATGTGAATGTATAGAAAAAGAAATTATTAGAATTTCAGAATAATTGGGTGATTTATTGCAGTGAAAAATCTACGCAAAATCTACGCGTCAATATGACGTTGGTCCACCTCTGGCCAAGATACAATCTATTTTCCTATGTGACATTGATGCATAAAGTTGCCAGACAGTGTTCTGAGGGATGCCGTTCCAAATGGCCTTCAATTGATGAGCTAATTCATCTACATTCTGAGATGGTCGCAGTCGACGCCACAATTCAGCCCAAATGTGCTCAATAGGCGATAGATCTGGGAATCTGGCTGGCCAGGGAAATGTGTCGTAAGCACGCAGACAATCAATAGAGAGACGTGCCGTGTGTCGCCTGGCATTATATTGCTGAAAAGTTAGTCCAGGGTGTCGTGAAAGGAATGGCAATACAACTGGTCGTAAAATGTCAGCAACGTACCGCTGTGATATGATAATGCCACGCAGGACTATCAAAAGGGTTCCGCTATCAAACGAAATGGTACCCTCAGGCTATAACTCCCTGTTGTCGGGCCGTGTGGCGCATGACAGTAAGAGCAGGATCCTGGCGATGACCGGGCTGTCTCCAGACCCGTCTGCGCTAGTCGTCGGGACTGAGTTCGAAAAGGAAGACATCACTGAAGACAATTCATTCCCAATCCGAACAATTCCACGCTGATCGGGGCCAGCACCATTGCAATCGCTGTTGACGGTGCATACTAGTCAGTGGTAGGCAGTATAATGGGCGCCACGAGTAGTCTCCCGTAGTCTTCCGCTCCCGTAGTCTTCTATTGATGGTCGAAGTGGTCACTTCCCTGCTTGCCACACATTGAATGGTTGATAACGACGAATCTCGTGCAGTCACAGCTGCTCTGACAATCGCTCTATCTACCCGTTCTGTCGTCACTCTAGGCCGCTGCCCGTTTGCCGCTGAAATTTGCCTTTCCGGACCCATTCCAGCTAACATCGTCTAATTGTTGCATCGCTCCTACCCAAATGCCGAGCGATTCGTCGGTGTGCCCATCCAGCCTCATGCAGTCCGACCGCTCGCAATCTTTCAAACTCCTTCATATGTTCGTAGAGGCCGCGAATTCGCAAGCGAGGCATTGTTACAATCAATGTACGTAAACGCAATTGAAATCCACTGCACGTTTTGCTCCTGAAAGCGAGGTTCACTCCTTATATACACTACCATGGAACTCAGTTTCAATACACTGTAGTTCCGACTATTCATTCATTGGCTGTGAATTTTTGATCATTTGCATATTCAGTCGACAGGTGTTTGCATTACAGTTTCATTACTATCGGATTATTTTGTGGAGTGCGTCGATTTTTTTTGTCTTAAAGTGTACATTGTAATTACGTTGTTTCAGAATACAGATGAACAGAAATGAAACAAAAATAAAGCGGTTTTAAGACGGATACAACACTAAATATAAATTAAAAAGAACTTTAAAAATCGCGATTGTGACACAAGATGAATGCTATATTTAATTTTGATGTGGGTCACGTGATCTCTTCATATAATATGGATGTAATTATTTTAAATTTTATTTAAAAAAAATACCGAATATATTTTCCTGAAATTTTTTTCATATTTTTTATGGGATAATTTGAATATTTCCTAAAACTTTCGAAGCAATTTGTGAATTTTAAATTCGCCTAAAAAATGTTTGAAAAATTGGGTCCCATAGGGTTCGATTAATTTCATTTTTCAACCTGGATTCAGTCGAAAACTAATTGGGTGATATTATTCATTTATATTCCCATAGGTCCCACAGACCATCTAAACAACATATTAAAATTTTATTTTGACAAAATTATTTTTACGGCAGTTATCGTGCGAACGGACAGACAGACCGACAGAATGAACAAAGTCAGAAACACTTTTGTCTATGTTGTAAAGTGTTAAAAGGGCAACGATAGGTCAAATTTGAATTTTCCCGCCTGTGTCCATTCTCGATTTATTTCCTCGAGCGGGCTAAACCGATTAACTAAACAGAAGCGCAGCTATCAAGCGTACACAAATCAATAAAATGTTTCTTTATTGAATAACATGTAGCTGGTTACTTATTATCTAACACTTAATTACGCTAATTAACATAACGCCGAAAACTCTATTTCTAATATTTATTAAAGCACTTTCCCACAAATCGAAAAAGATTATAAACATAAATAAACTTCATTTTACGAGATATTTATTTTTTTTTTAATTTGGCGACATTTTCCTCGACTTGGATTTTTTTTCCCCAATTTGCTGTCATTTTACATAAAAATCGCTAAATTTCTCGCATTTATCAATAAAATTTCAAGAATAATTTTCCTCATCGTAGTGACATTTGCCCTTAATTATCTCAGTCTACAAATAGGAATTTAACATTCAGGAATCATTACGGCCTGTAACCTAGCGAGTTTTATAAGTGTTCTTAATTTCATAGGAATCGGCGGAATAGTCACAGAGAAATAGTGTCAAAAGCAAAAACGGGTTTAAGTCAATGACAATAAAACTCTGCTCGTACATTGGAGCGCTTTAATAATTTATTTACATCGGTTTTACAATATTAAATCTCTTGATCTGATTATCAAAATACAATGGACACAGTTCATAACGAACTATCAAGAAACTGCAAATTAAAGAATATTGATTATAGTCGTAGTTCATTATTGGCAAAATATGAACCGTCAACCAATGTGCCAGTGGTAGGAGTTCCTAGCCAGAATGGTTTTTACCTCCGATTTGATAACAAGGTATGTTTACTTGACATTATTTGAGCAGAACTGCAAAATATGAAATTTAGCAAACTTTTATTTAATATATTTAAAATTAGAAAATAAAAGTGGTACATAATATTAATTTACGACTTTCCCTTACATTCTATTGTAAAGTTATACTTTAGTTTCTGCTACGTATAAGCGTTTCCATGACGATAAGAATTTTTGAAACATCTTGGTTTTGCCGACTTTCCAATCAAATTTCAATTCGGATACATTTTCGTTAGAATTTGATTCACTGTAACCGAATTTTCCCTCTGTATGAGCTCAGCCTAAACTGTAATTACACAACGTGTAAAGAACTAACGCCAGTACAATCTATTTAGTGCGCTATAAACAAATATTCGTTATAACCCAGATTTGGTGAAACTGGTATCCCCTGTATAGAACACCGGTTATAATGAACATGTTTTTCCAAATATCACAACGGAAACTCAGATATGAAATACGTTGTAAAACTTAACTCTCTTTAAACATTTTTTGTGAATGCAAGCAAGAGAAACAAACGAATCACTTTGCAAGAGAAACTCTTAAATTAATATTATAAGCCACGGTTGTCTAATTCTAAATGCATTGCAAAATAAAAATTCAGAAGTACACTTGAAGGGGGTTTACAATAATGAACATTTTTTCACAATTCCTTGAGAATTCATCAGAACTAATTTCCGTTATACTATGATGGTATTTTGAAATTTTTAATCCTATTTTTTTAGATTTCAAAGATTTTAAATTAAAAGTGCGCAAGTACGGCCTCATTCATACATGCACATGCACTTTTAACAATACTCATTATTTTAATGGTACCACATTAGATGGCGCTATGTTTAACATTTAATATTTTCCCTTCCTCATACTGTAGAATACAGTATAAAGAAAGTATTGTTTTAACGAGAATTTTCGATTTCGAGATTTTGGATGCCAGTATATGCTTTATTACCTCCTGAACACATTTTAACTGTTTTTAAAGTGATGTTCGTCTGTCCGTTTGTCGTCCGTCTGTAGCTGATTTCTTGTATCCACAATAGCTACCACAAATATTAATGGATTGTCACGATATTTTTTCATCCGACTTTGCTAACGAAAAATCTAGAACTGGATAGAACTGCTTGAAATTCAAGCAAAAACTGCAACATTCATTGAAAATTTTATATTTCCTTAACGTGGCAACATAGGATAAAATTGGACATAATTATGCATAAAAGGGATTATTCATGGCTGAATGATCAGAAAACTTAACAGTTTCAATCACTGCAATGAAAAGGCCGCGATACAATTTTTGTATTCATGACATCATTATCCCTCTCAAGGGGGGAGGGGCAAGTTTCTCCCCCCTGAGGGTGTACATTGTCAAACTTGGTATCGAAAGATTTTTTCAAGCGCCTTAAAATGACGAATAACATCCTATAATTGTGATCATTTGGATCAACAATACAGATTTTTCAAAATTTTTCTTACAAAATTTGCAATAAAAATATCTTCAAGCTATTTAAAAATAGATTCTGGTATAAGACAGTCAAGTTAAGTCATATTTCAGTTAATTTTAAGTGAAGATTCATGATTTTCAGATGATTTATTTTGATAACTATGCATTTGCTCATTATGGAATGTTTATACAGGGTGATTCAAAAATATCTCCCCAGATCTTAAAAGGTGGCATAGGCTCCCAAAATAAATATTTTTTGCCAAAGAATGTATGTCCGGAAATGCCGCTTTTCAACGCTGACACCTAAAACAAGATTTGAGAAACAAAATGAAAGACAGGTAAAATCAAACGCAGCAAACATTTTAATGAGTCTTACTTTCACAGCGCTAAGCTTACTTTTACTTACGCTCAAAAGAGCGAGCACCAACATAGATAAAAGTTTTAGATCATCGGCGCATAGATTGCCGTACATTTGCAAAGATTCCAGTCATTTCATCGCTAATGTGAGTAATTTCCTGGACTCTACTTATAGAAACCACTGGATTGGTCGAGGTGGACATGTTCCTTAGCCACCACACGATCACCAGCTTTGCCATGTGCTACTAAGATGCCCTGACGTAATGATTAACCAACTGGCGAATCAAAGTCAATGTCGGCAAATGTGCCGCCGTTACCTCCCCCCCCCCTCGACATACCCAAAATACTAACCTAACTCTTAATAACGAAACTATTCCCTGTCAAACTAGTTACAAGTACTTTGGTGTGTACTTGGATTCAAAACCAAAATGGAAACTTCACATCTCTGTAGAAATCTGTCGGAAAGTGAAGTCGACACTTGCGCCCCCTCTTGACTGGAATCAGCCACCTGTCCACGAAAAATAAGTTATTGCTGTACTACAAGTTCTGTATTCGTCCAATTATAACGTACGGATTCCATATATGGGGAACCGCAGCCGAGATTCACCTTTAGGAAGCTTCAAGTTATACAAAATAAAGCATTACTCGTTAAAGCATTACTCGTTAAAAGCTATATCAAATTTCCAAGCTACGTCCGGCTAAAAATCTTACACAGAGATCTCAACACTAGACCATTTTTAGAACATATTCAAAAACATACTCAAAATTATTTCAGAGATATCGGTAGAGTAAATAGTCCCACGCTACATATTACCCCGTGGTTCAACTCAAGGAACCCCAGGGCACGAAAGCGCCCCAGGCGTTACTTGAGCACCACCCGGAGGATACATTACTCCGCCCTCATACACAAAGGCGTCTAGTATAGTTTTATAACTGCTGTAATTTCTTAGCTATAGACATCTAGCTATATCCGTCTTTTTCCTGGTATTTGGGAACTAGTGGCTATGCGGTCAATCTTTTTATCCACTCCATCCACTCATGTTGCTCAAACTGAACGCCCTCTTTCACTTTTATCTTTCTCTCCTCATTAGGTACCTACTTAAGCCCTAGTCTTTCCTTTCTGAAGACTTGGAGTAGGGGATTCCCCTCCCTCCAATCACATTCTAGATGTAAACTCTGTCAAATTCTGAAACTCACTTTCTATATTCTTTTTCATTTTTGCTGGAAGTTTAAAGGATTCGTCCTCTCCTTGGCACTTGCTAAACCCCGTCCTTGAGCTTTGTCATGTATGAATTTCGTCTTCTGGTGGCGCATGAAGAGCAATTTGTACAATACCCCCATTATGAATTTCGTCTTCTGGTGGCGCATGAAGAGCAATTTGTACAATACCCCCATTAACTCCTAGCAAGATCTAGTCGCCAGACTGTTGTTGTTGGAAATGTTCAGGAAATGTCCATGCTTCGATGTTCTGAAGCTTGTATCAGTGTTGGTGGTAGCTCTTTTGACCATCTACTGTACAGAGGATGTTCACACATTTTTGTAGCGATTTTGACTTTCTCCATGAATTAAATTTAAATAACTAAAAAAAAACCTGACTGGCATCAAGTCGGAATAGGGTTTAATTATCGTCTGAATCATTAAAAATATTCTTTGCTTTAAAATGTCGCTAGAAAATAAACAATGGATCGAAGGATATATTTTTGCACTTTCCGAAGAGAAATACTCTTATTAAATTATAATACTCTTATTCGATTATTAAAAAAGATGTGAAAAGTGTGTTTTTAATATTTCTACACGTAAATTAAGTGACATAATTATTTAAAAAAGGAAAAAAACGTCAAAGTTTACATTTGACTGGGAAAAGGGTAGAAAATGCATACCCAACAAAGGTTGGTTCAGAGAAAACAAGGAAAGTTTTGCTAAAGGTTTTATGGTTATTGTTGGATTCTCTTCTAACGGAAAACTTAAAATAAGGAAAGTAGAAAACAATGTCAAAATTAACTCGGATTAATATCAGAAATATGTTTTAACACCTGTTTTCAAGAAAGATATTCCATCACTTTACCCAAACAATCTTCACTGTGTTAAGTTCCATCAGGATTAGGCCTACCAGCCATACTGCTATATTTTTTTGGAAAAATGATAAATGAAACCCGAATTGAGGCTATTCCATTTAAATGCATCCCACCCAAATCTCCCGACCTGTGTCCTATTGATTACTGTGCATTTGCCTTTTTAAAACAAGCTCTTTATAAGCGGCATCCCAAAACATTGGATGGACTCTGGAAGATTGTGGTGGAGGAATGGAACAAAATCAGCCTTGATATTTTGAGAAAAGTTATCGTGGAAATCAAGATGTAATATGATAATTCAACAAAAGGACTATCAGATTGAACATATTAGAAAATAAAATTCTTATCTTTGTTTATATATATATTTGTTTTCAAAATCGTTACAAAAATGTGTGAACACCCTCTGTAAAAACAGTCTCATTAAAAGGTTTGTTGCATTTGATTTTACCTGTCTTTCATTTTGTTTTTTGTCGTACGGCGTACACGACATTTTGTAATTTCAATTCCGGATGCCAACCAAAATAATGACCTATTTAAATGCTGCAGATGGAACCAATGGCAACCCAAACATAAATAAGCAGCGCGCATCCCCTCCATCACAACAGCCAGTCAAAAGACGAGGTAGGACACTACAAGGTGAAAAGAAAAAGTGTTTTCGAGAATGTTCTAGAAGTTTCCACGAGATTCAATTTCGACAGCGTCCTAGACGCACCTGATGTTTTTTAGTGGTATTTAAAAATATCTCCTGCGATCGCGCAAAGATACGCGGATCGGCAAAAATTGTGATGTGTGAACGAAAAATGAGCACAGTGAAATAATGGCGTATTAAAATATTATACGCAGGCTTCCAATATAGTGTTGGCTACATCAACTATCGAGGTACAAGCAAACAGAAGGTATGGATATGTTTCATCTGTTATAATGATTAAGGAAGGCACACAATTCATAGTATACCTATCGTGTAATTAATAATAAGGTCGTACGAACCAATCGCAATAACGAGCTCGTGTATTGAAACTAAATGAACTACTCAGATTTTCGGTAGATAATAGTAATTAATGTGTTCTAAATATATGTGTCTTGTAAATTATATGTTGTAAATGTATGTGTTGATTAAATGTTGTTAAAGATATATGTGTCCAGAAGGATTTAGGATTAAATTTAATAATCAATATATCTCTACATGTATATATACGAAAGTAAATATTAAAGTAATTGATTAAATTTAGATAAGAGTATTTATTGATATTTTGTGTGTTCGTCTCTCCAGCTTGAGAACCTGGAGCTTACATGCTCCACCCTTAGTGTCGGCATCATAGGTAAGTTCTATAGTAATAATTTTGATAAGGACAATTTTACCTTATGACATTTTTCAAATTTTGCTTTAAATGCCAGCGCTTAAACGAGGCGTTTCTGGACACACATTCTTTGGCAAAAAATCTGTAGTTTGGGCCCCTCTACCATCCTTTAAAATTTGACCAGATATTTTCGAAACATCCTGTATAAAGAAAATTATTAAGAGCTTCGACAAAGTTACTTTTATTTAGATTTTTGTTTATGACACCTTTTATTTCTTTCTAGGGCATAATCCAAAAATCTTTCTCACAGCCCCTCAGATTATTTCGGGTGGAATCTATTTTAGAACAGTTCCCAGAAAGTGATCGAGGCAATATAAAATTTTATTCTTCACAAGCGGAAAATAAATGGAGATTTACAAGCAACGACCATCGTACTTCAAGACTTTCAAAAGAAACACTGGAAATATCAGAGAAGCAGCTCGCAGAAAATTTATCGCAATTCAGCAGAACTCTGCTAAGTAGTAATCACTTAGAATCAAAGAAGACAACAGAAGCCCTTACAGATTTTCTGTACTGCTACAAGAATGTGATGGGAGAATTTTTCCACTTACTTGACAAAATCTTACAGTCACGGTTAAGATTTTTAGAACTCGTCAAAAGTGCTGTAAACAAATTTCAAATACTGTCACTGACAACTTCACAGATAAATTTAGCTTCCTCGACACTGGACATAGGTTTATACGTAGGAAATACTCTGGCCAACGTTATCCAATTTCCATGGAATCCAAAGATTATTTTTTATGCTTCCACTTTTGTGGGAAGCTTGAGTATTTGTGGATCATTATTTGCTGTTTCGTATGCGAAGCGTACTATTAAAGAAATTTCCCGAAACATATGGGAAGGGAAAAACTACTTAGTGGACTTAGACTTGGTGCATCGCAAAGGGAGCTGGATTGATAAAGCTGTCCAAGATCTTTTTCCCCACGGAATCAATTCAAATCTTATCGACCAAAGGTTATTGGAGAAGAGTAAAAGTTTCGACAATCTGCAAGCTTGGAAGCAGTACATATGCTCTGCAATAATATTGTCAAATATTCAGAAAGATGTAACTTTATATAAGGACGAAACATTTTTGGCAACAGTAAAACAGTTTGCGGAAAGCGAAGCAGCACAGCTATGGTGGAATCGGTAAGTACTTTTGTTCTCATTTGCAGTCAGAAATACAGATTAATCTATTTATAAGCTGATACAAAAATTTAGTGCATACTATAAAGGAAACACCCTTCTCTCAGCCCATCTATCACACCTGGCGAGAAATTTGATAGCAAATTTTGCAAAATATCACCAAATTGGTGACATTTGGAAAATTTCACTAAATTGACAAATAAATATGAATGAATCCACGTTGATGAAAATCCAATATATCTGATAATCCTTGTGGCATTGTGAGGTATAATATTCTTAATTCGGCATATAATGCGTTTCATTGTTCGTGATACATGTACGTTGTGTTGGTAGTATAAGGTTTCATAAATGAATTGCGTTTTGAAAAAGGAAAGCGGGTATTATAGTAATTATATATTGATAGCAAATCATATAGCAATCATATATAATTAGCAGCTGGAATTTTCTGTCCAGGCAAAAATATCTCGGAAACCAAAATGCCTAGTAAGTTAAAATTTTATAGGGGATGAATTCTTACCCCGAAAGGAGGCATGATTATCTCAGCATGATTATTTTTCAAAGAAGTTAGATAATAATATTGAGAACAGTGCATGACCCGCATAAGCCTGGGGATATTAGTAGCTCCAAGTACTACAAGCGGGCGAAAGGGAAGGAATCTTTTACACCTTTATACAACGTGAGATATGGCAAACTTAACATTTAATATATAATATTTTAATGGAAAGTGTAAAGTATGTATGTCAAATTTTTAAAAAATCAAAACATTGTTTGACTCTTAAATTTGTACGTTTTATAATTTACAAATTATCGTAATAGTGTGGAGATTGAATGAAAATTCTGTGCAATCACTGTCTCTTTCCATATAAAGATGCATTCGCCAGTCCAGACATTATGAGTCATTTGAAATCTCGGTAAACTGGATTATCAATTCGTGAAACAAACAGCACGCACAAAAATTCTTTAGGCACTTTTTAATCATTCAGAATCTGTAATAAAATAATAATTATTTATTTTTTATAAAATATGAACTCATAATACATAAAGATAATTCCAAAACTGTCATTTTAATTGCAAACTCCAAAAGAGGATGTGTATCAAAAGGTAAAAAATGACCACAATAAGGCTCTATCTCCCAACGCCTCAGCTAGAAAGTTTGTGTAAGGTATTTCAGATCTTTGATGGGTATTAGATATTGTGGTGCACTAATAAATAAAAGTTAGAGTTAACCTTTTAGCTTAATTCTTATTAACATATCATATCATCTATCTTAACTTGGCCGTAAATTGCTCGTATTAATAGACTCATTATTAAATTGTACATTTGCATTGTGTGCCGCTATTAACCTCCAATTATTTAAGTTTCCGCGCGAGTTCTGTAAGGGAATATTAATTAATATATTACTAAATTGATTGCACTATTTTAACTTTAACAATAAAACATTTATTAACAACATAAAATACTTAATTACTCAATTACAACAATTATTCATCTTATTAATTATTGCGGCGGTCAGAGACCATGTGAGACCAGTATTAAAATACCTAAATGTTTTTAGACCTGTAGTTTTTAATGGGCACATACCTTCACTTTCGGCTTTGACCAAAGACCATAATGCCAATATCAGTAACTCGTACTGGCCTAACTCTGGATGTTTAACTCCATCTCATACTTCTTATTGCACTGCACAAATCAATAGATCTAGCCATTATTTTGGAACATCTACGGAACACTCTACATCTCTAGTCGTCGTGCTGCCTTCACCAAGTATCATCGTTCTTCTTATAATGTCTAACATGTATTAACTCCATCATCGTTAAGTCATAATGTCGAGCAAGTATTAACTAAGTGTCGTCGTCGTTCTAGTCATAGGTTGTGGCTCTTTTGCCTCAGGACTGTTACTCCCCCTTTGCTCTCATTTACAGCATTCAGGGTGACGCAACAAGCACCTTCTCCATTGGACAGCCTTTTTATCCAATGTCGTTACCTCACATTTTCTTAAGAGTTCGATCCCCTCTTCTGTCTTGACATCTCTAAATTTATGGTTTATCTGACCTTTGGGTTCACGTGCTGTAAACCTTGGCGTCATTCAGACTGGGGGTATTGTTTGCCGTTTCAGACACAATAAATAATGTACTTAAAACTGTCTCACCATAACAAGTGTGAGATCTATTTCCGGTCACACAAATATGTTTAAAGATCCCTATTTACCTACAGGGTAGTAGTTGTTGTGGTCCCTAAGATATTTTGAGGCCCTCTTTGGTTGAAAATGTTTTTGTATGCACCCTTTTAGTGCAATTTAATGCATCGATTTGTTTTTAAATATCAATATCAGTTTTAGGTCTGAATTAAAAATTATTTTTCTAAATTTATGTGAAAAATAACTGAAAATATGAAATACCATATATGCATATTAATATTGCCATATTAATTGCAAAATCAAATATCTGTTGTTGGCAGCACACATAAAACCTTCCCACAAAAAGTCAAATTCATTCTTTCATTTTACACACTGATTTTAATTTTAACGCAAATAATAATACATGAAATACATACTTATTTGACATTGCATCGAATCTGCAGTTTAAAAATAGATTCGTTCTCCGTTTAACAAATAACGCATTTTAGAATGACGCCAAGTCATTTTGTTAAAATGCAGCGCTTCCATTCATTTTTCGGTCGAAAAAATTACAAGCAATAGTAATATCCCTAAAACTGCTTACATTAGAACAGAGGGTGAAGCTTCATTCGCTTTGTTGTGAAAATAATTTTTCCCAATGGTACGAAACTTGACATACAAAATCTGTAATGAAAGGAAAAATTACAACCAAAACGAAGAGAGTAATTGTTCCATTCTTAATCTTGCTTACCAATATCGCTCCGTTTCGTCGTCCCCGAGAAATACCTTGCATCGCTGAATGTCGGTCTACTCGATCGTCATCTCTATGAAGGGGTCAGTTTGGTCCATGGATAACACCAATACGAAAAATCTGTGGCCAACATATGACTTTCCTTATATAATGTAATGAATTTACTGCTTTTACAGTAAAATAAATAGGTTTTTCTTGTAGTAGATACTAATATTCTTTCCATGATATTGAACTTTCGACAATTAGTCGTCATTTTCATTGATTTAGCGTCATTTTTATCCATTTGGCGAGATTTTCGTTAATTTGGCAACATTTCAAAAAGTCGCCAAGTTGGCGACATTCCGCCAAATTCGTCGCCAAAATCTCGCCAAGCGTTATGGACGAAGAAATAAGTTATTCTTACAGCAGATAAATGACTATTGGCGTTCAAATACAAAAGTATTACTCAAAGTTTTTTTTTTTCATGAATGGAACGAGCTAGATCCACGAGAATGATGTCATCCAATTTATCGCATGGTATTACATATGAAAAGTGAACATGTTTCTCAATAGGAATTTTTTTATATGACTTTTTGATAATTTTTTTGAAGAATGTGCAATATCTCAAGAACGGTTTATGTTAGCGTTCTAAAATTTATGTCAATCGTTTTCTAATAAAAAATTACATCAGAAATGTCTATTTGCGTAACTTTATTAGTGGTTTCGATTTTTTGACGATTTTATCAAAATTTCATTCGAAAATTTAAGGGAGTTCTGATCATTCGATTGCGTATAAAAACAATAGACTTCCAGTGTTTACGAATTGTGATTTTTGTACCAAATTTGGTTCGAATCGGTCCATTCGTTCGTCAGTTATCGTCTCCACAGACTCACTGACACACACACACACACACACACACACACATACTTTCACACACACGCACACATACTTTCACACACACACACATACAGACATCACTTTAAATATGTTTGATTCGTGATCAGGGATGCTTGAAACGTGCTCTCCCGTCGAAAACTTGAATTCGAATTTTCGACCCCGTCACAATACTTTCCTGATACATTATGTATATAAGGAAAGTAAAATGGCACTCCGCCAGTCATGTCCTATGGTCAAACGATTGCCAATACTTCACAATTTGCGCGGCCAATCAGGTAAATCTGTATTATGTGTCTCAAATTCTTTGAAATTATATTATTTGACAGGCTTTGGCGAAATTCAAAATTTATATACTTTTTGATGGAAACTTTTGCAATATAAAAGGATGTTTCACTGCCTGCCAACTGCTATACCTGAGAATCCTTTCTCACCAGCATATCCGCCGTATCATTTCCATAAATCCCACATTGTCCGTGTATAAACTAAACAAGAAAGATCAATCATGCATAAAGCATTGATTATGAAACTCTTTCCAACTTCAGTGCAATTTTATTTAAACACTTCTAAAATGCGATACATTCCTCGGTAATATTTTAAAAATTATCACAATACTACATTAATTTATTATATTTGAAAACTTAAACCTTCATCGAAAAAAATTAACTTCATTAAAATAACGTCATAGAATTATAAATTGCCTGGTTTAAACATCTCTAAAATGCAATACATTCCTCGGAAATATTTTTAAATTTATCATAATAATACAATAATTTATTATATTTTAAAACTTCATCGAAAACAACTGAACTTTATTCAAATGACGTCATCGAAATATAACACGCCAGGCTCTCTCTATAAAAGCAGGATTTCATTCATAAATATTTTTCCATTCATTTCATTCATCACAATACTATAATAATTTATTTTATTTAAAAACTTAAGATCATGGAGGTACAAGTAATTAAACTCTATGCATAAAACTTTATCGAAAAAATCGTCCTTCTCTCTGTAAAATCAATTAATGTTTCATTCATATCAGCTATATTGCAGACTCCATGAGCTAAATAATTTTGCGTTAAATAAATGCAGCTATTCTTATACAACTCAATCTACATATTTTGCTGTTTACATTTTCCATAAGTGAAAAGTAGGCTTCGTTGTAGAAATAATCAAATTTGGATGATCATTTAAACTCAAATATATTGTAATTGCGTTATTTCAGTATGTAGATGCACAGAATTTAAGCAAAAATAAAGCGGTTTTAGGACGGATACAACACTAAATATGAATTAAAAAGAACTTTAAAAATCACGATTTTGACACAAGATGGATGCCATATTTTATTTTGAAGTGGGTCACGTGATCTTTTCTTTTCATGGTCACATGATCGCTTCATATAACAGGTGTAATTATTATTTTAATTTTTATTTAAAAAACTACTGAATATATTATATTATATAACTACTGAATTTTTTTTTATATATTTTATGGGATAATTTGAATATTTTCTAACATTTTCGAAGCAATTTTTGAATTTTAAATCCGCTTAACAAATGTTTGAAAAATTAGGTCCCATAGGGTTCAATGTATTTCATTTTTTCAACCCGGGTTCAATCCAAAACTAATTGGGTAATATTATTCATTTATATTCCCATAGATCCCACAGACCGTCTGAACAACATACTAAAATTTCATTTTGATAAAGTCATTTTGATAAAGTCATTTTTACGGCAGTTATCGTGCTAACGGACAGGACAGACAGGCAGAATAAACAAAGTCATAAACACTTTTCAACTTTGTTGTAAAGTGTTAAAATAATGCATAGTCGTCCATTTTTAAAAATATTGACATCCCTACACATACTTTGCGATAGAAGAGTTTGTTGATTCAATACTGCTCTGAAGTCTAACAATATGACTACCTTCTTTAACTTATGATGACCGGATTCAATTTGCCACCCAGTTAGTAATTGTTGTGGAAACATACATTGCTCTTTATTGTGAATATAGTTTATTCATATTCAAGTTGCCCAAAACTTGTGACTCCATTATAAATTATAATTGGAATTTTCAACAAAATTATATAACAGAATTCGAATTATCGATCCGATTTTACCTTACACATATTCTATATGCATTGCAATAAGGAAGCTATAAATCACAAGTCACCATTTGCAGCGAAAATCAGTAACTTCCCATATTCTCTATGTAATTAAACTTTTGATGCTTCGACTGTGGTACAAATTAAATGTATTTTTGCTATTCTTTACTAGGTTGAAAATTCGTAGACAGATAGATGCCATGTTGCATGAAGCAAAGACCGACTACACAGATGATCTTGACGCTAGTAGCGAAGTCTTCACAAGCCGAGCGGTTGCAAGTGTCCTTCCTATTATGATTCCATTTACCGTCAAACCATCACACTTTGAGAAAATGCGACTCATTCTAAGTAGCATGGCAACTGTTTCCAACGTTCTTAATATGGGCAAGGAAAGCGAGGAATTTCAAGATATGAAGAAACTGGCAAAGGATATAAGGAAGGAATACAATAATTTCAAAAAAATTTATAGGACAATAGACACTGAGTATGATTAAAATTATTTATGTAGTATAAAGAATAGATGGAGGGGATTGAAAAGTATGACCACTGAAATCAGTATGATCGAGATTAACCATGACAAAACTAAAACATTGCTTGAAAATGAAAATAAAAATACATCTATTATTATAATGTGAAATTACTCTACATTAATTAAAATGATCTCTGATATAAATATTACCAAGGTGACAAAATATCACCACTGTGAATTACGTGGCAACCTCGGACAAACTGTCAACAATTGTCAAGTGAGAAAAAATCAACCTTGCCATGTATTCTCATTTATACTTCCGTTTATGATTGGTTGATTCTAAAGAGATGTTGTCGTCTTCCGGTTCATAGGCCAATTTAAATAAGTAAACAGACACATAATAAGCAAACAAACCCATTACAAAAAGCAAATAAACACATTCCAAAAATCAAATATATAAATTGCGCTGAACTAACCTGAAGATGGGCCAATCCTTGAGAACTCATCATAAACAGTGAAAATAAGAAAAGAGAGACATGTAGGATTTAGCAGTAATTAAAATGCCGATTCTGAACGGCGATTTCCTGGAAGCTCAAAAAATCCGAACAAAATAAGGCATTGTTAAAGAAATACAATGCAAATTATTAGAATAGTATTATGTATCAAAATAGTGGAGAAGTATGGACTATAAAATGCTAAAGTTCAAGTGAATGGATTTTAAAAACAAATTAAGAACGTCAAAATCAACTCATATACATATATATACAATATATATATATATATATATATACACATATATATATAGTAAAATTGTTATATGAAATTCCAAGAATAGATTACAGAAACGTTGTAACTCGTATAACCATAACTTAAAATATAAGATAGCTATGTATAAAGATGTAAAAAAATAGAGATTCAATAATCAAATTATATATATATATTTTTTTTGTAAAGCTTTTATGCAAGCATATATATATAAGGCATATATATATATATATATATATATATATATATATATATATATATATATATATATATATATTCTAATGTAAAGCTTTCATGCTTGTATTTTATTTTATTTTATTTTATCGATTCCTTTCCATTGATGTTTTTTGTTTGTCTTCAGATTGATGACTAGAGTTTTGCATTTTATTTTCCACTTGATTGAGGATTCTCTGTCTGATACTTTTATTTGTAAGGCATTATTTAATGTTGGGGTTTTTTGAGTTAAAACTTCTCTCTATTCTTTCATTGGATTTCCAAACTTTTATTTCATATATATATATATATATATATATATATATATATACAAGGGATTCATGAAGGTTTGCTAAATTATTCTTTAAAAATATTTTTATATGATTCCTGTGTGTGTAAATTCTGAGGTGCAGGTTATTGCTAATTTGGAATATATATGTGACATATTACAAATTTTACACAAACTATTTAAATACAATTATAAACTTTACATAAGGCTAGATTGTCACTACTATAAGTAGAAAACATAAAAAGGTGGTTAGATGGACTGACAGAGGATGTAATAAACATATGAAAAAGTGAATAATTGATCTGGGAGAATCTCAAAAAATTCTCAAATACTTAACTTGAATATCAGAGAACATCCAGTTGCCATTCGCTAAATTTTTTATAAAAAAAAAAAAGCATCGTAAAAATAGGGTAAGATAGTAACCTTTATTCCTCCAAAATAAAGGAACTTGCTTTCAAAATAGCCACAAAATAAAGAATCATAATGCAGAGTACGAAACTAAATGATGACAAACACATAACACATAAGTGGACACATGAAATCATATAGAAAAATGAAACCATACTTCTCTCGACATAAAGGAATTTATAAATCACCTTAAAGATAAGGAGTATTAAATATGCGCTCAATATTAAGCAAATCTTGAATAGATAGTGTAAGAGATATACATATAATACATAGACTCACTGTGCCAAAATTGAGATTATTACAGTGCAGCATCCAGCATACAAACATAAAAAATAAAAATGAACCTTAGGTCTATTAATAGATAAACTAACAAGATTACAAACATTAATCTGTGGACTAGCAAAAATATAATTCATAAAGTCAACAATTACTAATTTCAAGCACGAAAACAAATGATCAAAAGAGATCCTAAAATAAGAATAAAAATTAAAAATAATTAAAATTAAATAATATAGAAAAAAAAGATAAAATTTAACACCAATACAACACAAATGCAGCTAATTTCAGTGTGATTCAGCTCTTATTTATCAAATTTGGTTAAAATTGTCGGAAATCCGTAAACAATTTAGCAGAAAACAATAATATGACCAAGATACAATACGCACATAATGCAGCAGACAAGCACATGGATAAATATTAAAAATTGAATTCATAACAAATAAAATACGATCGATAAAAATACACCACAAACAAAAAATCATCACAAAATAGAACAAACATATCCTTCATGCCAAAAAAAGAGCAATAGTGCTAAGCTTGGGTTGGAAGTTAATTCAGAAAAGACTCGTTTTCAAAACTGAGCGTTTATTCCAAATTAACAAACAAATGCTTATATATATATATATATATATATATATATATACATGTGTGTGTGTGTGTGTGTATGTATCATCAAGTATTAACTTCTAGGACTTAACTCTCACTATGATAATGAATCCTACTTTTCATCAAATAGTTTTGTCAAAAGAACATGCTCCCCTTTTATAATACATAAAATAATCAATTGTAACTCTTTCATGGGTGAACAAGTGTACAAAAACACCATAATTAATCGATTTCATCAGATTTTTAGACTGTGTGACAACATCATATTAGTTGACATCTGTCAGATTTAATACAAAATTGTATGACTGAATCTTATCCTTCTAAATTTGTAAAATATCATATTAAAAATTTTCATTTTAGTTAAATATTTTACTTTTTATAATAATCATTTAGTGCACATAGTCTTTGCGTAAATATTAATCAAATTCAGTATTTTATATATTCCTATAATACTTAACAGATGGCACTACTTCTCCTTTTCAATAGTTTATCATACTGTACCGTTTCTATTATCTATCTTAATGTATTGTTTCTATTCGTCGTCTCTATTAGTGGACTGCATGGGTAAGGATGTCATAATGTGTTTTTTTTCCTATAATCTATTTAAACATTTGTTAATTCAAGGCCTGTTCTAACTTTATTCCAGTCATTTCAATCTTATCTGATTCAATTATTTATTTTTATAATGTGTCGGATCTTTGTATATTGTTTTAACCATCGAGATGAGATATAGACAGAGAGACTTGTGGCAACCATTCCGTGAGCACTGAACTAAATCACATGACTGCTGTACTAACCTACGCGCATATGTTCTTGCTCATCTCTCCTCCCATTGCAATTATATTGTGTCTTCTTTAGAATGTTTTCATAGTGTAAGCGCTTGTTTATGTTTTTAAGCTATAATGGTAATATCCTGCACTGCATATGAATGTAACTCAAAATTTATCAATGGCTAAGATTCTGCGTTTCACTAATAAGTCTTTTGCATTCATTTTAAAACTTAGTTTTTAAAAAATAAAGGTATAATTGTCTATTTTCCTGTCTTGGCGGTATATTTTTATACCAACTCGTATTGTTTGCTGCCATGTTCAGCTCTTTCCTCTTGTATATTTTGTTATACCTTATAAAGCTATGAAATTGTTAAAAATTTCCAGGAAATTTTGGATATTCACATGCGTACTTATCCCAAGTATTCGAGCAATTTTCTGACCAAAAATATCGTTCTTTATTTTAATTAATTAAAAAATGAATTAAACCAAATAGCTTAATATTCTCATGCATAAAGCCAAAAGAATTTTTTTTTTCAAAATATACTGTTTGTGTATAAAGTTTAAAAACATATTTTTTCAAACATTTGTTGTTTCTTTCATTTAATGTAATATATATGAAAGGAAATCTGCGTCTGTGTATATAAATGTGGATATCCAAAATTATCTTTCAAGCTAAATACTTCTTTAAATATGCAATCTATTTAGATGAAACCTTTTCTATGCAATAAAACTCTGTAATTTATGTAAGCCATCTTACCGCAGAACAACAGGTATTGAAATACCAGTTTGTTACTTGCCCTATGTATATAGTAAACTATATGGCCAAAAGTATCCAGCCTCCTGCCGTTGTGGAATCAGAGAGGCATGTTGCACATATTAATAGAACGTTGGGTCATCTTTTGCATCAGTCGCAGTCAGCACTCTTCTGGGAAGACTTTCCACCGGCTTTTGAAATATTTCAGCAGGAATTGCCTTCCATTTGGCGATGAAAGCTGCAGCGAATCCGGCCACGCAAGATGGGCGATTTGGCCTGGCACGTATTCCGCATTCCAATTCATCCCAGAGATGTTCAACGGAATTCAGATCGGGCGCTGTGCAGGCCAGTCTAATTTTTCAACAGTCTAATTTTCCGGATACTTCTGGCCATATAGTGTAAGGGAAAGTGTTGTAACGAGGTTGAAAATTCGAATTCTAGTTTCGACGGAAGGACGCGTTTCAAGCATTCCTTAACTCGAATCGATCGTTTTGAGATGTGACTGTGTGTCCGGAGACGATATCTCACAAACGAATGAAGTGTTTTGAATTAAATTCGATATAAAAATTACAATCGGTGAATACAGGAAGCCTATTGATATTAAAAACGATCAAATGTTCCGAAAAAAACCCAAATTCGCGAATGAAATTCTGAAAAATCGACGAAAATATCGTTAAAATTACGAAAACGACACTAAGTTAACGAAAATGACGTCCAATTGATGAATTAATTATTAAAATATTTTAATATATAGTATATATTGCTCATTGCGGAGGCTATCTATACTCATAATTGTTAATTTAGAGTTGCTTGAAATATAAGTTAATTGGTCACTTCGAAATGCAGTCATACCGAATACCGGAAATATTTTAATATAACATTTATCCTCTTACATCTACTCACAGTACAACAGAAATTAAAATACCAGTTTCTGAAGAAAATATTAAATAAAGTAACTATTAAATAATCTAGGAATAATATTTGAGATTTTGAATAGTCATAAAGAATTGTATCTTGTTTAGTAATATTTCTAAATTTGAAAATTACCATCTCCCTTTTTAACACAATTTTACATTTTAAATTTTGTAATAAAAATATTGTTTTATATAAAAAGTAAAATTTATTTTATTAGAAATTAACTTTTATTCAAGGGGGAAAATTCTTGTTCCGCTTTTAAAATATAAAATGCTATGGTGACTCTAATGCAAACATACAACTTTCGGTACCCACTCATTCGCGACCCTGGATGTATGCTTTTAAACCTCAGATTTTATAGTAGTTTGCAATTTGTTAATAGAACTTTGATGCATTAATATCAAACATCACCAATCTTAATTAATATAATTAATGCTTTTTTGTTAAAGACAATATTACTGAATTAATTAATTAAATTTAAAACAATTTAAAAGTACTGAAACATAAATTAATATCACCAAACTTAAAAGACATTCACCACTGTGCGATTTTATACCACCCCATATTAGGAAACATATTATAGCGCCAAGCGCGGCGATAAAAAGCCAAGTTTAGAAAGGCTTGAACAGTAGTCACGTGGTATATCCAGTATTCATTTCTCTACTCTAATCTCAATAGCAATGCGCCGTCTATCTCAAGTCGGAGGTTTTTACCACATAGGTTGCTTTATACTACGAAACACATTTTAGCTTCCATTAATGTAAAGATCCCTGAAGAGTTGCATTAATGGATCCGCTATCCAATTCCATCTATTTACTTATTTTCTTCCTTTCAATGTTGTGGGCTTCTTAAATTTTCTTTTTTTATTTAATGCACGTGCTTAGCTTAATCCTATAAGCATTATCCTTTTGTGTCATATCTTTACTGTAGATATTATTGACTTTTATATAATTTAATTCCCGAGTTAAATATTACCCAGCTTTCCTTATGTATTTTTCCTGCATTAAGTTATATATTGTTAGAATCAGAATTTATTCTTTTCAGTCATTTTTGTTTTCCATTCTTACACTATTATATAGTTTTAATAAAATATGTATCCTCGTTGTCAAAATTCTTGTAATTTCTTTAATGGTAATGAACTATATACTATAAATATATATATATATATATATATATATAAGCCAAAAGGAATAAAATATAAACAGAGTAGAACCAAAAGAGGCCGTGGAGGGGGGGTTGTGACCCCCACTTCTCGGTTAAAGCATGCTTAAAGAGCCGCGGCAACACTCCCGCTAAGCCGGTACTACTCACGGAAGGTCACTCAAACCAAAGTATACACCGAAAGGACAAAATCCGTATTACATGAAATGAGCCTGATACAAAAAGAAAACTGTTATGATGAAAACTTTACCTATAGCATGACAAAAAGGCTTTTATATTATACATTGTTATATATTAATATAAATATTATAATACATTGTTCCTTTTGGCTTTTATATTATACATTGTTATATGTTAAGGCTGCTTCGCGCCTGATATTTCATGGTATTTATTGTATTCTATGATATCTATACATAGCCCTTAATTTATTTCATACATTTGGTTTTATTTATGTATATATTCTTAAAATTATTTCATACATTTGATATTATATATATATATATATATACAAATATATATATATATATATATAAGATAAAACGGAAGATATTGTGACGCATATAATAAGTTAAAAGTTGTGTCGCTACAAATAGAACGAAGAAACTCTACAGAGCGTTAAAAATTCCAACGTACTACATAATTAAAGATATTGTGAATAATATCACCATTCAAATTAATATCAGAACTTCTTCGGTAATGCGATTAATGTAGCATTACCCTGCTTCACTAAGGATCTCTATAGTAATGTGATATGACAAAATGTCACTAATTATGACCAACGAAATTGTGATATAGTCAACACAATTTAGTGATATCACCACTTCATTACTTATAGTGACAAGAGAAGAAACATTTATTCATAGTAACGGAAATAAATATCTTAACTTCACATGAATCAGGGTAATTTGAGGGAAACTTCTCATAAAATTCGGTTAATTCTCCAAAAACCTTAATGACACGATTGCACTGTTTTGGTGGAGCAAAAGGGAAGCTAAGTTAATGCATATTAGCTACTAATAAAATTTATTTTTATTTGGGATTGTCATTACTTGAAATTATTCTTTCAGAATTTGATACATTGTGACTTCTGAATTCTTAATAATAAAGCGTAGTCATGACTTTTTTTTCAAATTAAATGGACTTTTGAATGAAAATATCATAACATCTGTTGGGTTACAAAATACAAATATAAAAAAATCTGATGAGGTCAACACATGACTTTTCTTATATAATGCAATAGATTGACGCCTTTTACAATAAAACAAAAATGATCAATCATGCTTAAAGCATTGATTATGAAACACTTTCCAACTTTAATACAATTTTATTTAAACATGTCTAAAATGCAATACATTCCACAGTAATATTTTAAAACTTATCACACTACTACATTAATTTATTATATTTGAAAACTTAAACCTTCATCGAAAAAAATGAACTTCATTCAAATGACGGCATTGAAATATAAATTGCCTGGTTTAAACATCTCTAAAATGCGATACATTCCTCGGTAATAATTTTAGAATTATCATAATACTACGATAATTTATTATATTTGAAAACTTCATCGAAAACAACTGCAATTCATTCAAATGACGTCATAGAAAAATAACACGCCTGGCACTCTCTATAAAAACAGCATTTCATTCATAAATAATTTCCCATTCATGTCATTCATCACAATACTATAATAATTTATTTTATTTAAAAATTAAGACCATGGAGCTACAAGTAATTAAACTCTATGCTTAAAACTTCATCAAAAAAAATCATTCTTCTCTGTGTAAAATCAATGAATATTTCATTCATATCAGCTATGCAGACTCCATGAACTAAATGATTTTGTGTTAAAGAAATACAGCAATTCTAATACAACTCATTCTACATATTTTGCTGTTTACATTTTACATAGGTAAAAAATAGGCTTCGTTGTAGAAATAATCAAATTTGGATGAGCATTTAAACTCAAATTTATTGTAATTGCGTCGTTTCAGTATGTAGATGCACAGAATTTAAGCAAAAATAAAGTGGTTTTAGGACGGATACAACACTCAATATGAATTAAAAAGAACTTTAAAAAATCACGATTTTGAAACAAGATGGATGCCATATATCATTTTGAAGTAGGTCATGTGATCGTTTCATATCATGGTCACGTGGTCGTTTCATATAAGATGTGGCATTATTATTTTAATTTTTATTTAAAAAACTACTGAATATATTTCGCTGAATTTTTTTTTTATATATTTTATGGAACAATTTGACTATTACCTAAAATTTTCGAAGCAATTTGTGAATTTTAAATCCGCTTAAAAAATGTTTGAAAAATAAGGTCCCATAGGGCTCAATGTATTTCATTTTTTCAACCCGGGTTCAATCCTAAACTAATTGGGTGATATTATTCATTTATATTCCCATAGATCCTACAGACCTGAACAACATACTAAAATTTCATTTTGATTAAGTCATTTTTACGGCAGTTATCGTGCTAACGGACAGACAGACAGACAGAATGAACAAAGTCATAAACATTTTTCAACTTTGTTGTAAAGTGTTAAAAAATCTGATGTGGGCAACACATGACTTTCCTTATATAATGCAATGAATTTACTACTTTCACAGTAAAAAAAATAGGTTTTTGTTATAATAGATACTTATATTCTTTCCAAGATATTGAATTTTCGACAATTAGTCGTAATTTTCATTGATTTAGCGTCATTTTTATCCATTTGGCGAGATTTTCTTTAATTTGGCAACATTTCAAAAAGTCGCCAAGTTGGCGACATTCCGCCAAATTCGCCGCCAAAATCACGCCAAGCATTATGGACGGAGAAATAAGTTATTTGTATAGCAGATAAATGACTATTAGTGTTCAAATACAAAAGTATTACTCAAAGTATCTTTTCTCATGAATGGAACGAGCTACATCCACGAAAATGATGTCACCAAATTTATCGCATGATATTACATATGAAAAGTGAACTTGTTTCTCAACAGTTAGTATTCTTTTTTAATTTATGGGATTTTTTGATAAATTTATTTGAAAAATGTGCAATATCTCGAGAACGGTTCATGCTAGCGTTCTAAAGTTTATGTTAATCGTTTTCCAAGGAAAAATTACATAAAAAATGCTTATTTGCGTAAATGTATTAAAGGTTTAGATTTTTTGATGAATTTTTCAAAATTTCACTCGAAAATTTAGGGGGTTCTGGACATTCGATTACGTTTAAAAATAATAAGCTTCCAGTATTTATGGATTGTGATTTGTGTACCAAATTTTATTCGAATCGCTCCATTCGTTCGTGAGATATCGTCTCCACCGGCTCACTGACACACACACACACACACACACTTTAACACACTCACACATACTTTCACACACACAGAGAGAGAGAGAGAGACATCACCTCAAGAATGTTCGATTCGTGATCAGGGATGCTGGAAACGTGCTCGTGTAAACTCGAATTCGAATTTTCGACCCCGTCACAATACTTTCCTTATACATTATGTATATAAAGAAAGTAAAAATTGTTAATGAGATGTGATTAGAACAAAAATGTAGATACTATAAAGAGTGTTCTTCATAGACCTATAACTTCATAAACTTAACATCACTTTTAAACTATTTCAATTAAAACAACTCAAATCATTTTAACTTAAATGAAGAAATGTTTAAATAAAAAAAAATTCTAAATGGAAAAGTTAAGTTTAAAAAATTCTAAGTTTCCTCAAAAAAAATCTAAATGAAAATATTTAAATCAATTCTATTGAAGTTTTAATTTCAATCAAAATAACGAATCAAATTCCTCAAGCCTTAGTCTAAGAACATTCTAAAGTTTACTTTAATCACTTTTAGAATTAACAGGCCTAGCATCAATTCACTAAAAATTTCAAGTTCAAGAACAACTTTTTCATTTTAGTTGTTAGGAATAAGCCCCAAGACTGGCCAGACGGCGCCAATTTTGTTGGGAAAGGGGGGGAGGACTTATTCCCACCATATTAGAATAAAAATTACTTATTAACGTAAATACTACTACTGAGGAATATATTTAAAAAGGATTTCACCAAGAGCTCCAAGATAAGCTGCAAAGATCAGCGGGAGACAAAGACACCAGACGAATCACCAGGCGTGCTGCAGATCCAGAGAAAACATGAAGTGGAAATCCATGGCATGGGATCACATTTAAGTCCAGTAGAAATCTGGAAATATGACTGTTCCACCAAGTCCAACTCCAAGGGGGATTCCCCATATCAGCCGGACGTCCAGTAATAAAAATAATTTCTCCAAACTGCTGCACTGGACTACTGACATCAGAATAGAAAACAAATAAGGGAGTAGTATTTAAATATAAACAAGAAAGATCAATCATGCTGATAGCATTGATTATGAAACACTTTCCAACTTCAATGCAATTTCATTTAAAAAAGTCGAAAATGCAATACATTCCTCGGTAATATTTTAAAACTTATCACAATACTACATTGATTTATTATATTTGAAAACTTAAACCTTCATTGAAAAAAATGAACTTCATTCAAATGAAGGCATTGAAATATAAATTGCCTGGTTTAAATATCTCTAAAATGCAATACATTCTACGGTAATATTTTTAAAACTATCATAATACTTCGATAATTTATTATATTTGAAAACTTCATCGAAAACAATTGAAATTTATTCAAATGACGTCATAGAAAAAATAACACGCCTGGATCTCGCTATAAAAGCAGAATTTCATTCATAACTTTCTCCATTTCATTCATCACAATACTATAATAATTTATTTTATTTAAAAATTAAGACCATGGAGCTACAATTCATAAACTTTATGCTTAAAACTTCATCGAAAAAAATCGTCCTTCTGTTTATAAATTCAATTAATATTTCATTCATATCAGCCATGCAGACTCCATGGACTGAATTATTTTGTGTTAAAGAAATACAGTAATTCTAATACAACTCATTCTACATATTTTGCTGTTTACATTTTACAGAGGTGAAAAATAGGCTTAGTTGTAGAAATAATCAAATTTGAATGAGAATTTAAACTCAAATATATTGTCATTGTGTTGTTTTAGTATGTAGATGCACAAAATTTAAGCAAAAATAAAGTAGTTTTAGGACGGATACAACACTCAATATGAATTAAAAAGAACTTTAAAAAATCACGATTTTGAAACAAGATGGATGCCATATATCATTTTGAAGTGGGTCATGTGATCGTTTCATATCATAGTCACGTGGTCGTTTCATATAAGATGTGTCATTATTATTTTAATTTTTATTTAAAAAACTACTGAATATATTTCGCTGAATTTTTTTTTTTATATATTTTATGGAACAATTTGACTATTACCTAAAATTTTCGAAGCAATTTGTGAATTTTAAATCCGCTTAAAAAATGTTTGAAAAATTAGGTCCCATAGGGCTCAATGTATTTCATTTTTTCAACCCGGGTTCAATCCAAAACTAATTGGGTGATATTATTCAGTTATATTCCCATAGGTCCTACAGACCGTCTGAACAGCATACTAAAATTTCATTTTGATTAAGTCATTTTTACGGCAGTTATCGTGCTAACGGACAGACAGACAGACAGACACACAGAATGAACAAAGTCATAAACACTTTTCAACTTTGTTGTAAAGTGTTAAAAAAACTGCAAAGGGATGCATGCTGGAAACAAACTACAGACAGCCGCCCTCTTTACCTTACACCTTTCTGGTAAGTCGGACGGCCTGGGTCTCAACAACAACAACAACACAGCAGCCCTTATCTCTAGAAGACACATCACAGGCTTGGTGATAATAGATTGTTTCGTTCAGAACTCGAACTTCGTTCGGCTCGCGCCGAAGAGCTAAAAATAACAACTTAACAGGACTACATTTTTAGCTCCAATCAAAGAAAAAATAAAAAAATGCACGAATCGCAATTATATACTGTCAAAAAATTACTGCCACACATCGTAAGCAAAACTATCGATGAACGATAAAATAATTAATGACAGACGATTTTAATAGTACTGTCAACCAATCAAAACTCAAAATTTTAAAGAACTGAATAGCGATTTTAAAGCAGACGAAAATTAAAAAAAAATAAAGTGTAACGATTTGGAATATACGAATTCTGCAACAATTTAAAAATGGACGATTCTGGAAAATTTTAAAAAAGCTAAAAATAGATTAAAACTGAAAAATCGCGATAAATTAACGAATTTTTAACCGAGAACAACAAATATAGAATAAAATCAAAGGGAATAGAAGTGGCAATTAATGGAACCACAAATTAGCCAATTTAAATAAATTTAAATTGCTGAAATCTAAAAAGAACGAACTTTCGCCATTTTTGATACAGAATCTATGGAATAGAATGCATTTAGAACAGAAGCATATCAAAAACCTAACTAAATGAAAAATGGATAACTGAATTAAAAAAAGGATAATAACTATGTAAATAAGTCTACTGAAGCCGTTTAGATTAAAAACAAATATCCTAAAATTCACTAAATAGCCAAAAGCAACCCAACACATACACATATAGAATCTTTGTTGACAACATTAGCACATGCTATTGTTAGACCAGAACCACATGATTGTGAGGTCACGTGCATATTGTTCATTGCAAACCGGTTTTGACGTCATATAAACAAACCATGGATTTAGAAAAGAAACTGCATGGATGTCACAACGTTTTAAAAACGTGACCACGCTAGCAGACAAGCTTTGGGCACTGGACGTATTAAGGCTCCGATATATATGAGCCTAAGGACGTATAATTCCCCATTAAAATATATTAAATTTTTCGGGGTCGAGGTTTAATCTTTATTTTTCTTTGTTTTAGACTTATTTCGAAAGCATCACAATACCCAAAAGCATCACAATAAAACTGATTTAAACATTTTAGTTGATACGGCTTCATTCAAATTAAAAATTAACACCGAAATAACAATAATATGCTGTGACACAAATCACACAATAAGACCGGCCTCAATTTATCGTCTACTTCTGCGGCTATGATTTGATTTCGAGCAGCATTTAAACAAAGGTGGACGGAATCAGTGCTTTGTCTATAGTAGAATCCCGAAAGATATTTATTTTATTTATTTAATATACTATTTATTTATGTAAAAGACTTATCAACTCAAATGTCAAAATAAAGCAGGTTGATTACTTTATTTTCTTGCAAAGTGATGAAAAAAATAATACAAAAAGTTCCATTTGAATAACCAGGCCCGGTTTGCGGCGTGGGCAATTGCCCACAGCGGCCGAATTAGGGGCGGCCATTTGGAAGTGAAATTAGGTGCAGTAAGAATGACTTTTGTGGCCGTATTAAAAAAAAAATTTGAAATTGAACCAATTTTGTGCCACTTTAATATAAATGAATTAATGTACTCCTTTAGATAGTATTAAGACATTAAAAGGTAAAAATCGTTTTTCTCCCATAATTATATCTTTTTTGAAGCAATGTATAGTTCTACTTGAAAGTACTAAACTGAAACACTAAGAAGATTACTAGATTTTATACATCTTGCAGCTGGGTGCAGCCTGCAATCCCTGAGGCTGACGACCTCTTCCCCCCCCCCCCCCCCCAAAAAAAAAAAAAAAATACTGGAAAAACCCAAGGGGCCAAATTCAAATTGTAAACACATGGATGCGGTCTCTATGATCGCACTTCTAAAAAGACGGGAGGGAGGAGATTAGTCCAGATGGTCATTATTTTGGTCATCTACTATTTTAACTCATCTGGGCATTGAACCTAGCAGGAGGCCATTGCAGTTGCAGATAACACAGTGACTAGAAGTAAAAAGCTACTTCTTGGTATTCAGAGTGTTGTGTTCTGCTGCTGTGCAAGATTCACAAATTCATCTTCGTCAAATATGGCTTCTTTTAAGTATTCGGGTAACTTTTTTTTCAATTATTTAAAAATATTTTCGTAAAATTTTTTAATTGACTATGTCTTTTGTTGATTTCTAATGTGTTTTAATAAATAAAATAAATTTGATGCTGAATTTAGTCTATGGCATTAGCCCCTGAATAATACTGAGAAAAGAATTTTTTCACGTTTTTATCAAAAATAATATCTATAGGCCCCATGGCTGTTCTATGAAGAATTTTCAGACGCAAATAATTAAACAATGGTGTAAAATGATCTTAATTTTGTAATTTTTCCAGTTTCATTGCAAAACGAAAAAAAAAAATGGTATAAAAGATTTTTGCGAAGCAAAATATTCCTTTATGAATATTTGCATTAAAAGTGGAAAAGTTGTTTCTAAATTGTTAGAGCTGTTTTATAAATTAATAAATTTATTCTATAGCCCCAGTCTGCGAATTTGACAAGATTCTTTTGCTCATGCATACATATTTCTGTCTAGATATACTTTCAATAATCTGTAAATATTATTTTAATTTTGCATAATTACACTTTTAGTTATAATTATAATGTAATACACTTCTAGGTAAAATGTTAAGTAAACAATCTTAAAATTCGTAATATACATTTTGATATTGTGATTTTTTTATTTCTACTCAAACAATTCATTACCCCTATCCCCGTGTTCCAGTCAACTTAAAACATTCGAGTTATTATTATTCTTGTATAAAGTTTTATTGTATGATATGTGGTATTCTTTTGTCCATTTTTTTTTCAAAACCTAGAAAAAATGAAATATTGAAGTTCCTCTTTTCCAACGAATGGAAATTTTTTATTACCCCACTCGAAATTTACATTTTTTAATTTCTACCCTCCCCTCCCTTTTTTTTAAATTAATCTGGAAGCATTTGAGTATTTCTCTGTGTTTCTGTTGGGCCCATGTATCTCTAAATTCTTTCCACATGTTTTCGTTTATTATTTTTTTAAAAATTACTAAAAAAAATATTGCGTTTTTTACCGCCTTATCCTCCAATAATTGCAAATATGACCCCCCCCCCCCCCCCTCTTAGTTTTGTGATGCACTTTATATTTTGGCAGAAAAATAGACTATTTTTCATTTTTACTCCCCTCCCCCTTACCTTCCTCATTGTTATCCCCTTTTCTATTCTAAGTATTTTTCGTGCCTTTGGATTAGGTTTTGTATCTTCTAATACTTTTTTATTTATTTTCATTCACATGTCACAAACTCAGGGACATTTTAAACATTACATTTCTATCGTCTTCACCCCCAGTAAATTTATAATAAAAAGAAGAACCTGTCTGTTTGTCTGTCTACAGTACCGCGATATCTACCGCACTGAATTTTTTCACACAGTCGCATCTATACCTGAACTAATGCGCCTCAAAGGCCTTTTTAAAAATATAAATTAGATTTTGTAACGAATTTTTAAATTCTAAAATCAGTTAATCTCTAGCTACCGATATGACCTAGCAGCTATATTCACGATTTAACAGTTACAGAACCAGTCTAACAGCTACCGATACTCCAGTCTAACAGCTACCGATACGATTTAACAGCTACCATAACGTTCTAATGCGAAGTTCATCTCCTACAGGTTATTAATCTTTCATTCATTTATTTTTTGCATTACGGAGAGCCTGTATTTTCTTTTTGCTTTGCGGATAGCGTACTAGTAATTTGTCGTCGGTTTAGGATTTGAAGAAAATTGAGTAGTGTTACCTGTAAGTGTATTATTTAAATAGCGGGGGTTTATTTACATCCCAGTCAATACTGGGTAATTCGTTCCAGTGATACAAAAAAAAAACAAATTTTAAACTTGTCAAGGTATAAAATTTTCTTGTAATTTGGCTAGTATTCCATTATTCTGTATCTATGCCCCTGCAGTATTTGAATCAGATTTTAGAGGGGCTACAATGGACAATAACAAACAGCTTCGAAATAGGAATCCAGGTTTTTATCTTCGAAATCAGAAACGCAATAAATTCAAATATTTTTGCGTTTTTAATCTAATATTTAAATATTAGCTATTATATAAACTGCTGATAATAACCTGTAAAATTCTGAATTGTCTTGTTATATTATATCTTTGCTTTTTAAGGATTGAAATGCTTTTCCTTTATCTCTCCCCTTTTCTAATTTGTTCATGAGATCATTTGTTTGATTTGTTTATAATGTTTCACCGCTAAGATGTACAAATAATTCATAAAATTTATGCAATTACAAATTCAAATTTTATTAGAAAAAATAATGGTGAGGGCAACTTTCATGGCACTACATGCAGTGCAGTAAGTTACTTCTGACTCCTAATAAATTCAGAAAAATATAATGGCTCCTGTCCAATGGAGCTGAAATTGTTTTACGTGATTAATATATTGGTAAGATAAAACTCCAGTAAAGTTCAATAAGTTTATTCGATTTCTTCAGATTTATTTGATTCATTTACAGGCTTGCAAAGCAATATAAATTACTAGCTAACTATTTATAGATAGCTAGCGCTTTTAGTTTTCGCCCTATTTCATCTGAAACTCCGACCATGGACTCCACTTTAATATATTCGATTATTTTACTAACTTGATTTGCGGTATAAAAATTAAAATTACTGACGAGATTTTATATTCTAGCTAATCTATAAACTTGCGGCACATAAATACGTACTTGAATACGTATATTTCCAGCTATTCTGTTTAAACCTCGCCATGCATTAAACATCTTTAGAATTCCCATGTTCATCTAACTTCCTAATTATTTTTAAAACAAAACGAAATATCTCGTGGTTGTGTACCAATATTTCACAAAGGAGTAAGTAACCAAACTGAGTTGCAACGATAGTGGCATTTCAAATATTACAGCTTTTCCACCCATTGGAGAACTTGGATTTTGAAGTATAGTGGTTATAATTTTGATATGTTAAAATATCGAAATTATAACCACTATACTTCAAAAACCAGGAAAGTGACCCAAAATCCAATTACATACAATTGTAGGACTTTTAAAGAGCAATAAATTCATGTTTATTGTTTATAGCTATCACTTCTAGTTTTTAAGATATAAGCATTACAAACTTGAAAAACGTCAAATTTCCAAACTTCTTTCAAACTTTCAAAAGACGATTACTGGAAAACTATAAAAGCTTTTTTCAAATATACATATGAATTTAGAAACTAAATTTCCTCATACATATTTTTGTCGCTTACTAATTATATCGATCTTTTATACTTTCGAAGATATTTCGAGTGAAAGTTTAAGTTTTTTCTCCCCCCCCCCCCCCTCCCACTCTAAAAAAAAAAAAAAAAAAAAAAGTTCGATCCAAAATCCAATTATATATGCGTGTAGGGCTTTCAAAGAGCTTCAAATTCATGCTTATTGTTCAAGGCTAGATCTTTTAATTTTTGAGATGTAACAAATTTGAAAATTGGAAAATCTTCAGTCTTCTTCAATTTGGCAGGGCGATTACTCGAGAAATATAAAAGCTTTTCGTAATAACAAATATAGATTTTTATGCTAAATTATTTATATCTATATTTTATAGTTTAAAATGAAAACAAGAATTAAAAAAAAAAAACACATACTCGCTCGGACAGATACCTTTTTGTTTTCTAGAAAAAAGATCTAAATATTGAAATTATTATTATTAGCGCCCAAAGAGTTTACATTTTTCGTAACGCTTCGTTTTTCCTCCATAGAAATCCTAAACATAGATGTTATTCACGTAAAAAAAAAAAAAACCCGCTTATATCCACGTCCTAGAATTTATTTCACAATATAATATTAGCAGTGTATTAATTAACGTAAACAGAAATTTATAGTATTATTGAAATTGAACAAAGCAAAATTGACTTGTTTTTTCTCGTGAATGAAACGCGTTATATATACGATAATGTCGATAATATATATATCGTATAAATACTCTTTTATTAATTTTATGCATCATTTTTTATCCATATATTCGAAAAACGTGTAATAGCACGAGAACGATTCATGCTGTCTAAAGTAAATTCCATTTGATTTCTGCTGAAAATTACATATAACATGATTGTTTATTTAATATTTTTGGATGTCGGCTTTTTTTTTATGATTTAAAAGAAGTTTGAAAATTTGCGACTTTCTGAATGTTCTTTGCCCTTTAAAATCATAAATTTTATTCGCTTCATTCCATTCATTCTAACATTATACTCACATACGCGCAGACATCCCTTTAAAAATAATTGATTCGGGTTAAAGGATGCCCAAAACGTGTATTAATCCGTCGAAATTTCCAATTTTTGACCCATCAATATTTTTCCTATATATTATTTGTGTGCAGGGAAATTACAAATAAAGTCAAAAATTCAGTTATGTATTATGAATTATTGCTGTATTATATATGCATATGTATGTAGAAATAAATGTAAAGCATTACATTTTCTAAACTGCTAATTAGAGCTATAAATTTAAATGAGAATAACATTTGACAGGTCATTGAAATAAAATAATTTTCGTAAGGTGATGGTGATCTTGTTTCTAAGGGGGATTTGTCCCCTCCTGCTCTTGCCTATTTAAGATACTTTGCTCTTAATAGCTTTCTCGTAAAATCATGAAAAAAAAATCCAGATTTCATCCACACACTTATGCAGCAGTTATCAGTACTGAGAGAGACCCTGGATTCGTCTCTAAACATGCCTCTAAACGGACACTGTCTAGGCCAGCCGAGTTAAACACCAATCCAGGCGGCTCTGCCTATGTTGAGGAGTCAATGGTAGACGCATTAATGGACGTCGACACTTAATCCTATCTTCACCCAGTTGTCTTCGAATGATATACATTGATACAGGATGCATGGGGATGCCAAATGCTTTCGATTGGCTAATAAAGATGCCATTGAAGTAGACGTGGCTCCTCTCCTGACTGCTCGATCCTCTCGAACAGTTGTTTGTCTGGTGCGTTCTGAGCCTCTGCTACGGTTACGTAGCTCTTCTCTGATCCGCTGTTTTCATCACCGAGTAACTACCAAATCGCTCCGACCAAGATGGCGACTGATACGTCTGTTGGACCAACCAGTTTCCCTTGGGTCAATGATGTGACTTCTCTCAAAATCAGACAACTGTTCGTAGTGCTGTCGAGTACGTCTCAAAGGCATCTTTGTACACAATTTTCAGTATTAAAGCAGAAAATCCAGTTCCAATTGCCCGTAAGAATCTCGGTTGTTTTAGATGCTGCACGATACGTCGTTCTCATGCGCGTTGCATGAGCCGTATAACGTCATTGGCGTTGACAGTTTGATTATTTGCATAACTCTTAAAACGAAATATTTTGCACGCCCAGTTTCGTGGCTGTAGCTCAATTTATATATAACTATATAACTCTATTCTTTCATTGGATTTTCATATTATATATATATATATAATAAGATGAGATTGAAAATGGAATAATACAATTGGAAGTTGTGTGTATACGGGGTTGTAGAGGGTTCAATGTACTTTGAGGCTTAGATAGAGCAGCAAATGCGCCTTACTATTCCTTGGATTTTATATTTCATTTTGATTGTACTTGAGGAATATATATATATATGTGTGTGTGTGTGTGTGAAGGGCGACACCAAATAGTTTTGCCCACACAGGAAAATATCCTTGAACCGGCCCTGTGAATAACTACATTTTACGGATAACCGTCCTCTTCTAGTCTAATTAACACTCTGCTAGTCACGGAAGCGTTCTTTTAGCATTATGATATCCATCCAGTTCTCTTCTTCTAAATCCATGATTATTCCATAGACTGGCTATGATTATACCATAAACACCTTTATTTAGAACTCTATGGGAAAATAACCAAGTTGTTTTTATAATTAGTGGTCATTTTCAGCTGGGGAGATTACCTATTTTCACGGAGGAACGAACGGTCATTTTAGGTAAAGGTGGCTATGAATATACTGAACATGTCCTGCCATCTATTGGTCATAAAAGAATGAACAATTTTATATTTTGTGTAACTAAACAACAAGGGGAACCATTCGCTTAAACAGCTGTCTCGCAAAAGAATTTTTATCGCTGTAAAGCAAATACTGGTCGACACGTACTTGTCTGCAATCTGTTCTGTCTAAATAAGCTGAAAGATAAAACCTTTCGTCAGTAAAACAGCGCAAAATAAATATTAAAAGTTATAGTCAGATATTTGCCCCGATACATCCATTTTATGCTGTTTACCAGGCATGTGTTTTATTAAGCTAAATAGTTGCTCAGCTTGTGTTAACTGCAATATTAACCGAAATCAAATAAAATAATTCTCTAAATTATCAATTATATTACCCCATATTATAAAATTGCGACAGCTGTCACCGGGGAAAATTCGTTAATACGCTTGTGCTAGCTCAAACATTGCACACTGTAAAATTGCTAGTCTTTCTATTTGACCAACATAAGATTTTTGATTACCATTTTGAGACCATTTGATTACACATAAGATCTCGGGAGAGATGGCATTCTTACATCCATCATCCGTGTTTGCCGTGCTCAAAGGTTGTAAGCTATTAAATTTATATGTTATTTTTATTTATCCAACTTTATTGATCATAAAAACTAAAGATAGATTATTTTCTACATTCCCTCGTGTTTATCTTCGAACAACAGTTTTCATTTAAGCAGCTGATCCACAATATGATAGTAGACTCTAAAATCTATATAAATAAAATTGACTAATCTATATAAAAAAAAGACATATAATTTTCAGCTTTCTTTCTTATTTTATTATCTTAAGTTATACTTTTAAAATATTTCGTTAAAATTCGTTCCCAAGTTGGCAACAGCTTAGTGCGCCTGTGGATGCATTTAACGTATCTATGTTAATATAAACTATTTTGATACCATTAGCATTTATGGTCTACTTCAAATTATCAATTTCCCCCATATGTTACCATTATTGGACTAAGAATTATTGTTGTTTTCATAGGAAATACTGCCCAAAAAATCTTAAAATACAAATAATTCGAGTTTTAATTATAATAATTACTAAAAATTCTATCAAGTTCTAATTTTTCTTATAATGCATCCACACACGCAAATTGATATAGATAGGTGCATAAGTCGAATTTTCGGTGTCTAGATCTCTCTCTATCTCTCTCTCTCACACACACATGCAGAAAGAGACAAGTTAGAAATGGGTTCAAGGGGTCTTAAAACGTGACTATTTGCCAAATTCTAAATTCGAAAATTAGGGAATAAAACAACAATTTTTCTATACAACAGTATAAAAAACTATTTTCAAAAATCTAATTCAATAAATACTTCTGAAGCTCATCATTTTCCAATGCATTTCTTTGGAATTCTCAAAGCTGTTATAGTCGTAATGCAATAGTTTCTGTCGCAGTTTTGGTGCACTTTCTGTAGTATAAATGTGTATTGAGCATAGACACATGACATCTCAAGGAGAATTTACTTTTATGTTTCCAAAGCAAAATACTGGTAACTTTAGTATAGAAATTCTGGTTATTTCTGCATTAAAATCGGCTATTTTAGAAAATTGCAACCGTTTACCCCCCAATTTTAGTAAGAAATATCTAAATTTATCTTCTTTCATAAATACTTTTAATTCACCCCGGTAAATAAATTATTCACTTTCAGTAAAATATATGCGTAGATAAGTTTAAAAGAAAAATGAGTTATGTACCTTTTTCTTTTCGCCTGCATATATACTACATAATATGCTAGTAAATGTGTACATTTTCAGAACTCTAGCTAGCGACTACTGTAAAATTGTGTAGCAGTGTGCATTCACTTAAAATCACTTAAAGTGCACTTTAGCAAATGAAATGTTCAAATATATATTGTTACTCAAGTATTCTAAACAATTCATTTCCAGCACAAAGATACATTTCGATGTTTAATGGATCCAGTTTTAATTTTTGTATTCCATCATCGGTCAAATTGCCCCTACACGCTGTGATAAGAATAATACCCTTTTGCCCTTACTTTTCAGCGCATTCTATTACTCAGGCTATTTATTCACATTCGTGCCCATCCAACTAAAACGACAGACTATGAATGACTGAGAGAGACAATTCGTAGTTTTCCAAGTAGCTTAAATATGCCACAGTTTTCTCTACTGTAACTCATATAACCATAACTTAAAATATAAGATAACTACGTAAAAAGATGTAAAAAATAGAGATTCATCAATCAAGAAGAAAGTAAAATGCATATATCCAGTCACCAGCCATCAAGCTAATATATATATATATATATATATATATATAAACTTTAAAACTTTTAGACTATTGTATGGAATAATATTACCAATAAGGCAATGTATACCAGTTAAACAATAAAAGAGTATACGCAAAGCAGCAATTACAATTTTATGCACTATATAAAATACAATGAAATAATGAACAGTACCAAAAAGTGGTTGTGGGGGGGTTGTGGCCCCCACTCCCCGGTTAAAAGCATGCTTTGAGTGCCGCGGCAGACACTCCCGGAAAACCGGCACCGTTCAAAGAAAGTCCTTGCGACTAAAGGAATTGCCGAAAATATAGACACTGAAATTAAACAAAAACCAAAAGAAATACCTAAAGTGAAACCAATCGAATCCACTTCTCGCCAACACCACCAATACCACAAAAAATTCATCTAACTCAACACACAAACGCTCTACCCCATCCCCTTCATCACCAAAATAACTCCGAGAACTGAGGAATCTCCGATTATATACTGTATACCGTTGCCACAGATTCAACTAAAAATCCGTTATTCTCAATTTGCACTCCTGTATATGGATATTGTAAAAATCCGATGCGATACCATAAAGGAATCCCCTGGGATATCCAACCTTACGGGCTTCCCCAAAATATTTTTTCAAACACAAATATTGATCTTCTGTATTTGTGTTCAATCTTCTACTTCTGATCAGATAATTTCTAATTACGTTCCGAAACACACGTTTATTGAGATTAGATGTCCAAGGAACAAGATAATTAATTTCAAAGTGAAAATCGTTGCGTTTATCATAGATACGAAAAAATGTTTTATGATGTTTACCGTCACTTTTATTGTTAACAATACAAAGATCCAAAAAATTAACGATTCCGTCATCATTTTTGGTGTTTTCGATTAGATTTAAACCATTTGGATAAAAACTAAAATCCACCACGTAATCCTCTTCCTCGCAAGCAATCAACACATCGTCGACGTATCTCAGGAATATAATTTCATTCAATATGTGTGTTCCAGATTCATAGCTATGCAAATATATATCTGCCAATATGAATGAGCAACTGCCCCCCATAGGTATACCAAATTGTTGTTTATAAAAATCCATGCCATTATACAAAACAGTTTCGAAAAGAACCATTTGTACCAAGTTTTGATAATTGTCGTAATTCATAAAAGTCTGTAAATCATATTTTTCAAAAGCCATCATTAAAATATCGAAAAGGTCATTTATGTTTATATTGTTAAAAAGATCTGAAAAATCGTAACTTTTATAGTATACTTCATCTGTCACTTTCTCCAGCGTTTTTTTAACTTCAAAACTATTCGATACAATATGAGCTCCTTGTTTTCTTATAATGGGAATTACAGATTTTTAGATTTTAAGTAATTTATCATTAGCCGGCTTTAAATATGTTTTATATCCGACGGTTACCGGTCGGAATTTTATAGGTTTTTTGTGAAGTTTTGGTATGAGGGTTAAGTAAGGAAATCGCAGTTGTTTCAGATCATATCTAATTTTTTTATAGATTGCTATTATACGATTTTCGATTGATATTCTATATATACTCAGCTGACTATATCTAGATATACTGTACCATTTAGCCAGTGTGTCCCATATTTATTCAAGTATATGTCGGCCAACATCGAAGAGGCAGCCTCCCCTACATATATATATATGTATATATGCAAGTATATATATACATACATACATATATATATATATATATATATATATATATATATATATATATATATATATATATATATATATATTAATTCTTTAAATTTGTCTATTTATCGTATAGATTCCGTCTAAAGTGTGTTTAGAAAATAATTTTTCGGTGTCTTTTTTATATGGTGTCGAGACAGAAACTCCGTGATATTATTTTTATATTTTAGGTCGCTAAGGAATCGATATGCGTGGTAATCGATTTACCAAAATCGTTGTAAATATGGCTAAAACATAAAATAACTAGAAAACTAACGAAATAAAAAACGAAACGAACTAAAACGAAATGAAAAAGAATAGTTTCAAGGTGCACCTTCCCGAGTACTGAATCATCTTTATATATCAAATTCCATGGCCATACTATGCTTAGATTTTTTGTACAGACCGCACACACAGATATTTTCTTTTATTAAGTAAGATGTTTAACTTCGAATTATTTGCTCATTTCGACTTCATTGCATCATCACTAATGATAAGTAGATAATCATTTCAGACGATATTTTTTATTAGAAAACGAGTGACATAAATATTAGAACGCAAGCATAAACAGTTCTTGAAATATTTCACAGTATTCGAATGAATTTTTAAAAATATCATTAAAATATAGACTTTAATGTTAAATAAGTATTCATTTCATTTTTAATTTTTCATTAGAAAACGACTGATATAAATGTTAGCAAGCTAACATTAACCGTTCTAGAAATATTGTACGTTTTCAAATAAATTTTTGAAGAGAAATTATGAAGAGTAATTCTCATAAATCTAGTTCGTTTCAGTCAAGAGAAAAATAGTTTCGTATTTTGACACCAAGAATCCGCCAATAATCATTCATTTCACTGGATATTAATTATATGCCAATAATGTTTTGAGGATTTTGCAGGATAAATCATTCTGGACTCATAAGTTATCTGTTTTATAAATAAATCATTCTGGACTCATGACTAGCACAAAGCATCCTATTTCAATTAACTTGGTATTAATTCAATATCCAAAACATTATGTCATGGGCCTTATACAAATTTTTGCTTTCTCTATATACATAATAGATTGTACAAGGAAAGTATTGTGACGGAATTCAAAATTCGAATTGAGTTTCCGACGGAAGAGGACGTTTCAAGCATCCCCGAACTCAAATCGATCGTTCTCGAGGTATTGCCTGTGTGTACGTGTGTCTGTGAGACTGTTCAGACGATATCTCACGAACGAATGGAATATTTCGAACGAAATTTAGTACAAAAATTACAATTCTCAAATATTGGAAGCATATTGATTTTAAACGCTATCGAATATAAGGAAGAACCCCAAATTTTCGAATGAAATTTGAAAAAATCATTAAAAAATAAGATCGTCCAATAATGTTACGCAAATAATCATTTCTTATATAATTTCTCAATTCGAACTTGGCGATTCATATAGCGAAATATCGCCAAAAAAAGTATTTGCTAAAAAATTTCGAAATATCGCCAATTTGGCGATATTTCGTCCCAGATTGGCAAAAATATCGTTAAAATTGCAAAGAAAAGGGCTAAATTAACGAAAATGAAGCAAAATTGATGAATTAATTATCAAAATATTTAATATATGGACTATAAATTGCTTATTGTGGATGCTATCAATATTGATAAGTATTAATTTAGAGTTACGTGATATATAAGTTAATTAGGCAATTTGAAATAGTTTTACATGTTGTCCTCGAGAAAATCGCCAAATGTACACTTCAATAATTTAAAATAATTTATAGTACATCATTTTATCAATGTGAAAGAAATAAATTTTTTGCTTTATATAGAGAAAGTCATTTACTGCCCACATCAGATTATTTCCCGCTGTGAGAAAAATAAAGTCATTGCATTATGTAAGGAAATTAACGAGCTATCTAGATCAGATTTATTTTATTCTTATACTGATTATGATACACAGGACGTAAAAACTATAGAATGTAAGCGAAAATCAAGGAGAGAACTTCACTACAGATTACATTAAAAACACTAATCCATTAAAAACACTATTTAATTAAAAAACACTAATTTGTTTCTACAACAGCTTTTTCTGCGAATTTAATCATTTCAAAGAACGTTTCTTAACATTTTGAGATAGAACACAATACTACAACATATGAACGTGAACTTTGTTCAGTTATTGAGAGTCACGACTTTTTCGAACAATGGATACGATTTGCTCTTTGGATTTTCAATATTAATTAGAACTCTAACCCATTATCAGAGTTCTTATCAGTTTCATAGTAATATTATAGATAACTCCTTTATTTCCATTATACCTGTTTTAAAATTGTTGTTCTATTAGTAATGGATTCGATTATTGCTTTTATCAAAGGTTGCACCTGTATTCGTAAAGTTTCGAAAAGATAAGATGATAACTGTTTTGATTTAGAGATTTTACTAGATAACATAGATCCAAATCAATTCCTCCTCAACTTAGTACTCCGTTGACAACAGCGTTCCATGTTTCAAAGAATTTTATTTTAAACTTGCGTAAATTACATCCTTTATCTTAGCTACAGGACAACAGGGAAAAACAAAATGGCAGAAGGATCTGGGTTTCAGAGAAATATTCGAAGTCGAGAAAACAGTCTGGAAGAATCTCAACAATTTAATCTTGAAGAGTTTAAAGATTGCGAAAGCAGTTTTGGAGAAGAAAATGAAAATATTCAAGCTCAAGTAAGTACCTATCAAAACTTTTATATTATTCCTCAGGATGGATTGACCGTAAGTTATTAATCATTTGCACTTGATGTCACAACCGATAAATGCACTACGATCACGTTAAACATGTGGGTCCGTAAGTCCTTCCGAGAGGTTGGTGGTAGGGGAAGAAGAGGAAGGTCTCTGGATGCCTCCCCCACTGGTTTCCGGTCTAAATTAGGTGGCTCTTCCCGGCCGTCCAAACTGTTACCTTACACCTTTCTGGTAGGTCGGACAGTCTGGGTCTCAACAACAACAACCGATAAATCCACTGTCAACAATACGGTAAATTTTCTTTCTGTCATTCTGCGTTAGACGGCAAAATCGCTTTTCCGTCCCATGTTAGAGAATGCTTTTCTTGCTGTTCCAAATTTCAGCTATTACAATTGCGTATTTTTTTCGAAGGATGCAATGATTATATATTCTTCTGCTCATAATATGCTGTTCAATTTATCATTATACTGTTTTGGAAGACGTACATTTATGTTTTATATCGTGTCTGATAGGATACCATAGATAGATCCATTACCACAGCAGTGTTTGTGCCATCCAATGTGGCGGCGGAAAAAAACTGTGACGTCAAATTACGACGCACGTGCAAATAAATGGTCTACACCTAATCCCAACTTCTGCCAGTCGTCTCCGAATAGTATCCCTTAATACAGAATGCATAAAAGATGACAAATGCCTTCGAATGTCTGATAGCGACGCCATTGGTGTGGACGTGACTATTCTCCTGACTGCACTATCATCTCTAGAATTAGTCTGTCTGGGTCGTCTTGAGCCTCTGCGACGGTTACATATACCTTCTCTGGTTCACTGTTGCCAACAGTGTTTCTTTCAGGCATACCTCGGGGGGGGCGAAGTCCCCCTCCCCGAGACATTATATTTCAACCTAATTTCCATTTATGTGACACAGCATTTAGATAAATTTATATAGGGCATATAGAAAACTTGCTCCCTTAAAATTTCATTCGCCCCCCCCCCCCCCGTCTAAAAAGTCCTGGAAGAAACACTGGTTGCCAACACCGAACAACTACTATATCGCTCCAACCAAGATGGTGACTTATATGTCTGTTGAACCAATCAGCTTCCCTTATACCTATGATACGATCTCTCTCTCAATCCAACAATTGTTCTTAGCGCCGTCGAATACGTCTCAAAGGCATCTTTGTACACAACTTGCAGAATCAAAGCAGAAAATCCAGTTCCAATTGCCAGTGAGTGAGGACACCGGTCGTTTCAAATGCTACACGATGCGTCGTTCTATTGCGCATTGCATGAGCCCTATAACATCATTGGCGCTGACAGTTTTATCATTTGCATAACTCTTAAATAAATATATTTGCAAAGCAAGTTTCGCGGCTGTAGCTCAGTTTTTATGGGTGCAAATATTATTTTGCAACAGGGTGGGGTTTTTTCCAACACAGTGTATTTTCACAGAAGAATAATGTACGATTTTGAAATTTCTCAGATTGTCAGGATTTCTGCGACAAAATTTTTAGAATTTCACTGCACACGTGAATAAAAATACCTGATATGAGCAGCACATGACTTTCACTACATAATGCAAGTACTTTACTTATTTCAATGCGACAATGTTTTCAACGTGTAAAGGTACGTTAACATTGGGCACATTTCTGGATGACAACATGTAAAATTATTTTGAAGTACTCAGTTAACCTATATTTTGCCCAAATATAACTTTTCGAAATAGTTCTAACATCTGCTAAGCAATATACTCCATTATATTAAAATATGTTAATATTAAGCCGATTATAAACATTTTCGTTAATTTAGCCCCACATTAAGAAGTTGTCAAATTGACGATATTACGTCACATTAATCGCCATTGTCGCCAAATTTTCGCCAAGTGTAACATAACATTTTCATTACTTCTTTAAAGAAAGCAGACATATGCAAATTACGTGACAATAATTGTTTCAAAGGAGTTTTGTTCCCTCTTCATCAGGTCTTAACTTTGTCTTTACTTAACAAACGTTAAGCAAAAACTCAAGACATTAAGCAAAACAGTTCTTGCTTAGCGTTTGTTAAATAAAGACACTGTTTCAACCTGATAAAGAAGGATCAAAACTCCCTTGAAACAATTGTTGTAGCATTATTTGTATATGTCTGCTTTCTTAAACGAAGTATTAAACGTGTTATTCTCACAAGCAGCGGTTTTAGTTTTATGCAAGTGTCACATATTTGATGATATTTACTACTGCTCATTTTTACGTATGTTATAGATATATTTATTTTTAAAAACGTGCAATATCTCGAGAACGGTTCACACAGGTGTTCTAAAGTTTGTGTCATTCAGTTTAGAATAAAAAATACTTACAAAGTTATTATTTATTTTACGTTATTGAATGACCTGTTTTTTTAATGATTTTTCAAAAATTCGTTCAAAAATGTGGTAGTCTTTCGAACGTTCGTTCGTGTTTAATACCAATAGGGTTCCAGTCGCCAAGATCGCCACCAAATTTATGGCCAAGCGTTACAGACAAGCTGGGAGGAAATTTCTTAAGCAAACAGCATTTCTTATATATAATTGACTGTTGGCGAGTTGTTATACTTGTTTTGTCAAAATACAAAACTATTACACAAAGTATCCTCTCTTGTGAATGAAGTAGTTCCTCGAGGACGATGTTAACAAATTTATCGCATAATATTACATATGAAAATTTTCCAATAGTTATCACTTTTTTTAATTTTATGGGATTTTTTTTTTTTATTAGAAAAAGTGCAAAATTTCGAGAACGATTCTAGCATTCTAAAGTTTATACCAATCGCTTTGTAATGAATTACATAAGAAATGATTATTTACGCAACATTATTGTGGGTTCTGATTTTCTGATAATTTTTTTACAAAACTTCATTCATGAATTTGGGGTCTTCCGAACACTCAATTACATTTAAAATCAATATACTCTTCCAGTATTCACGGATTGTAATTTCTGTACCAAATTTCGTTCAAAACGGTCTTCAGTTCGTGAGATATCGTCTCCATAGACTCACGGACATATTCACACACAGCCATCACCTCAAAAACGTACAATTCGAGTTCAGGGATTCTCGAAACGTGCTCTTCAGTCGAAAACTCGAATTCGAATTTTCGACCTCATCACAATACTTTCCCATAGTAGTCCCTATCTATGTATCTAGGGAAAGTAAAAAAAGTTGGGGAATTCCCTGATATTAATTGTTTCTTTTTTATTACTCCAGGAAGTCGAGACTTTAGAAGAATTCATTGAAACTGTAAGTGATGACGAAATATCCCAGCTGCTGAAAAATGACAAACTGTTTAAAGACATTTGTGCCAAACTGCTGAGAATGGCCAAAAACCTTGAAGTCAGAGAAAAAACTTTCGAGCAACTCCTGGCCGTTATCAAGCAACTTTCATTAAAATCTGAAAACTTACTGCGGTTGGTTGCAATTTGGCTGCCTCAAAGACAGAATCTGCTTAGAATGCTCAGAGAAGATGCCGACACGATGGAAATGATGACAAAATTGTGCAACATGGGTCGGCTAGTTGGCTCTGTGGTTGATAGCGCAGGTCTGATTGGCAGTCTCGTAATGAGGGAACGTAGTAATCACTACGCTAATATAGCACTGGAGGTAGCTAATGCGTTTGGAATAATGCGTTCTGCAACATCACTTTTAGAACTATTTAATTGGAAGACAAAGTTGGATAAATTGATGAAGCAAATAGAAAAAGACCAAAATTTATTCTCGCCTATTCAGGAATGGTTTCAGCAAAGTAATGAGTTGAGGGAAGCGATGATGGCTATATTTCCATTTGATATAACTAGCTTCATGGCAAAACAATTTGACAAGATTATGCATCAAGAACTGAGTCAATCGGAATTTCTTGAGCTATTGCTTGGAACAGTTTTAAGAAATGATTCGCAACAATTTAGAGATGTGGCCCTCATTCGAAATTTGATTGCATTCACCTCGTGCCCAGCTGCTAGGGACTGGTGCTGGTGGTAAGTATTACGAGCATTTAAAAATTTTAAATCAATATATTTTGACCCGAACATGTTGAGGCAGTTTTTTCTTTATTTATGATCTGATGTATAAAGTTTTGGGCATGATTGCAAGGGACACAATTATGAATATTAGTGTGGAAAATAATTTTCTATAAATTAGTTATTTTAGAGGGTGATATTTTATGCTTGATAAGAAGTCTGCTCCTTTAATTTTACTTTCCTCACACAGAGAGCTAAAGGGAAGTATGGTTATAGCGATTGTGAATTTTCTTGGAAGATATGCTTTTAACAAGGATTAAGGAAAAAATTTTTTGCTTTAATCAATGCAACCTGAAAAGGGTATGATGGTGGTCATGATTTGATCATAAGCCGAGTTTTACCGTAAGTACATCTGTAGGAGGGAGGGTAGTTACTAGAAATAACTTTCGTTGGTTTGTGGGTGCGTGTTTTGGAAGGTGGGTGGTTGTATGTCATATCGCGGGTCCTTCGTAATCTTCAGAAAAAACTGCAGAAGCGATTTGTACCGAATTTGGTATAGGCTAGATTCATACATTATGTAGTTGTGACTGTGGGAAAAAAAATTCCTAACAATATATATAGTATAGCTATAAACGAAATTTTGTCAAAATCATTACCCTTCATAATCTCAAAGATCGCTGAACCGATTTGGGTCGAATTTGGGTGGTGTACTACGTATGTCTTCTAGAAGTGAACGCAAAATATAATTCACTAGAGTGTGGCTCAACTGAACTTTAGGAGACTTACTTTAGGAGATGATTAATTCTCTATATATTATGTTTCTTTGGAAGTTTGAGGAGCTGACGATGTTTTTCACTGTAGCTAAAAATCTTTTTTTTTTTTTTTCTTTTTTTTTTTTTTAATTGGATAGTAAAAAAAAAATCTGATGTGGGCAGCACATAACTTTCCCTGCAGATTTATATCCACATTCTCTTTATTTTACTTAAATTCAATTCATTTTTAATTTCCCTGCAATACATGGTAATGTATAGGGGAAGTATTGGAATCATGTCGAAAATCGCAACCCGAGTTTTCGATTAATCTACACGTTTCGATACCTCTAAAATACGAAAAAACGATTTTCAGCGTGACGTCTGTGTGTCTGTCTGTCTGTCTGTCTGTCTGTCTGTCTGTGCAATGTATGTATCCACTCTAACTCAAAGCTTATGGACCGATTTTCATAAAATTTGGTAGGTAAGTCACTTTGATATGACCCAGATGCTGATTAGTTTTTGGTATGATTCGTAAAAACAGATCCCGCCAGTAAAAACAGATATTTGCGAAATGGCCCTTAAAAATGTAATGTATCTACGCTAGCTAAAATACTGATTGACCAAATTTCCCAAAATTTGGTAGATAAGTTACTTGTACGATACTCTGGTGCAGATCAGATTTTGGTATTAATCGAAAAAGAACAGCCTGCCTTTTTTTACGAAATGGCCAGCAAAAATATCATTTATCCACTCTATATAAAATACTGATTAACCAAATTTCACAAAATTTGGTAGATAAGTTACTTGTGAGATACTCTGGTGCTGATTAGATTTTGGTATTATTCGGAAAAGAACAACCTGCCTTTTTTTATGAAATGGCCCTCAAAAATCGACAAAATCTAAAAAAGAAGCTACGTATGTTCAAATATATCAATTAAATGCTTGTTTTATACGTAATTTTTGATGAGGAAAAGAATAAGAACAACTATATTTCTCTAGGACTAACCGTTCTCAAGATATTTGAGATTTTTCGCATTTAGTTATGTCACTTTTGGAAAAATGTCTAATTATCAAATAAAAACAAAAATTGAATTAAAAATGCAAATTCAGTGTTATTTAGCTTAATTAAACTCAATATAATGAATTATTAAAGAAGTAAAGAACATATGAATTTGAGTCTGCAGGGAAAGTCATGTGTGTGTTGCTCACATCAGATTTTTAATTCAATTTTGGTTCTCATTTGATAACTGGACTAATTTTCAAAGATGGTGTAGAGAAAATATAAAAAAAAACTAAAATATCGCGAGAACGGCTAGTCTTAATGTAATGGGGTTGGTTTTATTCTTTTCTACGTTAAAAATTACGTATTGAACAAGCATTTAATGAATATATTTGAGTATACGTAGTTTTTTATTTTAGAATTTGGCGGTTTTTGCGGGCCATTTTGCAAAAAAAGGCAGGTATTTTTTTTCGAATCCTACCAAAATCTAATCAGCGCCAAAGTTACCCACAAGTGACTTATCTACCGAATTTTGTGAAATTCGGTCCATCAGTTTTTCAGCTAGAGTGGATACAAGCTTTAACGGGCCATTTCGCAAAAAAAGGCGGGTTCTTTTATCCCGAATCGTACCCAAAACTAATCAGCACGAGATTCGCCTACAAGTGACTTACCTACCAAATTTTATGAAATTCGGTCCATTAGTTTTTTAGTTGGAATGGATACAAAATCTGCACAGACACACAGGCAGACAGACAGGCAGACACACAGACGTCACGCTAAAAATAGCTTTTTCGTATTCTAGAGGTCTCGAAACGTGTTGATCCGTCGAAAACTCGAGTTGCGATTTTCGGCATGATTCCAATACTTTCCCTATACATTACCATGTATTGCAAGGAAAGTAAACATCTGATGTGGGCAGCACATGACTTTCCCTGCAGACTTATATTAACGTTCTCTTTATTTTAATTAAATTTATTTCACTTTTAATTCAATTTTCGTTCTCATTCGGTAACCGGACTTATTTTCAAAGGTGGCGTAGAGAAAATAAAAAAACTAAAATATCTCGAGAACGGCTAGTCCTAGTGTAATGGGGTTGGTCTTATTATTTTTGTCGTTAAAAATTACGTATTAAATGAGCATTTAATGGATATATTTGAGTATACCTAGTTCTTTAGTTTAGATTTTGACGATTTTTGTGGGCCATTTTGCAAAAAAAGGCAGGTTATTTTTTTTCGAATCGTACCAAAATCTAATCAGCACCAGGGTAACCCACAAGTGACTCATCTACCGAATTTCGTGAAATTCAGTCCATTAGTTTTTTAGCTACAGTGGATACAAGCTTTTGCGGGCCATTTCACAAAAAAGGCGGGTTTTTTTATTCCGAATCGTACCCAAAACTAATCAGCACCAGCCCCGGCCACAAGTGATTTACCTACAAAATTTTGTGAAATTTGGTCCATTAGTTTTTTAGTTAGAGTGGATACAAAATCTGCACAGACAGACAGACACACAGACACACACACAGACGTCACGCTAAAAATGGTTTTTTCGTATTCTAGAGGTCTCGAAACGTGTAGATCCGTCGAAAACTCGAGTTGCGATTTTCGGCATGATTCCAATACTTTCCCTATACATGACGATGTATTGCAAGGAAAGTAAAAAGTAAAATTCTGACATAAAAGAATAAATATGCTTAAAAGTATTATTATCTTGTAGAGATTATTTTATACGACGTTTTTACGATGAAGAGCAGAAGACCGTTACACTACAACTAACCGTTTTCGAGATAAAGGTTTTTGGAATTTTGAGAAGACAGCGACGTCTTAAAATGCGTTAAGTTGCCTAATATAAAAGAAAACTTATTAAAACTGCAAACTGGATATAATATCCGTGCCACTTTGAACCATTAAACTCAGTTTAATGGATTATGAATATGAGTCTGCAGCGAAACTAGTATGATGCCCACATAAGATTTTTCATATTATTAGAAATTTTCTTTTCGCTTTTACTTTTGACATTTTTATTTAATAGTTATACATACATACTTCAAACTTATTTATTTTTTGCAAATGGAAATACCTGATGTGGGCAGAACATGACGTTCACTACAGTCTCAAATTCGTTTACTTTTTCTTTTTTTTTTCTTTCATAATTTATTAACTTGAGTTTAATTGCACAAAATAAAACGAATAATTATTTGAAATTATCCTGAATTTGTTTTATCTAACCTTTCGTTTTTATTTGCCAACTAGATATATTTTCAAAGACAACGTTGCAAAAATGCGATAAAAATAAAATAGTGCGATAAATTGTTAGTCCTGTAAAGTAATGGTGTTGATCTTATTCATTTCATTGTCAAAAATTGCCTATAAAACAAGAGTTTAATTAAGACATTTGAACATATGTAGTCTTTTATTTCAGATTTTGTCCATTTCTGCTGGCCATTTTGCAAAAAAAAAAACAGGTTGTTTTCTTCTGAATCGCACCAAAATCTATAATCAGCACCAGAATATCCCGCAAGTGATTTAACTACCAAATTTTATGAAATTTGGTCAATTAATTTTGGGGTTAAGAGTGGATATGTACATTTCACAGATATATACACACACACACACACAGAAAAAAAAGAGAAAGAGAGAGAGAGGGGCGCCACAATAGAAATAGTTTTTTCGTGTTCTGGAGTACCCAAACCGTATAGATCTGTTAAAAACCCAAGTTGCGATTTTTTGACACGATCCCAATACTTATCTTACATTACCATGTATTATTAGGAAAGTAAAACTAACTGTTTGTAGTTAATCTACTAACGTTCAGGTGTGTGCTATTGTTTTAGCAATGCACCACTGGTTTTAAGGTGATTTAATGTTCATTACCATTCTATCGTGAAGTATTGTATACACAGTAATGACCAAACTTAACAGGGATAAATGGCCAAACTTATCAGAGATAGAAATGCAAGAGTAGAGCTTAAAACACGGTCGTATTAGAACGTAGAGATCTGTATTTCCTATATCCGCACAGAATACCAAAGACCAAAGGTGAATTAAGCAGCGGGCATGGCGAAATTTCGCATATGATTTCTTAGCGGATGAAGACGTGTTTAAGCTCGACATTTATAATTTTCTATAGAATACACCTACATGTAAAATTCCATTGCTTCCCTAACTGATGCTCTACAAAATTATGTATAAATATATTACTTAAAAACTGGCTATCCCTATACTTAGAGTATTCGTCTATATATGCATAGACGAATATGTCTATCCTAAACCCCATGACTCGGCAAGAATTAAACTATTTTTTCCTCAAATTACAAATTTTCAATAAATACTTAATTTATTTTATTACTGAGCATTGTCCTTTTTACTTTTCCCTACAATGCATGGTAATGTATAAAGAAAGTATTGGAATCGTGTCAAAAATCGCAACTCGAGTTTTCCACGGATCTACGCGTTTTGGGACTTCTAGAATACTAAAACATCTGATGTGGGCAGCACATGACTTTCCCTGCAAACTCAAATTCATATGTTCTTTATTTCTTTAATAATTCATTAGATTGAGTTTAATTGAACCAAATAACACTAAATTTGCATTTTTAATTCAATTTCTGTTTTTATTTGGTAATTGGACATTTTTCCAAACGTGGCATAACTAAATTCGAAAAATCTCAAATATCTCGAGAACGATTAGTCCTAAAGTAATAGAGAATTGTTCTTATTCTTTTCCTCATCAAAAATTACATATAAAACAAGCATTTAATTGATATATTTGAACATACGTAGTTTTTTTTTAGATTTTAGCGATTTTTGAGGGCCATTTCGTAAAAGAGGCAGGTTGTTCTTTTCAGAATAATAACAAAATCTTATCAGCACCAGAGTATTCCACAAGTAACTTATCTATCAAATTTTGTGAAATTTGGTCAATTAGTATTTTAGCTAGAGTGAATACATGGCATTTTTGCGGGCCATTTCGTAAAAAAAGACAGGCTGTTCTTTTCTGATTAATATTAAAATCTAATCAGCACCAGAGTATTGTACAAGTAACTTATCTACGAAATTTTGTGAAATTTGGTCAATTAATACTTTAGCTAGAGTGGATACATGAAATTTTTACGGGCCATTTCGCAAAACAGGCGGGTTCTGTCTTTACGAATCGTACCAGAAACTAATCAGCACCAGGGTCATACCCAAGTGACTTATCTACCAAATTTTATGAAATTCAGTTCATAAGTTTTTGATTTAGAGTGGATACATACATTGCACAGACACACAGACACACAGACAGACAGACAGGCAGGCACACAGACACACACACAGACGTCAAGCTAAAAATAGTTTTTTCGTATTCTAGAGGTCTCGAAACGTGTAGATCCGTCGAAAACTCGAGTTGCGATTTTCGACATGATTCCAATACTTTCCCTATACATCGCCATGTATTGCAGGGAAAGTAAAAACTATTTTTAGTGTAACATCTATGTGTGTGTCTGTCTGTGCAATGCATCTATCCACTCTAACTCAAATACTAATGAACCAAATTTCATAAACTTTTACAGGTGAATCACTTGTGGATATATGTCATACATTGGAATCATGTGCGTGTGTGTGTGATGATAATTTACTTTTTCCTTGCAGGATTATCCTCCGGCATCACAGAGTCAGTCTAGATATTGAAAGTATGCTGCTGCAACTAATAAACCCCCAGAGATTTGTCGGCAGCCAGAGCATAGGACTACAGGTCAACGATAGCCAAAATCCCGTGTCCATCTCAGTTATAGGACGTCTTGGACTAAACTTTCTGACAGTATATGATGCTATCAATACTTTAAGGAATGACGGAATGGTAGAAGAACTGAGGACACTGTTGAACCACCTGAAGCAAGAAATGGCGGCTATAACCCAAATTGCGAAATTGATTAAAATTAGAAGGCCCAAGTAAATGGAACAATCCAGTTAGATCTGCATCTTTCACATTTCAACGTCATCTATTCATCTCATAAAGGGCGAAAAACTGTTTTTTCCAACAAGAGTATCATCATTAAAATAAATTAAGCAAAATAAATGCAAATAAAAATTTCTAATATTGTGGCATATCGCAATATGTGACATTAATATTGTGCCATTATTGCGTGTAATATTGTGACATTATAGCGTTTAATTTATGCTAATAAATTCATACGCTGTATATAATCAAAAGTCAACGGACACAATAATCCACAACTGGCACTCTGGGCAATCATTAGTGTCAAAGTGATGTGGGGTTAATGGATTGCAGTACGAACTTGAAAATTGATGCCATTGGTGTTTGTTCTCTTCAAGTTGTCTTCCTGTAATGACGATTCCCTCAACAACAAAAAATGAACCTAAGTATGGAGCGATTCGGAGATAATATTAATAAAGCAAACCTAAATGCCAGTTCTTTGGAAATTTAAATGAAACGCATTAAGAGACGGTCCCTAAATTCTTGTTTTACGTACAAATCAGTTTTACCGCTCGGTTCAAAATTAATACACTGACAAAGTTGCTTCAAATAATTTTTATGTCAACATGAATGCAAATAAATCTGGTGATATATCACAGATAAAATTTTATACTGTACATTTTTGATCAGCTTTCATTCATATTTTAGTGGCGTATGCAAGAGAACGTAAGGGGTCTTGAGTTTCACGAAGGAATATATAGTTTTTAAAAATCAATTGATTCAAATTAACTTTGAATCAATGTCTAAATTCAATTAGATTCAGGAATCCATCCCAACAATCAAGGAGAGTCCTCAAATACCTTTCTTTGCATTCCTCTCTGTATATAAATATTATTAAAAATGCCAAATGGTACAAATGTTGAGATCATTCTATTGAGAGTTTTGTTATTTAAGTGTGAATTTTCACAAATTTTGAAATTTATTTTGTGATACTGAATACAAAATACTGTTTTTTAAACTGCAGTACTGATTGTTTATTGTTACACAAATACACCATAAAGCATGAACAGAAATAATTTTCGAAATTCTAGATTTTCGTTTAGATAGATAGATGGATGGACGAAATGCTACAAGGGTAATTTATATAATGAGCCCTTTCAAAAACGTATACATTCTGAATTTTACTGAAAATGTGTACAATATTAAACACTTTGGAATGAAAACACTTCGGTTTACTTCCTTTAACGAAGGAAGTAAACACACAACAGCAAGAGGGAGTCAAATTAACCTTTATCATTCATGATCAATATTAAGTGGAATTGTTTAGAATCATGCACTTGCTTTTTAGTAAAGACTATGAGCTACATACCGAGTGTTTCATATAGAATGTTCGAAAAGAATATAAAATCAACGATTAGTCATAGAAGTAAATTGAAACATGAAAAATAATCAACAAACAGAAGAGGATTTAGCTTTGTTAGTTGCGCCCTTTGTTAATTGCAGCAACACTCCCCTCCTATACACACACACCAATAAAATATATCATTTAGTAAAATTTTCATCATACTTAATTAAAGCAAAAGAAATTCGATCTTTTTTTGAAAAATTCGTTGAGATATCGATAATTGAAATTATTGACTTATTCTATTTTAAGTGAACTGCAAATTTGAATAGTTTACTTCCTGCGAAAGTAAGTATGCGATACATCAACAAATCCATTTAAAACAGAAAAACCGCCAATTAAAATTTGCTATTTTCGTGAACTGCAAATTTGAGTAGTTTACTTCCTGTGAAATTAAGTATGGGGGATATTAACAAATCTATTTAAAACAGAACAAGAAAGATCAATCATGCTCAAAGCATTAATTATGAAACACTTTCCAACTTCAATACAATTTTATTTAAACAAGTCTAAAATGCAATTCATTCCTCGGTAATATTTTAAAACTTATCACAATACTACATTAATTTATTATATTTGAAAACTTAAACCTTCATCGAAAAAAATGAACTTCATTCAAATGACGGCATTGAAATATAAATTGCCTGGTTTAAACATCTCTAAAATGCAATACATTCCTCGGTAATATTTTTAAAACTATCATAATACTACAATAATTTATTATATTTGAAAACTTCATCGAAAACAACTGAAATTCATTCAAATGACGTCATAGAAAAAATAACACGTTTGGCTCTCTCTATAAAAACAGCATTTCATTGATACAATTTTCCCATTCATTTCATTCATCACAATACTATAGTAATTTATTTTATTTAAAAATTAAGACCATGGAGCTACAAGTAATTAAACTCTATACTTAAAACTTCATCGAAAGAAATCGTCCTTCTCTTTGTAAAATCAATCAATATTTCATTCATATCAGCTATGCAGACTCCATGGGCTAAATAATTTTGTGTTAAAGAAATACAGCAATTCTAAAACACCTCATTCTACATATTTTTCTGTTTACATTTTACATAGGTGAAAAATAGGCTTCGTTGTAGAAATAATCAAAATTGGATGAGCATTTAAACTCAAATATATTGTAATTGCATTGTTTCAGCATGTAGATACACAGAATTTAAGCAAAAATAAAGTGATTTTAGGACGGATACAACACTCAATATGAATTAAAAAGAACTTTGACAAGATGGATGCCATATATCATTTTGAAGTGGGTCACGTGATCTTTTCATATCATGGTCACGTGATCGCTTCATATAAGAGGTGTAATTATTATTTTAATTTTTATTTAAAAAACTACTGAATATATTTCGCTGAATTTTTTTTATATATTTTATGGAACAATTTGAATATTACCTAAAATTTTCGAAGCAATTTGTGAATTTTAAATCCGCTTAAAAAATGTTTGAAAAATTAGGTCCCATAGAGCTCAGTGTATTTCATTTTTTCAACCCGGGTTCAATCCAAAACTAATTGGGTGATATTATTCATTTATATTCCCATAGGTCCTACAGATCGTCTGAACAACATACTAAAATTTTATTTTGATTAAATCATTTTTACGGCAGTTATCGTGCTAACGGCCAGACAGACAGACAGACAGAATGAAAAAAGTCATAAACACTTTTCAACTTTGCTGTAAAGTGTTAAAAAACCGCCAGTTAAAATTTGCTACCATTAAATTCGAATAATTTATTTATTGTCCTTTTCAATGGAATAAAAAATACCTAATAACAATAATTGGAAAATCTCTGCGAAATTTTCATCAAAATATACTGAGTAAATATTTTTTGCCCTAATTAAATGCGGACTAATTAATATTACTTTCCTTATATAAATAATGTATAAGGAAAGTATTGCGACGGGGTCGAAAATTCGAATTCGAGTTTTCGACGGGAGAGCACGTTTCAAGCGTCCCTGATCACGAATTAAACATTTTTGAAGTGATATCTGTGTGTGTGTCAGTGAGCCTATGGAGACGATAACTGACGAACGAATGGACAGATTCGAACGCAATTTGGTATAAAAATCACAATCCGTAAACACTGGAAGCGTGTTGTTTTTATTCGCAATCGAATGTTCAGAACCTCTCTAAATTTTCGAATGAAATTTTGAAAAAATCGTTAAAAAATCAAAACCGCTAATAAAGTTACGCAAATAGACATTTCTTATGTAATTTTTCATTAGAAAACGATTGGTATAAATTTTAGAACGCTAACATCAACCGTTTTCGAGATATTGCATATTTTTCAAAAAAATTATCAAAAAGTTATATAAAATAAAAAATAAAAATATTTCCTATTGAAAAACATGTTCACTTTTCATATGTAATACCATGCAATAAATTTGGTGACACCATTCTCGTGGTATGATGTCACAGACATCATTCTCGTGGATTTCCTGCTACACAAGCATAATACGCCAGTTTTAGACCGTCCCTTATTAACTGACATACATCATCCCTAGAATTCACTTCGCGAGCTATTTTAACCCGACCAGCTCACACGACCTCCTATGTGTCCTGTGCTCGCTGACGCTTTCACTTCTTGTTCGCTACGCTTACCAGCACTTGCGACGTCCTGCTCGCTCAGCTCGCTTTGCTAGCATTTTTAGTCCGGCTGCTTTGCGGTCGCAATTCGCCTATTTGCGACCCTCCCTCGTTAACTGGCGTTTTCCAATCCAGAAGCTCACTTTGCGAGTTCTTTCACACCGGTTGGCGCACACGACCGTCTACGTATCCTGGGCTCCCCGAAGCTCGTAAAACTCTAAAATTCCACCCTCCATTCCTGCCGCTCATTAATCGGAGGAATTCGGAGCTTAGACTCCGAGGTGATAGGACGTATCTGAGCGAGCTCCCAACATGGGCAAGATGAAGCAGACTAAGCCTGTGCTAGCTAACGAACCACGTGTGAGTGACGAAATAAGTACCGATATGGAGGTTGATAAATGCATAGATGAAACGCCTACTTCAAAGCAATTCACGACTTTGAGAAATCATGTAAAGGACTTAGAACGAAAGCTCCAGGAGAGGATAATAGGGAAGCAAGACCCCACTGACTTGAAGAGAGAGATGGGCGAAGCACATCTTGAGTTCAAGAGGATGGCGGAAAGGATAGGCTGTGGTAAGCATGTCTTAACTGCACCCCCCTCTTCCTCTGTTGATGAAATCAAGGCTCATAAAGCCAGCAATAACCTAGAATTAGGCAATCGACCTGAAAATAGTTCTAAACCCACTAATTTTAATGCCATAAACTCTAAAGTAATAGAATAAGCTGATAATCAAACTGTTCAAGCTGCCCCTAAGGCAAGCAACCAGATTCATTTTCAAAAACCTAATGATTCCGCCATTAAGGCAACCGAGTTTAAAAATATTTCTAGTGATAGGAAAATTAGAAACAGGACTTTAAGTGGGGAAACTACCCCCCCGTACCTTCACGGATGAAGACGGTTTCATCTACAAGGCCTCCAAGGCCCCTAGACTTACTAATAATCAAATGCTTTCTAAGGATTCTGAATCAACCACTAAGATTACGACCGGACCAGGTAAAGACGACCCTTTGGCGACAGAGCCAAAAACTCTGAGTCTACCGCCTCTGTACGTTAACGCTTTACAGCCTGACTGGCCTACCATGCTTTTCAACCTGAAAAGATTTGCACCTGATATCAAGCCGGTCCTGGACCAGCAGTACTTTAAAATCTGCGTGAAGAACGAGGATGAATTCCGTAAATGTGTACTATACATGAAAAAATCCGGCATCCAATACCAAACCTACTCTTTGAGGGAAGATCTCCCAGTCAGAGCGGTGATTAAGGGAATCCCTGTCGTAACCGACATCGACTTAATTAAAAGAGCCATGGAATCTATGGACTTCAAAATTATAAATATTTTCAGATTTTTCAAGAGAGGGAGCCCAAGGCAAAGAGGAGGACGTGAAAGGCAGACAGACCAAGAGTAAAGAAAAAAATCTTTTCGAAAGGCACAGGAAGGACAAGGAAAAAGAGACTCTCAGCTGGGCAGGTGCCATGGAGATCTATGAGGAGGAAAAGGAAAAAAGAAAAGACTTGGACGGAGCAGCACGTGCTGAGAAGCTGGTGCGACAGGCACACAAGACTCCTGAGTACTTCACGTCCTTCGCTGCCAGATGCGAAGTAAGCGTGGGATATACCCCTGACACACCTAAAAATGAAGCCTTCGATAGCCACAGACACTGTGAGATCTATGACTGGGCCAAGAGGCACCTGGATGCCGAAATCGCCATCGACGACATCGACAAGGCGGAACAAATCAAAGAGATATTGGTAAGCATAACTTCTGATGCTATCTTGCTAGCGGATACCCCTACCCCTGAGAACCTCTTGGTTAGGAAATCCTATCAGGCTACGGCTTATGTCATCAAAGCATGGAATAGCTTATCTCAGGATTTTTTGTATAGTCAATACAAAACCAAAATCGCGAAATCTTTCAAACTAAATTTTGAGCTCCCGCACAATAAGCTCAGGAAGCCTAATGACGAGATTACGGCTGCTGAGTTAGCTGAGGTCATGCCACGAGAGGCTGCATCTAGTAAGGACTTCTCTCTACTTAATAATAAATTCATGCCGCTTGATAATCATGAAGAAGAGAATGGAAATAGTGACCCAAAACCTAATCCCAAAATTTCTTCCTTCTATGTTGACTCCTTGAGTAATTGGGGAGCCCTCATAGAAGAATTAAACAAAACTTTAGACACTAAAATTGAAGGAAAACTGATGGGGAGGGTGATTAGTTTCACTCCTAGATCCGTTGACGATTCCAGGAACGTACAGACTCACCTGACTCAGAATAAAATCCCTTTTAGCTCCATATGCTTAAAAAACGAAAGACCAAAAAAAGTAGTGATAAAAGGGCTACCAACCAACACTAGCATAGACTCTATTAAAGAGGCTATATCCCGTGAAGGATTCAGGATTGTTAGGATTTCACAGCTTAGAAATCGTCGTGATAGGTCACCTCTCCCCATCTTCTTGGTCTGCCTAGAGCCGGCTGAGGGGTGGGAGAAAATTTACAACCTCACCTCCATTCTCTACATGAGAATCATAGTGCAAGCCTTCAAATCAAAAGGAGTAAAAGTATGTTACAATTGTCAAAATTACAACCATTCATCGGATAATTGCTCGCTTCCCGCCAGGTGTTTAAAATGCGGAGAAAACCACCAAACTCGTGAATGCCTTAAACCTAGGGACTTTCCGGCAAAGTGTGCTGATTGTGGTGGGGCCAGGGTTCCCATTTCAGCGCGAACCCGCGAGATTCTCGCGCAATCCATGAAAAATCTCGCGTAAAAATTTAGACTGCGCGAGAATTTCTCTCTCTCCAGTTCCGGCCTAAAATTATTTTTTCCTTCAAATTGGATACCGAGAAATCCGATGCCCGATCCCGATCGGGCCGATTGCTTCGCGACCGCAAATCGCGATCAGTTGCCTCGTTGTTGCGAATCATGGGCCGATTGCCGAGCGGTCGCGGACCGCGATTTCGTAGCTACGTCTGAATCGAAGTCACTCGCGATTTGGGTACACTAAAGTACTACGTGTTTCTAATTAGAGATATTTTATAGAAAACTATAAGTGTCCCCTCAGCTTGCGCGGGTGGCAAATTCGATCAAATAAAATTTTGCTTTTTTTTATTATAGGATTCTTTCACGGATTTGAATTATGCTCTTTCCGCGTACTTCCCGCATTTTTTGTGTTTTGCTCGAGAAATTTTCTTCTTTCCGCGGACGAAAATCCTTTCCCCCGTACACAGTATGCCTACAGGTTACAAAAATCCCGAAAATGTCGTGAAATTGGCCATATATGCCCAAAAAATGTTACAAAATTTGAACAAAGCAACGAATTTTTTTATCAGAGACATTCCTTTCTTACATGATCTGAAAATCTGTTTCTCCGCGATTGCGAAAACGGCGTTCGCATACGGCGATTCCCACATTTTCTGAGGAGAGATGACCAATGAATATCTTTTTGCCATTTTCACAGTATATTTGCATCGACTGAATTTTTTTATAATTATGTCGTTTAATATACAAATAATAAAAACCAAACCATTTTTCTACCGTATTATTAATAAAATGAAAGGTTATTTTGCAGCAGTATCACGAAAATCTGCATTTGTACGCTATCCTCGGCATACCTCGTTTAATTTGAAAAATATTTCCCACTTTTCCAATCTGTTTGCATCGACTACAGTGTTTGTAATTGTTTCGCGTTTTATACAGAAAAATTATTTTACAAACGTATTATTTATGAAATAAAGGGCTATTTTGTAAACAAAAAGAAAAAAGTCGAGTCAAACAAAATGGCTAAAATCACATGACTGGCTTGAGATTCAACAAAAGGACGATGCAATCCTTATGTTCTGCAAGTTTTGTAAAAAATACAAAAAAAAGAAAAAAATCCATTTTCAAACATAAAGTCAAATTTATTACCTAATTCTATTTGCCTAGTGAAATAGTTTTCGTCGATATTCGCCTTCGGCGATCAAAAATCGTTAAAAGTTTTTAATTGCTATTGCTGCATGAAAATTGATCATAAAATGATTTTAAAAATCAAAATATAAAGTAAATACAGTCGGCCCCCGACTTTTGCAGTTTACAGACAAAAAAATCGTAAATTCGCATGTGAGTCATTTTACATAAAATAACCCATGTAGACGTTTTTATGTCAGCAAATAAAATCATAACGTAAGCATGGGGGAAGTCAGGAATTTGAGTATTTTTTCTAACAAGTGTGGGGGGGGGGGGGAGCTATAAAATTACCAAAAATGTGCTTACTTAATACTTAAACGACTCCTAATTAATTTTTAAAAAGAATGTTAGTTTTAAGAATTAAAAAATTTAAATGTCGAAGAATATGAGTTATAGTTAATGCTTTCTTTTTTATTACTTTCTAAATTAGCATCATAAAAAAAAAATGAAATTTTAAGTGTCTCTCCTTATAAGAGAAAATCTCTCCCAAAATTTTTTGGAAGGAGAGAAATTCTCCCCCTCTTTTCCTGACTTAGTGGGAACCCTGGGTGGGGCCCTGGGTGGGGCCCACCCCGCTAACTTTAGGCTCTGCCCCAAAAATCCCTGGAACCGTAACACGTTCCAGGAACCTAAAACCAAACCCCAAAACCTTCGTACCAATAGATCAGATAATTCAAACCTGAGCATGGAAAACTTTCCACAGCTCCCTAAATCACAAAACCTCGAAATTGTTACAGACAACGTGGCGATGGCGCGTGCTGAGACAAGAACGCCAAGTTCTGAAGAGCACGTGGCCCACACTCACTCAGATGCCCAAAAATCTTCAAATCAAACCCCTAACCTCTTTCTAGAATTCATTAAATTCTTTAAAGAAATACAAGACTATTTCAATATCAATGATGTCAGGAACTTCTTAAATCAAATCACCAAAATAATTAAAGCAGACGTAGACCCGATGCAAAAGACCTTTGATATAATCACACTAATTGCAGAGCAAAAAACCCCAAACTTTCCCCACAACTTAAACTAACTCTGCCTTGCAAGATAGGTTTTCGGAATTGCGTTCCAGTTCTCTTGACCAACAGGAAAAATAGATCCCGTTGCTCCGCCCACTGTGGGTGGTCCCTATGGACTCTGTCTGCACACCTGCAATCCAGCCAACTGATGTCAAAGCTTCAAGATACTCAACTCACACATCGAAGATACGGCACAATCTGCCAGGCGCTTCATAAATGACGAAACAACGCTATCTAGATGAAGCTGGAACTAAAATATCATTCCGGATTTACCCCGATTCCTCGTCCTGTCCGAGTAGTCCATTCGTCAGTAGCTCCCTGATGTGTAGCGTCAGAGTGTAGATTGTCAGTGCACAGAAGTTCACGGCGTTTTTGACTTCTTCCTTCCAAGCGGGCATCAATCCATCCTTGGGCAGAGTATCCCAATATTCAATCATAGCATCCCTGAGAGGCAGCAGTCCATCTTCGTCTAGCTCACCAGCAAGTCCGCGAGTAGCTTCCGTGTCGAATGCATCCAAATCCATGTCGTCAGCGTAGAAACGATCCAAGCAATAGCACTACCACGTGGGATAAATACACGTGGCACTCCAAAGTTGAAAAAGCACGAATCCAAAATGGCGAGAAATCCGTACACAACAAAGCTGTAATTGCTTAGCCCGACGTGCTCTATCGTAACTAGATATAACACGCCCAAACTTAAGCAAGGAAAGTCACCACAATCAAAAAGCAGCAGCTTCACAAAATCACATCCTCGGAGTCTGGGCTCCGAATGATATCGGGACGCCGCTAAAACAACACGAGCGGATAAATAACACCGGACCCACTCCGACGTCATGATGTGACGTCCCCGACGTCAATATCGACGACCAATAGTAGCTTCAGAGAACTGCGCCTGTGCACGGAGATGGTAGTTTATAATACAAACATGAGTGGTATAAATGTAGCTGCGCAGCTGGAACTAATTTTCTCGCAATATCCAAACACAATACTCGCGGGCGACTTCAATGCATGCCACCGAACACGGGGCAGCAGGAGAGCCAACATACGCGGTACACAGATACATAGATTGCTGAACACAACAAACACTGACATCATTGCACCGTCGAGACCAACCTGCTTCTCAGGTGCCAATGGCTCATCCATAGACTTTGTCCTAACGAGAAACACAGAATACGCTCACACAATTGATACCCTGGATGAATTCGACTCGGACCGGTATTAGTGACATTCGATTTGAACACTCCCCTTCCAGCCTCTCTGGGACAAGAGAGGATGAACTGGAACGTATTCAAAAGAGCACTTTTCGAGCCGCACTTAGCAGTACCCAACATTATGAGCACGGCGGATATTGACTCTGCCACGCACACACTCACAACAGAAATCAGGAGAGCTATTGCCTCTGCCACAACACATCGTGAGTCACCAAAAATGCCAACACTTTCCCACCATGTCAAACAGTTAGTTAAACAGAGAAATAGAATGCGTAAGACATGGCAGGCTAACAGATACCCTACCCTTAAAAGGGAGCTTAATAGACTCTGTAAAGTCAGTGAAAAAATTGTCGCAGAAAAGCAGCAACAGTATAAAAAATTAATCGAATCCCTTAGCCAGGAAGGCGTATCGCTCTGGCAATTCGCTAAAAGACTCAGAAAACCTCAAATTAAACTCCCGCCACTAATAGATGGCGCTAATATCGCGTACTCAGACGAAGAAAAGGCAGAGGCGCTTGCTAGGTATTACGAAAAGCAATTTGAACCAAACCACGATCTAATGTGTCAGGACACCCTAAGAATGGTTAGGCAAACTCTAAACAATTTCAGGAACTCCCCGGTCACGGTTAAGATTAACCCAGCCACCCCGCAAGAGATAGTAGAGATTATCAAAAACCTTAAAAATTCGTAAAAGCCCAGGGCACGACAAAATCAGGAATATCGCGGTAAAAAACCTACCCTTAAATATAATATTTTACTTAACCATCTTAATAATTAAAATACTAGAACTAAATTATTTCCCTAAAGAATGGAAGGAAGCGATAATTATAGCAATCCATAAACCTGGTGAGGATGCCTCAATTCCAGCCAACTACAGACCAATCAGTTTGTTGCCGACACTTAGTAAAATTACTGAGAAAACAATTCTTAAGAGATTGAACACGCACCTTAGTGAGAATGGTATTATCATTCCGGAGCAGTTTGGATTTCGGCCAAAACACTCCACCACTCATCAATTGCTGAGAGTGGTAGAGTACATTTCTTCTGGTTTTAATAATAAGACATTCACAGCTGCGATTTTTCTTGACATCCAAAAAGCCTTTGATAAAGTGTGGTACTGTTGATTAGCTTACAAACTGATCACTCAAAAAGTCCCTGACGCAATTGTCAAACTTTTAATTTCATACCTAAATAACAGACACTTTCAAGTCAGAGTAAAAAATAACTTATCTACACCCAAGTTCATTAAAAGTAGTGTGCCGCAAGGATCCATCCTGGGCCCGACACTCTTTAACATATATCCCATCTCATATAACTTTATCCCAGGACCCCAGACACGGAGCTATGCAGACGACAGCGCGATACTTGCAAAACACCCTTACGTCTCAGTAATGCACAGACAGCTACAACAACACTTAGACATACTTCAAACATGGCTGAAAAAATGGCGAATAAAATTAAACCCCAATAAATATCATTGGATTTATTTCTCTCGAAAACATAAACCTCCGCCTCCTCTGTACATAAACAACCATGCCCTAACAGCGGAAAAATCTACTAAATACCTAGGTGTAACGATAGACTCCCACCTAACTTGGAAACTGCACGTAACGAACATAATCAAAAAAGCGTATATAACCATAGGATCCTTATACCCAATGATAGGAAACGGAAACCTAAGTTATCAAAATAAACTCCTAATTTATAAATTGATCATCCGCCCGGGAATGCTGTATGCAGCACCCGTATGGGGATATGCCTGTAAAACTACCATAGACTTATTAGAGACAAGACAAAACAAAACCCTAAGAATTATAAGGAAAGCCCCTAAACACTTAAGAAACTCGGTAATTAAGAAAGACTTCAAAATAAAAACTGTTAGAACCCAAATTAAAAAGCTAGCGATTAAATTCTACAAAAATCTGCCATCGGTCCCAAATGAACTATTATTTAATCTGCATGACTATGATCATCGCAAGGCTAAATCTCGTAAGAGACTCCGTTCGGTACTTAACTTTGATATTCGGTACTAGGAACGTCCCACCTTAATCAGTTGATATTAAATAAAACTCGCGATCTTTGCTTTTCTCAAAATGTCTTAAATCCTAAACTGCCAAAATTCTAGGTAACCCTCAGATCTGCATCAACCCCCCAAACTGCTTAAACTCTAAATGTGCAACAAACTGCCACACTAGGAGCTAGGTCAAATAATAAAAACAGTAAATCAAAACCTCGAACCTCCAACTATGGGCCAATGAAATAATGTCACAGTATGAAGATAAGAACCACATCTAGAGATTGGAGATTAAAGGCGCTTCGCGCCTGGTGCTCTGTTCTGGGCGAAACTCTATTCCTTTATAATACGAACTCATCATCACGCAGCTGTTAAATTTACTATCGTATACTAGTATTATTAGATAGTTTAAAATATTAAATTCTAAGTTGTAGCTGATGCTTAAAATGAACTACGCCTGTGCAAGGAGTATTGTGTTTTAATTACGATCTCGGTATTATTCAAGGAGATTTAAATAGTGACCGCCGCTTATAAGAAACACGTTCGTTTCGCTCGTTTTGTTTCTTATAAGCAGTTGTTTCTTAAATCCGGAAATTTTTTAAATATCGTTCTTCCATTGTAAATACTAACTATTGAACACAGTTTTACAGAATTTAAAAGATAAATGTATATAAGTAAAATATTAGTGCGTACATAATACATTTGTAAATTAAGTTTTGCATTCAAAAATATTTCTCATTTTACAAATTAAGCCTTACAACTTAAATTATTATCTATATGCATATAGTATGCAGTTAAATAAGAATAAAAAGTAAAACTCATAGGTCGTTCATTTATGTATAAGAGCATAGTACATTTTCATACATACCGTAATCTATTACTGAAGAATAGCAAAAAACTTATCCAGTATTGTTTGTGCTAACGAGTCTGTGATTAGTTTACGTACATCCATTTCTAAATCATAAAACAGTCCATAAACTTTTTCTGATGCCCCTCTGTGTTCAAGAGTTTTTCTAATTATAGTTAGGGCTTCTCGCGACTGTTTGGCTGTAGGAAAATTTTCTTCTTGTGGAACGTCGTCTTCATTTTCTTCTTCATTGCAAACATTCTGAATTTCCGCACTATGTCATCATCATTGTTTTCTTCAGATGTTTGTAAATTTTCGTCGATGTGAATCCATTCTTCGAAAGGTGCTTTAAATTCTTCTTCATCTTCTGCTGGTATGGCAACATTATTTTTCAAAAATCCTGCTTTACGGAAGCAATTAAAAATGCATATGTCAGAAACTTTTTTCCATGCGCCTGCGATCATATGGATAGCATCAAGCAAGGTTGTTTTCTTGCTTATTGACTACACGGAGGTGGAGAATCATACTTTTTAAGTAAACTTTGCTTTTCAAGCAAAGTAAGGGTTTGCGACATGCTTCACTAGCAAAACATAAAATGACTAACTAAAGCTGTACGAATCTTATTTGAGTGCATAAGCAAAGATGCCTTTCCTTATCAGTACGTTTCCTTAACTGCCAAAAGATTAAAGCTCGTTTCTTACTGGTTTGGGGTTGTACTCCCCAAGTCTTTCTGCGGAGAAATCCTCTGTCATCCTTTGTTACATAGCAAACTCCCACCCCCTCCCCGTACGCCCAGAGACAAGAGATAACAACTCGTCCTTCAGTTAACCTTAAACAAATCGATTTTTTTTTTTTACACCAGCGTCGCAAGGAAATCAACAAATTTTCTGTAGAAAACTGTTTCTTATAAGCGGAATCGTGTTTCTTATAAGCGACACAATTTTAATGTTAAAACGAAGTTTGTATTTGTTTCTGTCGTTTTGAGTCTTATAAACGGCTGTTTCTTATAACCACTGAATCTTATAACCGGCGGTCACTGTATTTAAATCTCCTTCGTATTATTGGATAGCATAGAATATTAAACTCTATAATTGATGGCTAGATGTGATATATAGATATAATTTAGTCATTTTGAGAGTCATGTGGCACCTGACCAAATTTCCCCATTTGAAAGATTGTTCTACATAGATGCAATTTAAAAATTATTTGCTTTGTTTCTTTCCTTATATACATAATGTATAAGGAAAGTACTGTGACGGGATCGAAAATTCGAATTCGAGTTTTCGACGGGAGAGCACGTTTCAAGCATCCCTGATCACCAATGAAACATTTTTGAAGTGATGTCTCTGTGTGTGTGTGAAAGTATGTGTGTGTGTGTGTGTCAGTAAGTCTGTGGAGACAATAACTAACGAACGAATGGACCAATTCGACCGAAATTTGGTACAAAAATCACAATCCGTAAACACTGGAAGCCTATTGTTTTTATATGCAATCGAATGTTCAGAACCCCCCTAAATTTTCGAGTAAAATTTTGAAAAAATCGTCAAAAAATCATAACCGCTAATAAAGTTACGCAAATAGACATTTCTTATGCAATTTTTCATTAGAAAACGATGGACATAAATTTTAGAACGCTAACACGAACCGTTCTCGAGACATTGCATATTTTTCAAAAAAAATTATCAAAAAGTTATATAAAATAAAAAAAGAAATATTTCCTATTGAGAAATATGGTCACTTTTCATGTGTAATACTGTGCTATAAATTGGGTGACATCATTCTCGTGGATCTAGCTCGTTCCATTCATGAAAAAAGATAATTTGAGTAATACTTTTGTATTTGAACGCCAATAGTCATTTATCTGCTGTAAGAATAACTTATTTTTCTGTCCATAACGCTTGGCGAGATTTTGGCGACGAATTTGGCGGAATGTCGCCAACTTGGCGACATTTTTAAATGTTACCATATTAACAAAAATCTCGCCAAATTGATAAAAATGACGTTAAATCAATGAAAATGACGACTAATTGAAGAAAATTCAATATCTTGGAAAGAATATAAGTATCTACTATAAGAATAACATTTTTTTTTAACTGTAAAAGTAGACAAGTCATTTTATTACATAAGGAAAGTCATGTGTTGCTCACATCAGATTTTTTATATTATGCAACTCACAAAATCAATCTCCTTTTATTAGTCATGCATTAATTAGATTGTCAAAATGAAACATTGTTCTTTGCAGCATTCAAGTTGTCAAGTTCAACTTAAAATTCACAATCATATGCAAATTCCTATAATATACTAAATAACATTGTTAATCAAAATATTCTATTAAAATATTTAATTTAATACTCCTAAAAAGAAGTTTAAGAATATCTGTTCTAGCTATACAAAACTATCTTCACGAGCAGATCTGAAGAATAAAATGTCCTGGTCTTGTTTGTAAACAAATTTACAAAATATATGAAGTTGAATAAATATATGTAAAATAAAAGAGCTAAAACTGTATAGGACCCATACTACAACTTATGAGTTTCTAAAATCTTTACTAAAATAAAACAGATGACGTAATAAATTGAAAATATCAATAATTCCGTAATCTTAAAACCTAAAAGGCCGTAATTGATTCCAATATATGCCAAAATATGTGCTAATATACTTGTACTGCTTATATTTTCATAGAGTAGAAGCAGCAGCATATGCTTGGGGGGTCCCAGGCCCCCCTACTTTTCAAGGCTTTTTATTGTTATGCGTATTTTTCATTTAAAATAACCCTGGCATAAGCAAATACTAAACAGTTGGGCCCCCCACTTTTTAGAGTTAGGATAAGCCACTGAATAGAAGATATACCCATGCATTTGTAGAGGATTACTCGGTACTGCGTACAATATATGAGTTTCAACAATTTTTGCAAAAACAAAACAATGATATAATAAACTGAAAATATCAATAATAATAATGTCTAAACCTGAAGACCATAATTGATATAATCCAGTCAAAAATGCAATATCGGTGAAATTTATTTTATATATATATATATATATATATATCTTTATTATTTAAATCGGAAAGGATTTAATAAAAATCAGCTGCCGTATAAACAAATTGGATTTAAATTTGTTGCTAAACGACATGATAAAATTTTCTTCAAATAAATTGGCGGAAGAAATATCATCTGCTTAATGCTATATAAAAAAATATCTTCTTCTTAATGCTATATTTAATTGTTCGTTTTTAATTAATATCTGGGCAACCCCCGGTCTTAGAAACTCAAAACATGGACTAAATTTTAAGTCTGAATATTTCAAGGTTATCTACAAAATTTCATTTAAATTCGGTTCAGTTGTTCTCCCATGATGATGAGACACACATACAGACAGATTTTCAATTTTATTTATATGGATTTAGAGAAATAGATTGAAAATAAGCAAAATGAGTAAACTTGCATTAATCTATTAAAAGTCTACATTTGGATAATTTTAATCCAGAATCAGTCATTCATAAATGATATGTTTCAGCTGACAAATGTAAATATGCCAATAGCTAGGAAGAAATTGTTATCCACTCAAATATTTTACTCAATTTTGTATTTTTGTTATTTTCTTACATATCATTATCAGCTTATGTAGGAATGTACTAAAATTTGTATTTACACAAGACTTTACAGTTATGTGCATATTTATGTTATTTTATATTTTTGACATAGCAATTGCATAATCTATATGAAAAAAATTGAAAATCTGTCTGTCTGTCTCATTATCACGGGAAAATGGCTGAACCGAATTTAATGAAATTTTATGGGTAACATTGGAATAACTCCCACTTTAAATTTAGTACATGTTTCGAGTTTCTAAGATCAGGGGTTGTCTAAATATTAAGATATTAATTAAAAACGAACAATTAAACCTTCCATAGAGATAGCATTATGCAGACTATATTTCTTCCACCAATTTATTTGAAGAAAATTATGTTATATCACTTAGCAATGGATTTAATTCCAATGTGTTTATGCAGCAGAAGAATTTTATTAAATCTTTTCCGATTTAAATGATAAAGATATGTATACGTATGAAATAAATTTCATTGATATTGCATTTTTGACTGGATTATACCAGTTACTGTCATTATTATTATTGATATTTTTGGGGTTTATTGATAGTTTCAATTTATTATGTCGTTTTATTTTGGCAAAAATTGTTGTAACTTGTAGTACGTAGTACGGAAAATCTTCCACAAATGCATGGGTATACCTTCTAATCTATGATAATATAAGTAGTACAGGTATACTGGCATATATTTTGACATCGATCTTCACTTTCATGTAACAGAAGATAAATTTAAATAATAGTACAAGGTTTCACTTCTATAAAAATTACTAACTGTAAGATTTAAAAATTTTTAATCTTTATAAGACATAAATTGAAAAATGGAGTTGTGCTAGAAAATGCATCAAATATAATACTTACCCTTATCCTTATGTAGAAAAGCTTTGTGAAGATAAAACGTTCGTGTTTACTTTGTGAACTAGGGTTGCCGTTCTACTGGTTTTAAGCCAATTTTGACAAGCATTATCTGCAATAATGGCCAGCTATTGTAAATCGAATGAACGTATGTGAGAATTAATTAAGGTATAAAATGTTAAAAAGTTTTGTGTGAAGGATAAAACGTTGGTATTTTAATCGTTTGGCAGAGGAAAATTCTAAATAACCAGCTTAGGAAACCAGTAAACAGTTAGCAAAGCATCCTGATAGCTACAAATTATTTAGATTGTTTCCGTTTTTAATTGATAGTTTATTATTTTATTAATCGTTCTCGGATTTTTCTCTGCCAAAATATGCTTCATATTCCATTCTATCAACCTCTGCAAACTGCAAAAAGATTTGAGCACGCATTATTGCATGGTTGAATTCAAGAGAATAGCCTATACCTTAACATGGATGGAAAAAAGCCGAAGTCCATCTTAAATGCAAATTTGTGCTAATCCGGAGACCAAACCACCGTACTTTCAGCTCATTCGCAAAGTCGCAGCTAAGTGTTCTGATTTCAAGAGCTTTATGTTGTAATCTGGTAACCTCTTGTATCCGTGTTTTTCGGCGGTAATTGTGTAACATTCAATAAGAATATTCACGAATTTGAGGTAAGAATACGTTTCTGTGGTTGCTGCAGTTTTTTGATGTAGAAGCACATTTCTTTTGCTATAGTTGCACGTGCTTTTATTATTTGATTTTTTGTATAAAATTCTACTATAATTTGGAAAATAAAAGTTTGAAAGAAGTGATTAATTGGTATGTTATGAAAGGGATTATGTGTGATAAGTATGTTTGTCCTAATTGTGGAGATGAAATTAAATTAAATGTGAAAGACCGAACGACTGATTTGTTTGAATAGAGCGTTTTTAGCATTTCAGCCAAAAGAGGAGTTCTGAAGGAGTCAATGTTTTTTGTTTAATTTATCCCATGTTTTGAAATTTGGTTTCTATTTTTCTGTGTTTAGAAAATTGCTTATAAGTATCAATTTTTTGAAATTTTGTTAGAGTACAAATATTTTTCTAACACGGATCACTGGTACATTCGTTCCACAGACTTCGACCTTTAGGTTGAACCCCTGACCTACATGGACCACTGGTACATTCGTTCCACAGATTTTGACCTTAAGTTACATTTTCAAGGATCGTGGTTGATATCTGCTAAAATGCTGTTACAACCATAACTAATGCAAAATGAAAAAATAAATAACTAATTTTTATTTATTTGCACTAAACTTCTCCAAATCGTACCAGGATGGAAAAGCATTTGATGAAATAATGCTCCCATTTCACAATATATTTGAATATAGTAAAAAAGTTTCATTGCTATATAAATAGAATTATAAGATTCACCATAACAAATATACAGGGGCAGTCAAAGGTGATACTTATAGATGTTATGTGATGAATTACTGCATAAAGTTTTTATGAACCAACCATATATTCAAAAAAAAAATTTTAATTTCTATTTAAAAAATTAAATTCCATTTAATAAACATAAAAAAAATATTTAATTATAAATACTGTATATCTGAATGTAAACATTTGTAAAATGATTATAAAAAAAATTCCAAGTATAAATGTTTAATATCTCATACATTGTGCCTTTTTATACTTGCCAATAGGCATCGCTAACTTAGAAAATTTACTCTGGTATAATGATTTGCCTTATTTAATAAATAAAATTTACAACCGCACTTAATTAACTGCATTCAGTTTAAAATGTATTTAAATATGTTATGGATGTTTTTTTTGCTAAAGAAAATTTACAGTAGTCTAATACTCAAAACCCCTTATAGATTGTTTATTGTAGCTAGGCCATGGGAGGGGATTAGGATATGTCTCCCCTTTGCTTTTATGCAGCCAATATTGGAACATTGTATAATTAGTAATGTGAGAGCAAAAAATACTAGAGATTGGAAGTAAAAATAAACATTGAGGCATGTCTTATATTTTACAATATTTTACAAACATGTCATAAATTTTACAATATTTTACAAACATGTCTTATATTTTACAATAGAAATGCTCCGCTCCATTGTCTTTAGAATTTTCATTGAAAATTTTACTTTTAATATTTAGTTTTTCACTGTGTGAAGGTTTTTCAAATTTGCTTTTTTTGTTTTTTCTCTCTTTTTTTGTTGAGAAGAATCTTTTCTGTCTTTCTGTTTTTTTATTATGGGGTTGTTTGTTTTTAATTTCCAAATTAGATGGACCAGGAATAGCATTGGCTAATTGTAAAGTTAAACTTGCATTCTTAATGTGATCTGTCGTCTTGATTAGAATATCTCTATTATGACAATTTATTATTTGGTTGTACAACTGCCCATATTTTTCTAATAAGTTATCTTTAATTTGCTGTATAGATTTGTTTTTAACATGTATAGATTTGTTTTTAACATTTATAGATTTGAAGATAAAATTCCTGTTGAAACAATCACCCGTTTCTAAAGTGGGTTTCTCAATGTCATTAACATCATCCATACTGTTGGGATCATGTTAACTACTAGTAATAGTTTCTTTTTCTTCATTCTTTGTTATCAGATGAATATGCTTACATATATTTGTTCCTGTAAGGCCATCAGGACAGTTGCATGTATATGAATGTAAATAAATATCACATGGCAGACACTTAATTTTACAATTATTTGTGCATGGAGGTTGTTTTTCAATTCTGTAACACAAGTTATCCGATACAGCTGTATCAGCTTTTAAACACATTTCTGATTTTATTTCCCATGTAGTTGTGGATGTTTTACGTATCAGTATTATTGGTAGCTCCATTTCTGATTTATGTCTTCTATTAATTACCGTTGCTTTATAATTATTTTTGCCTTTTTCTAATTTAATTAATCTTTTCACTGCTGTGTCACATGAAAACTTTTAAGAGGTATGACAGACATTTATCGAGTCTTTTACCTGCTTTCCTCCAAAATAGCTCTCGCTATATTTTAAAGTCTTATGGAAAGCCTTAACAAACATATTCGTATTAATTTCAGAGCCTACTCTGAAACATTTACCCCACTCTTCTTTTATGATTACCCACTCACGTTTAAAATATCTTCCAAATTCTTCTGTGCGAGGATTTTCCTCTAGTTGCGCACAAATTTCTTTTTAAAGTTTCTCAAATTCATTTTTGTCATTTAGTTCCATAAGTGTACAGAGCCCTGTATACACATCTTTTGCGGTATATGTTTCTTTTATTTTATTCAGCTGCCTTTGCCAGTCCTGATGAACATGCCAGTGACATAAAAGTTTCTTTGTTTCTCCCTGAAATACTGCATTCCAACTAGTTTAATATTGTGGTGCTTTATCACTCATAAAAATTGCTGGAGAAATGTTCCCTACTTCTTTTATTATCTGTTTAAAGAACACAGTTAATGCAATTGACGTTTCCTTATTTGAAATAAGCCACGCAACAGGAATTCCCTCTCTGTATTCATCAATAACAAGAAGAGTTATTAAATTAAAATGGTAACTATTGGTCCCATGTATGGCATCAAGACACACTATATTATTACCAAATTCTATCAACATTCTCTTTTGAAAATTAGTCATTATTCCCAGTGCAAAGTCATTTTTATTTAATAGACAGAGTTCACCATTTGGGTAGTAAAACATATCTTTTCCTTGCCTTTTATAGAGTATAATATTTCCTTTCTCTAAATTTTCTTCCACGTAACAATCTACACTAATATGGTCTTCTGCACTTTTTTCAATTTTTTCAATTCCATAGACTTTAGAAATATTGATAAGATCTCGTTTGGTACACAAATGCTTTCTTTCTATTTCATCTACTTCTGTGTAAATATTTTGAAGAATGCGAGAATGTTGTACACCCTGTGACAGTTGGCTTACTATGGTTTCCCTATCATCTTCGGGGATGCGTAAATAGGCAAGCTGATTTTTATGGCCATAATGCAACGAGTCGACTGTAGCAATCACTTTTACTTTCCCTGCAATACATGGTAATGTATAGGGAAAGTATTGGAATCGTGCCGAAAATCGCAACTCGAGTTTTCGACGAATCTACACGTTTCGAGACCTCTAGAATACGAAAAAACCATTTTTAGCGTGACGTCTGTGTGTGTGTCTGTCTGTCTGTGCAGATTTTGTATCCACTCTAACTAAAAAACTAATGGACCGAATTTCACAAAATTTTGTAGGTAAGTCACTTGTAGACGGGGCTGGTGCTGATTAGTTTTGGGTACGATTCGGAATAAAAGAACCCGCCTTTTTTGTGAAATGGCCCGCAAAAGCTTGTATTCACTGTAGCTGAAAAACTAATGGACCGAATTTCACAAAATTCTGTAGATAAGTCACGTATAGGTCACCCTGGTGCTGATTAGATTTTGGTACGATTCAGAAAAAAATAACCTGCCTTTTTTTGCAAAATGGCCCTCAAAAATTGCCCAAAATCTAAAATAAAAAACTGGGTATACTCAAATATATCCATTAAATGCTGATTTAATACGTAATTTTTAACGACGAAAAGAATAAGACCAACCCCATTACACCTAGGACTAGCCGTTCTCGAGAAATTTTAGTTTTTCGTACTTTCCCTACGCCACCTTTGAAAATAAGTCCGGTTATCGAATGAGAACGAAAATTGAATTAAAAGTGAAATAAATTTAATTAAAATAAAGAGAACGTTAATATAAGTCTGCAGGGAAAGTCATGTGCTGCTCACATCAGATTTTTTCTGATTCTTTTTCTATGCAGACTTTGATCCTTGAAGGACAACTTGCACCAATCTTGGTAAGGCCTTGGAATTTTTCATTACGTTTTCCCAAAGATCTGGAGGCATACGTTCCAGACCTGTTACAATAAAAGTATTTTATTGTATGCGTCGACTTTTCTGTGGTTGAACGTATAATGAACGCAGCTTTTGTACTTTTTTGAAATGCCCTTTTCCATATCTTAAATTCTAAAATAAGAAAAAGAAAATTATAACAAACATAATATTTAACATTTTTAAATTATGCAACTGTAACAAACGACAAAATTCATTAACTGTATTCACAATGTATGTATATATCAGGGCTATGGAGGGGCAGAGTCTAAAGATATAGGCTTCAATTCCAAAATAAAATTATTGTTGCAAACATGTAATATTCCTTCACTGGAGTCTTTTTTTTTTAGAACAAGACAGAAAATTCTGATGTGGGCAGCACATGACTTTCCCTGCAGACTTATATTAACGTTCTCTTTATTTTAACTAAATTTATTTCACTTTTAATTCAATTTTCGTTCTCATTCGGTAACCGGGCTTATTATCAAAGGTGGCGTAGGGAAAGTACGAAAAACTAAAATATCTCGATAACGTCTAGTCCTAGTGTAATGGGGTTGGTCTTATTCTTTTCATCGTTAAAAATTACGTATGAAATCAGCATTTAATGGATATATTTGAGTATACCCAGTTCTTTAGTTTAGATTTGGACGATTTTTGCGGGCCATTTTGCAAAAAAAGCAGGTCATTTTTTTCCGAATCGTACCAAAATCTAATCAGCAGCAAGGTAACCCACAAGTGACTCATCTACCGAATTTTGTGAAATTCGGTCCATCAGTTTTTCAGTTAGAGTGGATACAAGTTTTTGCGGGCCATTTCGCAAAAAAAGGCGGGTTCTTTTATTCCGAATCGTACCCAAAACTAATCAGCACCAGACTCGCTCACAAGTAATTTACCTGCCAAATTTTGTGAAATTCGGTCCATTAGTTTTTTAGTTAGAGTGGATACAAAATCTGCACAGACAGACAGACGTCCCGCTAAAAATAGTTTTTTCGTATTCTAGAGGTCTCGAAACGTGTAGATCCGTCGAAAACTCGAGTTGTGATTTTCGGCATGATTCCAATACTTTCCCTATACATTACCATGTATTGCAGTGAAAGTAAAAAACACCCGTACAAGCATTCTTTCCCTATGGAGAGTTTATAAAAAGAAGTCATCCCTCAATAGAACAGCAGTTTATGTGATACATCAACTGTGATTTTTATCAATGTTTTTAAAATAGTAGCGGCTGTTTTGTGAAATGACTTTCGTCAATGTTTTAAAAATAGTATTGCATATTTTGTGAAATTAATAAAGTATTTAAGCGTCGCTTTACTGTATATTGCTTCTGTTTACGCTGTGCGTGTGAATAAACACGTTAGTTATCCAGAAATTCGGTCTCATTCTTGTATCCTGAATGTACATCCATGGTTCCAGAGGATACACCATAACGAATTGGTGTCAGGAGCGGGGTGTCTGGGAACTTGACTTGCGATTATGGCTCCGCCAACTAGGAAAAAAAAAATGTAGGAACAGTTAAGTGAAATGATGGAATTTATGAAAGCTATGCAAGAAGCCATGAAAGCTGCCCAAAACGAGATGAAAGACGGTCAAGAAGCGATGAAAGAAGCGATTAAAGCCATGAAATACTTCAGTGAGGGAATATTACATGTTTGTAACATTAATAAAATTAATTTTGTTTGAGAATATTTAATTTTTTTATAGATACATTTTTTGATAAAACAAAAGTTATACTTGTGGGAAATAAAAAAAAATTATAATTACATAAGTATGAAAAGGATGTTTTAGATTCATAGTATTATATGAGACTGTGATCAGACAATCAGCCTGTTTTGCACACAATAATGCAAAATTTTGTCTACATCACATGGAATTTGTCAATGTAGATAATTTTGTCTAAATTTTTATATTTTGTAGTAATAATCATAATAGGTGCTATATTTCACATGTATAAGTGCTGTTTTTTGGCACATTAATGACAAAAACAGAAGATCCCGAAAAAACTACTTATTAATACATTTGCTATTTATGTCGAATAGAGGTACCAACTCCACAACCTTGACATATACACACATTTCTGCACCTGATAAATTTAGTGCCCAAGGGGAAGTGTGAACCCCCCTTGACCTCCCCTATGGGTGACCATGACTTCAAATAAAATGATTGTAGAGTTCATCTAATTTAGAAATAAGAAAACATTTAAAATGTTATATATTGTATTCATCTTACATAGGTAACATTTTAAAATCTCATGCATTTCATCCATTCTTTGTATTTTTATGTGAAACTATTTTATTTCATTCACCAATAAATAAAACTTATTGAAATAGAAGTTATGAAAATGCGAACATACCTGAATAATTCTGAAAATCATTATCATGTTTTATTTCTTCCATGCCATGAAGAGTGTGCAAATGATTGCGAAAATCATCCGACTTCAGTGCTGTAAAATTACAATTTTTTTCTTTACAAACATAATTTGTTTTTTCAGCAACTGGTGAATATTTTTTTTTTTTATGTCTGTAAAAGGTAGAGTTACTGGAAAATATATTTTTGCAATTGCACATTTTAGAAAACTTTTCCGTTTTCTGTGAGTTTTTGGCTTGTGAAGTGTTTGGTCCATCTTAAGCTTTAGATCAATATTCATATTTCTCAAAAAGAAAAAATTCACGAAACTTAAATTTGCCGCGAATGCTAAATAAAAACTCCGCTAACCAGAATCAACGTGTATCCTACGTCATCGGCTACGTTAATCGCATCATCGTCAGTAGTGGTTCCGTGTTGGTCGAATCAGAGCGTCACCCCCGAAAGCAGAGGCCGGAGCACTAATTTTTGACGTCTTGGCTTGTAGGCCCACTGCGAGTAGGTCTTCCAGATCGCGATCGAAGCTTTTGCTATTTATTTCCCTTTTAATTCTCTGTTCGATGTAAAGGAATCATAATTTATCAGTAAATCAAATAATATTCATGAAATTTGGAAGTATTTTCGATAATGTTCATTAAAATGGGTGATTTAAAATATTAATATTGCTGTACATTTCCTTAAAATAAAATATTTATAATGACTCATTCACTGTAGGAGCAAAGATGAAAGGATTCATTCAGTTAGTGTTTTAATAAAAGTTTGAAAAAGAACCCTGTATATTTATTGCTTAATCAGGCATTTTATTTGAATAATTCTTCAGTACATTCAGCTAAAGTATGCGTACTTACAGATAAAGTATGCAGAAACTAAAATGATTACTGAATACTATATCTTTAAATATCATAAGATAATCATTAAAAAGAAACTCAGAATTTAACTTTTAATATGCTTACGTGTTTATTTATTTTTATTTCATTTTATTTTATTCATTTTTTGTTGTTGTTATAAATTGTAAAATGATTTAGAATTAAGATAAAATACTAGTTGAATGTCATTCATTAACCTATGCACTATAAATTGTAGAAGTTCAGGTTTTCTAATATAGCACATCTTATATTCCCTTTTTTACTACCAGACATTAACAAATTGTAAACAATTTTGCTTAATTATAGAGTTTGAAATACCTCAAGGGCTTTGAAAATTTAATAAAGCTGTATAATAAAACTTTTTGGTATTAATATTTCATTTACAATTCCATTGAAGTGAAAATGTAAGAAAGATTAAATTAGCTTTGTATTATTAAAATAACATTAACTATAATATAATGAAATATACAATGGTAACTTGAAATTGTAAGTTAGTTACTTTGCTTTTTTCCAAGTTATTTTAACAATTTTCAATAACATAATAACTCGCTACATAAAAAATAAAATGTGCCCAACCTAAACACAAATGACTTCCTAACCTATTCTTCTAAAATTTCAGCATGCCATAACAAATAATAAAAAATATACGTGCAATATATTAAGATACTATATCTTTTATATGCAATTACTTTCTTATCAAACAGTTAAAATAATTAAAAATTAATTTTAAATATTAACAGTTAAATTTGATGTGTGAAATATTCCATTTTACATTATTTTACTTTCATAACTTTAGTGTAGCATTTTTATTGCTACGATTTCTTACTATTGACAATATCTTAAAAAGAGAATGACATTTTTTTATCTATATAAATAAAATTGAAAATACATGTATCTGTCTGTGTGTTTATCTATCTCATCATCACGGTAGAACTGCTGCATCGAATTTCATGAACATTCTGTGGGTAGCTTTGAAATAGCCCTACTTAAAATTTAGTCCATGTTTCGAGTTTCTAGGACCAAGGATTGTCGAGATATGAATAAAAATCCCACAATTAAACCTTCTATAAAAATAGAATTATGCAGATGATATATTTTCCACAAATTTATTAAGAAAATTATATCATGGTGCTTAGCAACGCAATTAAATCAAATGTGTTTATTAGGCAGACGAATTATTAAATTTTTTAAGATTTAAATAATAAAGAAATCAATATAAAACAAAATTTTATAACCATTTTTATACAATTTTAGCGCTTTTATTTTAGTTTATATTGATCCAATTTCATATATATTTTATAATTTGTTTTCAAACGAGGATGTTTTATTCAGATCTGCTTGAAGATAATTTTGTATAGAAAACACAGAAAGGAGAATTAAATGAAATATTTTAATAGAATGTTTTGAGTAAGAATGTCATTTAGAATACTGCAGGAATTTGCACATATATTAAATCATGGGCAATGTCGGGTATATCTGCTATTAACAGTATACATAAAATTGTATGTTGTACATCTATCTGTCTGTTTATTATCTCAGCACGGTAGAGATCACCTATTTTCATTTCATTAGAATTATTATAAAATTTCAAAAATTGAGACTCCAAATATTAAAACTTCACATCAAATTCTGAATTTTAGGTTTCTTGTATTATGTGGTCAGTATGAAGAACGGACATACTGCTAGTCTATTATAAAATATTACACAACTAACAACATTATTAAAGTAATTTTACAATATTTGCAGGAAACTGTATAATTTATGACAACATTAAGTACACTAGGTAAATGAAATGAATGACACAAGCTAACTTGATAAAATATACATTTTAAACATTGAATGATTTTAAATACTTTACAATTACTTAGCAAAGCTTAATTTTACAAGTACCTGGGCAGTTTTCTTAATTAATATGACAACAATAAAATTTTAAAACAAACTAAGAAAACTCTAAAAGGTTTGTTGACGTTATAATTAGCAACAAAACAATTTAGAATCCAGTTAGCGTTAATTGAATAGCAATAATTTGATTGCCATATATTTAAAATTCTATGTAATTTTAAATGACATGATAATAAGCAAAAAATGGTAAGCACTTACTTCTAAATATCATTTTCAGTTTTTCACATTACGGTAATAAGGTAATTAGTAATCCAATGTTATAAGGTATGTAGTCGAAGGTATGCTGGTCAAAATGTTTATTATAAATCATGAACTAACATATAAGACATTCAAAAATACGATAAAAAGACCGTTATGCATCCACACGCGCGAGCCCACGTACTGCACTGCACATACGATACTTCTTTGTGTGGGCTACTCTACTAGGGGAGAACTTTCCAGAAAAGTTGAGACGGAGGAATTCGGATTCGAAGGCCAGAATTGGGCCTACGGGTCATACGTCACGAGGTACAGGGGGGGAAAGTAGTTCGGCCTTTTCTACCGGGGGTGACGATCAGAGTGGGTCCGGTGTTATTTATCCGCTCGTAAAGCAAACGGCGGCGAGTTTTCGAGTGGGCCGTAACTTCGGCATGAAAACTAGAGAGAAGGAGAGAACACGCTGTAGTAAAGAATAGAGCTGTTTCAACCACGTGGCACTCTCTTAGTATCGAGCCAAAATCTGCCATCTGTCCCAAATGAACTATTATTTAATCTGCATGACTATGATCATCGCAAGGCTAAATCTCGTAAGAGACCCCGCTCGGTACTTAACTTTGATATTCGGTACTAGGAACGTCCCACCTTAATCAGTTGATATTAACGAAAACTCGCGATCTTTGGTTTTCTACAAAATGTTTAAAATCCTAAACTGCTAAAATGCTAGGTTACCCTCAGATCTGCATCAACCCCCCCAAACTGCTTAAACTCTTAATGTACAACAAACTGCCACACTAGGAGCTAGGACAAATAATAAAAACAGTAAATCGAAAACCTCGAACCTCGAACTATGGACCAATGAAATAATGTCACAGTATGAAGATAAGAACCACACCTAGAGATTGGAGATTAAAGGCGCTTCGCGCCTGGTGCTCTGTTCTGGACGAAACTCTATGAAGTATCGAGCCTTAGCAACGCCGGCTGATAGTCAAACAACTCATAGATAGGCCATTGCTATACACGTTGTACGTTGCTTCAAAAATATTAATTTAAACTTTAAGTAATAATTATGTCATCTAAATATTTTCAGGATATGGATGATCGAGCTAAAGCTCGATATTTACTAAAAATTGCATCAATAGGAAACAAAGATCCTTATTCAATGTGTAAAAGTGAATTTACAACATGTGCATCAGATTTTCCAAAACTTAGTTATTTCGATATGGTGAACTACTTAGTTTTCGAGAAAAGTGCATATACGTCCGACGAATTTAAGGCATTTAAAAGTCTGGAAGCTTTTAATCAGTTTGCTTGTGGCTGGGTGAAAGATGTATACACAGTCAAGATCTCAGGATTATGCCTCGTAATTGGAAAGGTAAGAGTATATGCTAGTTTTTATTTATTTTGATGATGATTTTTAGATTGATATTGTATTTTTTCATATTTTATACATTTATTGTAAAAATATAACATTTATAATAAATCAATGATTGTATAATCAAATTATAAAACTAGAAAAGTTTACGCTTTTTTTAAAGATTTACTTAAATTGAAAAGCATACTGTGCCATATGATGTACTCACCATTAATAAAATGCTCACCAGTGGCTTATCCTGACTCCAAAAAGTGTGTGTGGGGGGGGGGGGGGGACAACTGTTTAACATTTGCTTATGCCAGGGTTATTTTAAATGAAAAATACGCATAACATTAAAAAGTCTTGAAAAGTGTGTGTGTGTGGGGGGGGGGGGGGCAACTGTTTAACATTTGCATATGCCAGGGTTATTTTAAATGAAAAATACGCATAACATTAAAAAGTCTTGAAAAGTGTGGGGGGGGGGGGTTCACTGCAAACTTTCCTGTGCTTCAAATTTTCAGTATTCCAATCTTCTCTGTTGATTCTTAAAGGCCATTCAGACAAGTCCTTGATTTTATTCCCTTTATTTTCAATTATTCGAGGGAATGAAAAAAATTATACAATTAATTACGGCACAAATCGCCATTATCAAATTCAATTACTTTATCTTAAAGAAATTATGATTATATATGATATCGGCTGTTTTAATAAAACGACTTTTTAAAAAAAAATTCACACCAAAACGTATCCCGGCGCTCTTCACTAAGACGTCTTTTTGACTCATTTCATCTAATTAATACAGCAGGGAGTCTAAAAAAAGATTTGCTGTCTCGATCAGAACGATTTCCGCATTTGAAAACACCACAAGCGGTAGGCATAATGACAAATACAAAAGTTTGTAACACTATACACGCCAGTATATCTACAATTGACTCAAACGCAAAGCATGCAATATATGACTACCAGCAACGGTTGCTAGGTGGTAGCTTGGCGATGTGACGTCAGGTGAAAAAGCTCTATTGCATTTTTTCCCTGGCCAAGCGATGAACTTCACAATTCTGCTAATGGTACCGCCCTCTAGTGCACATTGTGTAAACTAAAAACTCTAAATTTTTTCAATTATCATACGCAGTTTTTAGTTTGAAAATAATATTTAATTCGTATTGAAAGTAAATAAAAAAAAAGGCAAGACGTGTTAATTTTATTTTTCATCTCTAAGAATTATAATAGAATTATAATTCATAGAGATGAGAAACTTCATGAAAAAACTTGATGAGAATGCATTTGCTCATTAATTTTAAAATGCAATCGTATAAATTTCGGGATATGAACGTATTAAAATCTAACATTAGCTTTAATATATTTTTAGATTTTATTTTCTTGATTGATATTTTCCTGCAATGAAATTCTAATCCATAACTTTTGTCAAAAAATGATGAGAATATGCATATAAAATAATATATGTTAAACACATAAATTAATTTGTAATAATTACACATTTACAATTTATTTTATGTGCTTACCAATGTTTTAGGAAGTTTACTTTTAAGTTACTTTGTATTTGAGAATGTTTCAACTATACCACTGATAAAATGATTCCCGTCAACTTGAAACACTGCAAAATTATCTTTACCTTTAAATAATCCAAACCTGCAACATTATATTATCTATTAACAGCAATCTCGAATTCTAATAACTCAGTTTAGAATGTATTTATAAAAGATAGCGCTCTGCAATTAATAGGATATTAATTTCAAAATGCTATCTATATTTCAATGTGCTTAAGAATATATATTAATTACAAGCAAACAGAGGGAAATGTTACGAGAAACGAAACATTGTAAGCTGTTATCGATATAAATAAAGTTGAAAATCTGCTTGTGTGTTTGTCTCATCGCAGGAAAATTAACTAGTGCACTGAATTTCATAAAATTTTGTGGATAGTCATAAAATAGCCCTTCTTAAAATTTAATCCATGTCTCGAGTTTCCAGGACCAGGGGTTATCGAGACATTTATGTAAAAAGAATCTCCCATAGACAGGGTCTGATTAAGTTACTTTGTAACTGAATGAGCACGAGCCTTCGGGGCCGCGGCCCTATGCCCCTTCGACCAGAGATATAAGTAGACTGCGCATTGCTATTCAGAAGAGATTGAAAACATGACCACTGCATGTATCACGTGACTTATGGTCGAACACTCCCAGACTTGGCGACTTATTGCCGCGCTTGGCGCTTTAAAATATTTTTTTTTCACTGGAGTAAAATAGTGCTAAATACCTCTTACGTTTCTGATGTATTTAAAAATGCATATTGGTTAGGTCCTAACTGATCAAGTTCTATTAATTACAGTAACATGAAATTTGGCTTGTCGTTTTCTTTTGTGATATATTTTAATTTTCTAGCTAGAAGGTCCAAATTTACTATTTCGTTGTCTTTTATGGTGCATATTGATTTCTTAGATTTTGAACCTTATCGGACTACCCCGTCCTGGGCCCGCCATATAAATATACTCATAATTCGGGAATAACTCGAGATCCGTTGTATCTAGAAAGATTATATCATATTTAGCATATGATTATATTTCATGGTATATTTTAATTCATTGGATTTTGAATTATCGGAGCAGTTAAATTCATTGCTACTATCCCAGTCCGTCCAGGAACCGTTAGAGAAATGCATTGAGGAACAACTTAATGTTAGTCTGAGGAATAACTCGGGAACCGGAGCAAACATTTTGTATGCTGTTGTATCCATATATTTAAGTCACATATAACTAATAAAAGGGTGTGCTTGAAAAGAAAATACATTTTTTCTTGTTTTCAATTCAATTAATAAAATCATCAGTTAAATTGTCCTTAATTTCGAAAAAAGCATCCATTATATTATTTAAAGTTGTTGATGTTTAATATTAATGCATCAACATTTTAATAATGAATAAAAAACTTTTATGAAATATGAGATTTTAAAAATATACATTCAGTCATTAGAATTACCATACCTTTTAGTGTTTTAAAAGTGCCACTAAAATTATTTTCTTACTTCAGTAAAACTTTATTTTTAATAAAATACTTTTATTTTTGTACAAACTGAAGTGCAAAATTGGCATTGAGGTAATGCCAATTTTCAACTTTAGAAATATAGCTGAGCATTATACAATTGTAACTATTCAAAATCTTGTATATTATTCCCAGATTATGCAACAGTTACGTTATATTCCTTGCCCCCCCCCCCCCCCCCCAAAACAAATTGCTTTTAAAAATATTTGGACACAATGTTATTATAATAAATCAAAATGCTGCTTGTAAAGCATTAACTTGCAAAAGTTAAGGACGTGCAAAAGTTAATGAAATGGCTTTATTAATTCATATTTATCAATAGAACAACACCCCCTGTTAAATTCTGGGAAGGAGTGGGGAATGAATAAACATTTTAAACACAATTTTGAAACATTTTCACACTCAGTTCCTCACTGATCAAAAATATTATTACTTTGACATAATTAAAAGGATCAAAGAACGAAGTTTCAAAGAGCTAAATAGAATCTGTAGGACAATAATTCCTTCATATTTAAAATTATTTTTAATTTTTTAAATATGTGTTAAGAAATTTCTTATATTTATGTTGTTGCATCCCAAAATTTAATATTTTCACAATTCCAATTTTTAGCATAATGGAATGATATCTTCGCATTCTAATTAAAAAAAAAGTATTACTTTGAATCTTTCATGAATTTACCCGGCGACTCATTATATATGTTTTCTTTTTTATTATTTAAAATCTGATTCTTTGCTTTACATATTCATCAGACAGTGAGACACTTTAGATTTCTTCATTTTTAAGATATGGAAAATCGCCAAAGTTGAAAACATAAATCAGTTTTGTTCTCAAGTTTCTGTAAAAAACATCCTCATCCCCCCCCCCCCCACCGACTGTTTAAAAAATTCCAGCCTTTATAGAACACTAGGCATAACAAATAATTATTTAAAATGACTAAACGTTAATTTTTTTTTCATTTAGCCTATTTTGATGCAATTTAGCATATTTCGATGCAAATTAGCATATTTTGCACATATAGCACAATTTAGCATATTTTGTACATATAGCGCAATTTAGCATATTTTGCACATATATAGCACAATTTAGCATATTTTAATGCTTTAAACTTGTCTCTTTTCAGTTGTGTTTCCCACATCTTTCTTCATCTTTGGGAAAACTAATAAAAATAATAGAAATAAGCTAACATTTTAATAAAAGTTTTAAATGCACAAAAACTGAATTGAAAAATATTTTTGTATATTTTATTGCACTTAGCATAGATAAATATTAGGAATTTTATATGGTTACTTTATACATTTCATAATCACAAAAAAATTTTCAAATCGCATTTTAATTGCTCGATTTCATTTGATACATTACATATACAGTTAAGGATTTTTTTTTTAAATGTTTAACGAGTATTTTTTAATGTACATACAAAGACAGTTAATACTAAAAGAAAGTGTAAAAAGTAATTGTTTCTGCTACAATTCTCAAGAAAAAATTATATTTACGGCCATACGCTGTATTTATTTTTATAAGTCTGGAAAAATATAGCTCAGCAAAAAATATCAATTTTAAATGTGTACTTACTGATATTTGTATAAATTTCTTGGGAGTTATTAATCATTTCATAGCATTATATGACATGAAAACATTGTCAGGGGAAAAGAGTATGAAAATGTAAACAATCCAAGTTGGCGTAAAAAAAATGTCGCCAAGAGAGGAAACTAGACGTATTAAAAGTTTCACCTTTATTTTATTTTTCTCTTCTAATTTTAAGCATTTATAGAGGTACAGTTTATGAAAGTACACAAACATATATAAAATACTTTATTTTAAAAATAATTACAAGGCTATACATTATTTACAAAGCCAGAAAATTACTTTTATTACAGGAAGGCATGGTCGTACATGCCAATTAACTCGTTATTTTATATAAAATATGTTTTAAAATGAATGGAAACGACTTACCTGTGAAACGTAGTGTCTTCACCTTTGATAAACTTTGACGTACATCCATATGCAGCGCAGGACATTACCATATTTTGCTTAAAAGTAAAAGCAAGCGTGCGATGTGACTTCTCGCTTTCGGAAACGTAATGCAATTGCAATGGAAGGAGAGATGCGCAAGAAAATATGCGCGTAGGGGAGTGCCTAAGTCATGTGACTTAGTGGTCACGGAAAGGTTGCCATAAGTCTCTCTACCTGTATTTCACCTCGATGCTAGGCCCCAAATTTTAAAGGGCCCTAAATTTTGTGTGTGATACAAAGATTAAACAGAAATAATTTAATTAATTTAAAACTGATATTCGTTTTTATTGTAAATTAAAAAATATGTTAATAGGTATCCTTTAAAGACTTAATATATTACATTTTATAAAGTAAAAAGTTTGCAAGTTCTATGCATGTACCAAAAGGCTTTTGGAGCTGTGATCCTGAGCCCCCAAATTTGTTATATGTTATTGTTTTGCATATGTTTGGCATGTGTTGAGTGCATGCATGTAAGCCCCAAATTTGTTATATGTTAATGTTTTGCGTATGTTTGGCTTGTGTTGAGTGCATGCATATAGGCCCCAAATTTGTTATATATTAATGTTTTGCATATGTTTGGCATGTGTTGAGTGCATGCATGTAGGCCCCAAATTAACATCAGGCTCTGTGTCCCATTTTGGCTTTATCAGGCCCTGCCCTTAGATAGCATTATGCAAATTATCTTTTTACTGCAAGTTTATTTCTTTTTTTAAAAAATGACATCATGTTACTAAGCAACAGAATTAAACCCGATGAGTTTATATAGCAGAAAAAAATGATAAGTTGCTAAGCAACGTAATTAAACCCAATGACCCAGCCTACTATTTTTATTAAATCTTCTCAGATTTGAATAATTAAGAAATCCATATAACAATAAATTTGATCAGAATGACATTATTTTGAAAGTTTGTGGAGATAACAGATATTTTCAATTTTTTAAACAGAATAAAATCGGTATGGGTATATATATCTTCTAATACCATTTCAGCATATGTTGATCCAATTTCATAGCGTTCTCATTTAGGCATATATTGATTCAATTTGATATTTTTTATAAATTTATTTAAGAATGGATATGCTGCTAGTGAAAAATACTTAGGTTTCATAATTTTACACTTTGCCTAAAAAGTTAAGAAGAGGGATTCTTTCCAAAACAATTTTGTTCAATATCCAGGCAAATTATTTAGGTTATAAAACAATATCAATAATAAAGGTAACAATTTTGTGTATAGATAACAACAGGGTGGCATACAAGTAATAGAGTGTTTTAAGGTATCTTCGTTACATAGAATTTTGTCAATGATTGTGCAAGCTAAAATAATGCTCTTCACAGTGCTCGGTTCTGTGTAAATCTTTGACTAGAAAAAAAATATAAAATCAGTGCAATAAGTGCTTATTGATCATCTCATTGCCTACCTTATTCTGATGAGTGGTAAGAACCATGAAATCATTCACAGGTGGTTAAGTACTTATTTGCTTGTATGCAGCAGTGTGTTTCAAGGTAGCAGTTGCTTTACTGTTATAGATATGTGCTGCCCAACTTGGCTCAAATTCCCAAACAAATTACTTTGTGGACCACACTGTTTTATATATACACCCTTCTTTTTAGAGAGGTTATAGAAAACAAAATACTCATTTTATTAACACAAATTTTTATTGATATTTTTTTATTCAGAACACATGATTGCACATGCCATAAACATTCCTTTGATAGTTGGATCCAACCTGCATATCACCAATTGAACAGTCTGAGTTAGATACAACGATGGGTCAAAATACCAAAATTAACTTCCTTAAATTACAATAAAGGCAAAGGTTAAGACTATCTTTGCATCCTATCCTAGAAAATTAAAATCATTTGACATATACATAAAATTGTTATACATTATTAATGAATGATTAAAAATGGGCTTTTACCATTTGTTTTAGTTTTTACATACCATGACAAATAGTTAATAAACAAAAATATACATGCACTATATAAATATATTAAAAAATTGACATGAAACTACTTACGTGCCACACTGTACATAAAAAGCATATATTCTTCATATTCTGTGAAATGAGAATATTCTTGAAAATTTTCAGCCAAAAAACCACTAAAGAGATTGCTGACATTTTAAAAGCAGCATAACTCTCTAGTGATCATTTAGCTCTAAATGGTTGTAGATGAAGAAACGGTACTATATATCACAGAAATCCTATAACAAAATCTAAAAGTTTCTATTGAAATTAAAAGAAACACAGAATGATACTCAATAAAGACATAAAATAATTGTAGGATTGCACATTAAATCAACAAATCTCCATGACTCTTAAAAACATGAAATTCTTTTACCAAATCTTTTATTACCAAACATCAAAATTATTCTGTGCTTTCATGCACTTAGTTAAAAGCTTGGAGTTCTATAAAGTATTTTTCCAAAACATCCAAAATTGTTATATTTCTTGCAACCTCTAAGAAGCATGCTATTTCTTATTTGCTATTCTTGAACTCCATCTTAAACTAAATTATACACATACAATCCATCAAAATACTACAATTTTTACTTGCAGCTACTTACATGCATCACTGTACTTAAAAACCACCCATTCAACATATTCGGTGAAATGAGAATATCCTTGAAAGATTTCTACAAAAAAAAACTAGAAAATTTGTTGAAATTTTAAAAATCTTTAACAATTCTGATATATTTTGTATCATAACATTCTAAGTGCCCAATTGCATGCACTCTGTTTAAAATTGCAAAATTGTTAAACTTGATGCACTCTGTTAAAAACATACAGTTTTGTTAGTTTTAAAAAACAAAATTTGCAAAATTGTTAGATTTCATGAAATCTATTATAACACTCCTTGAGCTCCACCTTAATCTAAATTATGCACATGCGATAAATCAAAATAATACAATTTTCACCTGCAACTACTTACATGCCTCACTGTACTTAAAAATTACACATTCTCCATATTCTAGGAAATGAGAATATCTTTAAAAGTTTTCTGAAATAAAAAAAAGAAACTAAAATTTGCAGAAATTTTAAAAATCTTTAACAATTCTGATATTTTTATGTACCAGAAAATGCTAAAAATATGTCTGATTGCATGCACTCTGTTAAAAATTGTTAGACTTCATGCACTCTGTTAAAATCATGCAGTTCTGTTAATTATTTTTTCAAAACATGCAAAATTGTTAGATTTCATACAACCTATTAAAACACTTCTTGAGCTCCACCTTAATCTAAATTATGCACATGCAATAGATCAAAATACTACAATTTTTACTGTTAAAACACACAGTTCTGTAAATTAGTTTTCCAAAACATGCAATATTGTTAGACTTTATGCAATCTGTTAAAAACATGGCATTTCGCTTCTTGAACTTCCCCTCAATCTAAATTAGACACATTCAATAGATTTATGATTTTGAAATGTTAAAGTTAATATTCAAATTCACCAGATTAAATGTTAAAAAGTTAAATTAAATGTTATTCCATTTAAGATCTTTGATAATTTTTATACATTCCAAATATCTGCACTCTTTCATTTAAAATATTAATAATAAATTTAAGGATAAAAACAAATTAAAAAAATCTGATGTGGCCAACACATGACTTTCCTTATATAATGCAATTAATTTACTACTTTTACAGTTAAAACAAATGTTATTCTTGCAGTAGATACTTATATTCATTCCAAGATATTGAATTTTCTTCAATTAGTCTTCATTTTCATTGATTTAGCGTCATTTTTATCAATTTGGCGAGATTTTTGTTAATTTGGCAACAATTTAAAATGTCGCCAAGTTGGCGACATTCCGCCAAATTCGTCGCCAAAATCTCACCAAGCGTTATGGACGGAGAAATAAGTTATTCTTACAGCAGATAAATGACTATTTGCGTTCAAATACAAAAGTATTACTCTATCTTTTTTCATGAATGGAACGAGCTAGATCCACGAGAATGATGTCACCCAATTTATCGCATGACATTACATATGAAAAGTGAACATGTTTCTCAATAGGAAATATATTTTTTTTGTTTTATATAACTTTTTGATAATTTTTTTGAAAAATGTGCAATATCTCGAGAACGGTTCATGTTAGCGTTCTAAAATTTATGCCAATCGTTTTCTAATGAAAAATTACATAAGAAATGTCTATTTGCGTAACTTTATTAGCAGTTTTGATTTTTTAACGATTTTTTCAAAATTTCTCTCAAAAATTTAGGGGGTTTCTGAACATTCGATTGCGTATAAAAACAATAGGCTTCCAGTATTTACGAATTGTGATTTTTATACCAAATTTCGTTCGAATCGGTCCATTCTTTCGTCAGTTATCGTCTCCACAGACTCACTGACACACACACACACACACACACACAGACATCACTTCAAAAATGTTTGATTCGTGATCAGGCATGCTTAAAACGTGCTCTCCCGTCGAAAACTCGAATTCGAATTTTCGACCCCGTCACAATACTTTCCTTATACATTATGTATATAAGGAAAGTAATAAATGTTTAAATTATGTAAAAAATGTAAAAATTTAAAAAGAAAACTGCAAATTTCTAATTACCAGAAGCACATAAAATATTGTGAAATTTCAAATCTTTAGCAGTCTTCATTATGCATTAAAATGTTATATTCTCTCACAGAATTAAAATTGAAATATTCAACAGAAAGCATATTAAATGTTATCACACTTAAGATCTTCAAAAATGTTTATACATTCCAGAGAATAAGTGCCCAACAAGCGAAAGAGCATATACAATAATAAATTAGAGACAATACTTCCACAGAATGCTTTCATCTAGTGTCTAGTGTGTTATTAAAGCAAGTGATAGATCATTATATCATATTCGCAATAATGCAATGTACAGGCCCCCCACATTCAATTTTGGGGCCGGGTACTAAGTCGAGCTGCGGGCCCTAGATAAAAACAAGGGGGAGGGGGGTACCTTTTCTTTCTTTTATGTATTATTTAGGGGTAGAGTTGAATTTAATAAAATATATCAAGTACGAGGTTTAACACAATATAACACAGAAAAATAACACAGTTTATACACTGGAAATCTTTAATGAATTCTCCTAATCCCTAAGCAATTTTAAACTGAATCCATATCAGTCATCATTTAGCTCTATCTATAACTGATTTTGAGAATTAAATGTATGAAGAAAAATGATTTTTTTTTATCCAGTATTGGGAAAAGAACTGGAAGTGAAAATTCTTAGTAAATCCTCAACCCCCTATCCTTACTAAAATTCGATGCTAAATTCCTATCAGTCATCATCTAAGCTCTATAGTCAATCGAAATATACGTTTCAAGGAAATGTTCTGAACCGTAAGATGAGAAACCGCTAGTAGAAATCCTTAGAAAAGTAAATTCCAGAGGGGGCAGGAGGTTCCCTACTTCCTCTGGAATATGATGCTGAATCTCTATCAGTCATCATTTAAGCTCATCTTTAATAAGAAAGATCAATCATGTATAAAGCATTGATTATGAAACACTTTCCAACTGCAATGCAATTTTATTTAAACATCTCTAAATTGCGATACATTCAGCAACGATATTTTTGTGATTATCACAATACTACAATAATTTATTATATTTGAAAACTTCGTCAAAAGAAAATGAACTTTATCAAATGACGTCATTGAAATATAAATCGCCTGGCTCTCTATGAAAAGTCAGTAAAATTTTCATTCATAAACTTTTATTCAATTCCTTTCATTCATCACAATACTATAATAATTTATTTTACTTAAAACCATAGAGGTAAAAGTAATTTAACTCTGTGCTTAAAACTTCACCGAAAAAGTCTGATATAAAATCGTCTGTTCTCTATGTAAAATTAATGACTATTTCATTCATATCAACTATATTGCAGACTCCAGCGCTAAATAATTTTGCGTTAAAGAAATCCAGCAATTCTTATACAACTCATCTTACAGCTTGATGTGTTTACAATCTCCATAAGTGAAAATTAGGCTTCGTTGTAGAAATAATCAAAGTTTGATGATCATTTAAATCCAAATATATTGTAATTGCATTATTTCAGAACATTGATGAACAGAAATTAAGCAAAAATAAAGCGGTTTTAGGACAGACACAACACTAAATACAAATTAAAAAGAACTTTAAAAATCACGATTTTGACACAAGATGGATCCAATATTTTATTTTGAAGTGCGTCACTTGATCTCTTTATATAATGGGTGTAATTATTATTTTAATTTTTATTTAAAAAACTACTCAATATATTTTTCTGAAATTTTTTTTATATATTTTATGGGATAATTTAAATATTTCCTAAAACTTTCGAAGCAATTTGTAAATTTTAAATTCGCTTAAAAAATATTTGAAGAATTAAGTCCCATAGGGTTTAATGTATTTCATTTTTTCAGCCTGGTTTTAATCCAAAACTAACTGGGTGATATTATTTATTTATATTCCCATAGGTCCCACAGAACGTCTGAACAACATACTAAAATTTCATTTTGATAAAGTCATTTTTACGGCAGTTATCGTGCTAAAGGGACAGACAGACATAATGAACAAAGTCATAAACACTTTTCAACTATGTTGTAAAGTGCTAAAAAATTGATGTTGCAAGGAAAATATAAATTTTTTAAATTGAATTGACACCTCCCCACAACCAGATGTTGTGGCGAGGTGTCAATTCAATTTAAAAAACCTCTCCCCCCCCCCCCCTTCGAAATTTGATACTGCATAAATCATCACCTAAGCTCTATTCTTAACCAATTCCAAAAAATAGATGACGCAAGGGAAATTTTTGAATATTTCTAGTAATTACCAAGTTCAACATAAAATCATACAATATAAAGTGAAAAACGCATTATAAACACAAAATAATCCATTTTCCTTTCATAATGCAATATTTTCTCAGAGATTTTTGTACATATTCAATTATAGTTATTTTAGACGATTGAATTTACAAAACAGCATAGAAATTTGATAAAATAAATTTTAATTAAATCTAAAGTTAGCTTTGTTTAAAATTAATAAATCTGAAAATAATATTTGAAAACTATAAAAAAAATGATTTTGAACATACCTTAAATCTTAGATGGTAGTATTGGGGTTTGTTTCAGCGAATCATTTTTTTTACGAGATTTAGTCATGTGTTGAGAGTTGCACTAGCAACTAGCACTGATAACGCATATGAGGTTACAATATAATTGCATGAGAAATTAAAATAAACTTGCTTTTTGTGTTTTCTAATATCGGCTATCTCGGAAATCAAAATGGGAAGCAAGTTCATACCAGAAGAGAGAAAAAAGAATTTTTCTTTCTACATCATTCAGTCCGACACTACGTCGCGGTAATTCTGCGCCCCTCGGGGCGCCCCCAGTCTATCCCCCTCTTTGTTCTTCTCTGCTGGGAACCCGCTTGGGCCCCAGCACCGCAGTTTTCTGAGGACTTGGGGAAGGGCACGACCTCGGTCGCGCCCCCCCCCCCCCCCCCCCCCCAAGCATCTCATAGTTGCTTAAATCACCTTTTACTACTTCCTTTTTTCTGTCTCTTTTCCTTTTCGTCTGGAGTTTAAAGGGGGGTAATATTCCTCTCCTGGGCACTCCACTAACCCCGTCCTTGAGATCCTTGAGACGTCGCGTTAATTGGTCGCGACACCCCGTCGCGATAATTAGTTTACGACTTCAAAGAGCAGGAAGATAAATATGATCGCCCCTTCCAGGCTCTTTGGATCGCCCCCTTCCCAAACTGATAATTTAACAAAAGAAACTAGGGTAGTCTAGACGGGGCGTCTCAGTAGTTAGCTGGACGTGATTGATATGAGCTGTAAACATGAATGAATGAGCAAGAGGAAACTTACCCACTAGGGTCATAAACGTATCTGTTTTGGTGCAATTCTAGAAAATTTGTCCCGGATCGGTTTTTATTGCCTCAGATTCTGAACAAAATGACACTGAAGCTATCTTTACCCAGATGGTTTGTATCAAAGAGTTAGAATCACTGGAGGTAGCCTTTCCTTTCTTTAGCTATCAAAAGCATGGCCACTGGCCAGTATGTCCCCCTTCGGTTGTACAAATGATTGATTACTCTTCAAAGGCTTGTATTGAACCAAGGGGCCCTTCGTTGAGACTCTTTTGACTATTTCAAAAATGAGACAAATGACTATTTCAAAAATGAAAATTCAGTATCCAAACAGATGTTTACAAAACGTTTTGTACTTTTCTTTCATTCAAACTTACAGATTGGTATATAATTTATATTTGTAATTTTATAATTACACATAATACGTAAATTTCAAAACCTTCAATTAATTTAGAAAAAATATATATATATTCATACACAAATGTATAAAAAGTTTATTCTCAGCAATATTCACGGGCCCCTAACAATCGCCGGGCCCCAGTACTGTAGTACCTACTGACCCCCCCCCCCCCCCCCCACTCCTTTGTGGGGGCCCTGGCAATGTACAATGCAATAATGCAATGTACAAAAAAATTGTACATTGTTGCTGATTACTCAGACATTTTGATGTCAGCATCTATGCTTGGGGATTTTGTGGCGGAAAATGGAGAGTTACGAAAAATGTAAACAAAAATGTAGCTTATGCCCCCAAACGTAATAGATATAAATATAAATAATTTTTCTTGTTTTGTCATAAATATGATTCAGATTATGAATATATAAAATAATTTTGATATTTTGAACTTTCTTTCCTAAAAACTTGAAAAAGTATCTGTCCGAGTGTTTTTTTCATTTTTCTTACTTTCATTTGAAATATCTCCGAAAGTATAAAGATATAAACAGCAAACAATAAAAATATGTGCTAGGAAATTTAGTATCTAAATTTACGTTTATTTTGAAAATAAGCTTTTACAGTTTTCGAGTAATCCTCTTGTTAAGTTGAAGATTGAAAATTTTTTGTTCAATGCTTGTATCTGAAAAACTAAACATGCTAGCTCTAAACAATAAACAATAATTTATAGCTCTTTGAAAGCTCTGACTAGTGTATATAATTAGGTCTTGGATAGAGCTCTTTTCTTTCTATTAAACTTAAAGTATCTGTTCGAATGAGGTTCTTTTTTTCATTTTTCTCATTTTCACTCGAAATAACTTCAAAACTATAAAAGAGAAATATGAATGATAAGTGACAAAAATATGAGAAAATTTAGTTTTAATTTGCTATGAACAGTTAGCGAGAGACTTGTAGTGCTTTGAAAGCCTGTAAACAAAACAAATGAGAGTAGGGAATAGTAGGGGGTACTGTCTCACGCGGTGCTATACTTTAACATAGGGAAATTGCAGTGCTAGTTCTCCCATGTTAAAGCATAGGCGCACCTCATGAGCAGGGGTGCAGTTTCCACCAGCACGTGACTTTCCATGAAGTCAGTCAAAGGTTAGGATGGATCAGATGATTTTTTTTTCTTTTTCTTCTTTTTAAGTGTTAATGTTTTATAAATTTTAAGAATGTGTCACTTTTAGCGTTTTTTCACAAAAAGTTTCAAAAACGTTAAAAAACAACAAAAATGTACGTTTTTAAAATAAATTGTGGTTTTTAGATTGTTTGAATTCTCTATGGGAAATAACATGGGTTTTCGCACTTTTGTGTATTTTTGTAAAAAAAATGTGCGTTTTTGCAAAAGTGTTACCAAAAAGGCGTTTTTTGAAAAATGTGACATTTTGCGATTTTTTTTCAAAATGCCGTTTTCTCTATGGGAATTAACATAGGTTTTCGCACTTTTACATTTTTTTTTTAAAAAATGTGCGTTTTTGCAAAAGTGTTACCAAAAATGCGTTTTTTGAAAAATGTGACATTTTGCGATTTTTTTCAAAAACACACTTTTTACTTGTAAAAACTAACAAAAACATGTTTTCAAAGTAGCAGAATCGCGTGAATTGATGTTTTAAAGTAGCAGAATCGCGTGAATCGGGTGTATGGGGATCTCGAGAATCTCGGGGGTTTAAGGGGGGTGTTTCCCCAATCCTTTCGGTCTTGGATTTTAAAAAATTTGATATTTGTAAAAATAAATATTTTCAATAAATATTCCCAAAAATAAATATTTTAAATAATATCAGATACCTGTTTTCAACAATCTAAATGGGGTAATGTCTCTTTCATACATTAGATGTTGTTAGAAATATATATATTTTTTTAAATTGTGGTCCCACCTCCACTCGGTGTATAGGATACACCGCCACAATTCAATCTAGCATGGCCTGCTCATTTAAATTTGATAATGACCGTATGCTAGGCTCTTGATACCATCCTTTAAGATATGTCGCTTATCATCATAGGGGGATAGCCCCATTTTAATTTGCTTCACAGTAAACATCTGGTGGGGCGCGGTAGCCCATTGGTTAGCGCGCTGGAGTTGCACTCGGTAGGCCCGGGTTCGATTCCAGCCACTGCCAAAACTGCCGCCGTGTTCATGCGGAGTACGATCACGTTAAACATGTGGGTCCGAAAGTCCTTCCGAGAGGTTGGTGGTAGGGGAAGGAGGGTACGGTCCCTGTGGATGCCTCCCCCACTGGGTTCCGTTCTAAATTGGGTGGCACTTCCCGACCGTCCAAAACAGTTACCTTACACCTTTCTGGTAGGTCGGACGGTCTGGGTTTCAACAACAACAACAGTAAACATCTGGTGGTCTTTACTTGCAATTTTAAATTGTTCCACTCTATTATATCTTCGCTTTGTTAGGCAATTATAATAATCTTCATGATGGATGTGTTTTTTTACAACATTCTTATTAACACCTTTAGCAGTCTTTTTATCTGTGAAGGGTGTTTTTAGGCTATACATTTTCGATCTTAGGCCTACAAATTCCACGGCAGGAGTTCCATTCAACTCGTCTTTCATTTTTCCAATCCTTTTTTTATTCTTATTGGAATGAAGTGGATGTGTTGGAGGATAATCCGAAAAGTCAAAATAGTCTTCATAACTTTCAAAATCTTTGTAAATATCCTCTGTTTCAATTTCATAGCACAGGGAATCGGTGTCTGTGAAAAGCAATTCGGCTCGGCTTCCATACATCTTCTTAATAAAATCATAATGAAACTCATATATAAGTGTTTTACTCAAGTCCAGTACTGAAAAACCTACATAGATGGGTCTATTCAGTTTCAAATAAGTCTTATGCATATGAACTGCTACCAGATCTTCATTAAATATTTTGAAGGAGTGTAAGGCTGGTGATGCAAGTAATTTTTTCAGTCTCTTCTCAGTCTGTACTAGCTTAACATCCATTCTTTTTCTCAAATTTTCCATAGTTTTTCCAAACACTGCGTTATTCATAAGTTTGAACAGATCTTTTTCAAAGGAATTTTTTGCTTTCATTCTCTTCTCAGTGTTAAATTGTACATAGGGCTTCAACCAGGGCTCTTGCTTAAAAGTTAATACTCGATGGATTTTCACAAGTTTCATCCCTAACTTCATATACTGCTTTAAATTTCTATAATGCAGAACATATTTAACCTTATGATTCAAATTAGGTGTTAATTTGATCTGGTCCTTGCATATTTTCAAATTCATTTCTTCAGATAAATTCCGGCTATACTCCGAAATCAGAGATGGGGTGATATGAACTCTTTCGGGTGCTAGAGGATAATCATTATGCTTATCATGCAAATCATGGGGATAGTCTATATCCGCTTCGATAATATATCCCACAGGTGAGTCATCTTCAACAGCAAGTGGATTAAAGTTCTGAATGTCTTGAGAATCAAGCCATCTAAAATCCGATACGGGGAGTGTCTGGCTTAGAGCCCACCCATACAGATTATTAGCATCCAGGTACATTATATATTTGCTAGGTTTCGTAGAATCAAAATGTTCCAAATACTTGTTATTAGCCTGACTAAGGCGTTTACTAATAACACTAATACCGCCTCTTATACCTTCTTCTAAAAATAAGTACATATCAGGATCTGTAATCAGTTCTAATGATACTCCACTAGTCTTCAAGGCTGCATTCCAGGCAAGAGATGGCAATGTTAAACAGTGGGCAGCATCTATTCCATAATAATTCAATGTCAAATCACGGAAATTCTCAAAAATGTCCGCTAATAGAAGAATATCAGTTTTTATGTACAAGTCATGATACTCCCCCATATTCTTTATCTTTAAAGATGTCCAAACATGTTGAGCATAGGCATAGGCATCATCAGAGACCTCCTCTCGATTTAAATCATCAAAGAAGGCCTCTTTAGTGGGTAAGCTCGTTTCTTCAAACTTGGTAGCACAATCCATATAAGAATAGTTGTAAACACCCTTTCTAGTCACTAAATCCACTTGATCACTTGTAAAATGTTCTTGGGTGATACGAAACTGATTGGATTCCAAACTAGAACTTAGTTTCTCAATAGAGGTAGGTAAGAATTGAAGAGAATCTATAAACTGTAAACTTCCTAGGCTGAATGTAATATATTGCTGCATATTGCTACTGATGCATTCAATCCTCTTTCCTTTAAATTCACCGATCCCCTGCATAATTAAATGTCCATCATACCCCTTTAAATTATGAAACACAACGGGTATGCGTCGTCTTATCTTGTAATTCAGATTACAATTAGGATGGGCTGCACCTCTGTACTTGGAAGTTAAGTGGCAATGGTCTCTCACACGCTTTTCTCCTAAAGCCTTGTTACAAATATGGCAGAGAGTAGCATTTTCAAAGTTTTCACGATCTTCAGCAGTAAAATTCATTTTCATATTTTCTCTCAGTATTCTCTGAATCTCTTCTTCTTCTTGAATAAGGGCTTTCAAAAAATGATGAATCACATCTTCACCCCTATAGATAACAGGTCCTTTAAAGGTTTTTCCATCAGGCCCAATAATAATATAGGCAAAACCACAAGGAACATGATGAGATAAGATACTCTCATGTGAAACAGAAGGGGTATTCTCACATATATCCACTTTCATTGGGAAAGACTCAAAGTCTGCGTATACCACAAATGGTACACGCATTTGCATGTAAATACTTTGAAATTTCAAAATCTTGTCATTGTCACTGGGAAACTCCACTCTCTGTAGACCATACTGGCTACATAATTCAATATGCTTCTTTAAACGAGCTTCAGATGAAAATCGTTGTAAACAGTAGTCACAAAAATATTGCTTCTCTTTATGTTTTCTTATACTGTATAAAAGTCTGCTCATACTTCTAATACAACAGTAATGAGACTGCTCATCATTACTAATAAGCAGTAAATTACAGTGTTGTTCTCGTCTATTAGATTATATATAGAGCGGAAACAACTTCTTATCTTCATATCCAAAGACATTCAGGCTCACATTATTATTATTTCGCTCAAATAATTTAACTTGGTGTAAAGGAGTGGGAAACTCGATTCCAACCAGATTCAACTTGCTCGGTATATTTGCCGACACGAGATGCATTCTTATAAACTGGATAAAGTTCTGCTAAGATGGACCACATGAAACATTTCTGATCACTATTTTCCACATTAATAATAGCTTTCTTGGCTAATAGTTCTTTAGGTAGCGGGATATAGCTTGAAGCAGCCAGAGGATCATATGTCCCAACATCAATCATAAGTTCCTCGATTCTCTCTAAGACCCAACCGCTACCACGGCCTTCATAGGTTTCGAACGATGTTAACACTTTTGCAAAGGCAGTATCCATATTAGAATCCAAATCTTCTTCTGTAATGTTTTTCATACAAGAACTTCTGAAATAGTTTATACAGTATTCCTGTTCTCCTCCAGATCGGAAACGAGTAAAACGGCAACATACATTTATGTACCATATAATACTACGTTTTAAAGCAATTTCCTTTAGCACTACTTGCTTTATCTCAATTCTATGATAATCCAAAAAGGTAAGTAAATCTTTTTCAGCATGACCAGCAATTTTATAAACAGTCACGGTACCGTTTAAAGCCTGTTTGCAGGGTTTCTTAGTCGCTTTCTTCTTCTTTTTATTCATACACGGAGCATCTAATCTTTTTCTTTTAGTGCCTCGCATAGGCTTATCACCATGAATTGGCCGCTCATGAATCTTCTCATGACGTATCAGATGATCTTTTCTTACAAAAGCCGCCTTACACAATTCACATATGTAATCCTTCTTTCCATCATGAATCCTCATATGGCGCACTAAGCTTCGTTTTGCCATGAAGCTCTTCGCACAACTAGGACATACCTGTAAAAAAAAAATACAAGACTTTGGTATAAACACGCTATTCTCGATAACAATGTAATACATGTCTCAAGATGTATATAAAGAAATCGCTAATCCATTATACTATCCCCATTAGAAATAATAAAATTCCTGATTTAAAGAATATATCCAGATACAACACATTTCATGTAAGACCCCAAGACATTTCATTATATTCATAAAAACACTCATTAAAAAGTTGTTACGCATCATAAAAATACAAAGTTTAATAAAATGAGAGAATAAAATCACATTAAAACAAGTACTTACATGTCCAATCCTGTTCAAAGAGGGTGTATTAAGCATAGGAACGTTAGTAACGGTAGGAATAGCACCTCCGATATTACTTTCTAAGGCAAACATATTCGCAGAACAACTTCAAACACGTCTTAACAGCACGAAACTCACAACACAAATGATAAAATCGCTGCTTAAAGACCACCTACATCCATTCATAAAAAATAATTCTTGGTGTTTCCGTAGGCCAAGAGCATGCCAAGGTCACGTGATAGTTATATCACAGTTACCGTTAAACTTGCAACACACGAATGTATTTATACACACATCCGATAAAAAATAAACAATTCGTTCAACATCGCAATCGATTATATCCTTTTAAATAATCGTAATCGATATATTAAATACATTCACATCTTAAAAAATAATAGATTTTAATAAAATAATGAAAGAAACTCCCTTTGCGAGATCCCTTAGAACCCCCAATCCTTATGCAAAACAACAACGCGCTATCCCTTGCAAGCATAAAAAACGTGGAATAACATATACTCCTCTCTCACCCTTCCTCCCCGAGACACCAACACTTACTTCACCACACGTTAAACGTAACCCATAGCAACCGGAATCCATAATAAAACATTCACCTTCACCCCCAACGTACATCCAAATACACAGTCATTCGACGTTAAACCCGTAATTTTTACGGCAAAACGTACTTTACAGGGATTCATAGAACAAAAAATCCTAAAAAATCAACAAATTCACCCAGAAACTAGCTAAAACCCTCAAATTACTTATAATTATCATCTACATATGCTATATAACCATTTATAACCTTAAAAAGGTGAGTATGCTAGTAGTAAAGAAAGGTGGGTTCACCAGAATGCGGTTGAAGTAATGCCGCCTAAAATAGTTTCTGGAAAGAAAAAATAAATATTTTTTAGTATTTCCAGAAAGTAACCTCTATGTATTATTTTGGTAAAATTAAAAATGTTTTTAAAAAATTTTAAAAACTCAATTTTTTATTAATTTTCACAAAATTCCTAATTACCCTATTAGTTCCGCTTTTCGCCGCTAGGGAGCGCTGATGGCACTGCACAGCCTTCGCAGCTGTTGCCACCCCCAAAAAAGTTTCTTCCCCCAGGTGTTGCTATGGCTATCCAAACAAAAATATATTTCTAAGTTCCAATTTTAATTCTCCTTTTAGACGCTAGGGGGCGCTGTTGGCACTGCTCCTCAATTGAGAGTGAAGAGAAGGTGTTGCCATCCCGAAAAAAGTTTCTCCTGTACTTAGAAAAAATCTCATTCCAAAAATTTATTTCCCCCTCAACCCCTCGTACAAGACTACAAAATCGTTGCCACCCAAAAAAAGTTTCGAAAAATTTTTACCCCCACCTTTTCTCATTCTTTCCCCCCCCCCCTTTTACACCCCCGTCCAGGATTATGGAATTCAAGATGGCGGCCATCTTGCTCTTCACTGCTCTTCCTCTGTTGGTGAACTCTCCTTTTCTTACTACTAGCATACTCACCTTTTTAAGGTTATAAATGGTTATATAGCATATGTAGATGATAATTATAAGTAATTTGAGGGTTTTAGCTAGTTTCTGGGTGAATTTGTTGATTTTTTAGGATTTTTTGTTCTATGAATCCCTGTAAAGTACGTTTTGCCGTAAAAATTACGGGTTTAACGTCGAATGACTGTGTATTTGGATGTACGTTGGGGGTGAAGGAGAATGTTTTATTATGGATTCCGGTTACTATGGGTTACGTTTAACGTGTGGTGAAGTAAGTGTTGGTGTCTCGGGGAGGGAGGGTGAGAGAGAAGTATATGTTATTCCACGTTTTTTATGCTTGCAAGGGATAGCGCGTTGTTGTTTTGCATAAGGATTGGGGGTTCTAAGGGGTCTCGCAAAGGGATTTTCTTTCATTATTTTATTAAAATCTATTATTTTTTAAGATGTGAATGTATTTAATATATCGATTACGATTATTTAAAAGGATATAATCGATTGCGATGTTGAACGAATTGTTTATTTTTTATCGGATGTGTGTATAATTACATTCGTGTGTTGCAAGTTTAACGGTAACTGTGATATAACTATCACGTGACCTTGGCATGCTCTTGGCCTACGGAAACACCAAGAATTATTTTTTATGAATGGATGTAGGTGGTCTTTAAGCAGCGATTTTATCATTTGTGTTGTGAGTTTCGTGCTGTTAAGACGTGTTTGAAGTTGTTCTGCGAATATGTTTGCCTTAGAAAGTAATATCGGAGATGCTATTCCTACCGTTACTATGCTTAATACACCCTCTTTGAACAGGATTGGACATGTAAGTACTTGTTTTAATGTGATTTTATTCTCTCATTTTATTAAACTTTGTATTTTTATGATGCGTAACAACTTTTTAATGAGTGTTTTTATGAATATAATGAAATGTCTTGGGGTCTTACATGAAATGTGTTGTATCTGGATATATTCTTTAAATCAGGAATTTTATTATTTCTAATGGGGATAGTATAATAGATTAGCGATTTCTTTATATACATCTTGAGACATGTATTACATTGTTATCGAGAATAGCGTGTTTATACCAAAGTCTTGTATTTTTTTTTTTACAGGTATGTCCTAGTTGTGCGAAGAGCTTCATGGCAAAACGAAGCTTAGTGCGCCATATGAGGATTCATGATGGAAAGAAGGATTACATATGTGGCGGTTAACTATTGCCAGTTATGCCACCTGCACCAAACGAACTAGAAGCGGCTTTTCTCAGTGTATCTGATAACTGAGGAAACCGCATACCATTTCCTGTTTTGAGACGTCTGACTTTCAAAGATTCCCGATGGGGATGTACACATAACTTTAACGCCGGTGACAGTATGTTGGCATGTGAAAGCCATAATTTTCGTCACCGGCATGTGTGAAAAACAAGACGATGGTGCACACCGAAAACACGTGGCGTGCATGGGGAGCACCCCCATTAATGAGCCCCAGACCGACGACGACCAATAAGATGGTCGGTCACTCCTTCTGGGGCGTTTACAAAATTCAGTTTAGAAAAGAACTTTCATCTTTTCGGACAGAGACTCGCTCCTAAAATCTCGACCTAATCGGTCGACTCTCGGTCTACTTGCTTTCGAACTTTGGAACTACGCAGTCGAAGCCTCCTTCCGACTGTTTCGAACTTAACGTTCCAACAATCAGGATTTATCCGCTTGTCGCAGAATCTCTCTGCAAAGTATTAGTATGCTGTATATATATTTGTAAAATTTAATGTAAATAAATGTTATTTTATGCAAGTTAACGTTCTGCCTAGAGAACAAAACAACAACAACAAATGTCGGGGATTGTGCTGGGCATTAATACCGCATGTCAGGTTCAGCCCACACAAACAAACTTCAAACCAACGATAAACCCCGCAATGGTGACCCTATGGACTTGAACGCCCGAGCATATGGAACAATTCTCTACGGATGCCAACAATGGAGCAATACTCTACTTGTCAACAGCAATAAATTACTGCTCATATAAGACTGCTCTCTCAAAGACAAGCATGCTCGCAGACGCAAACAGTGCTACCCAACAGCTGATGACGACTTCGCAAAGCAACTGAGTTCCTTCCTGACACAATGAATGACCGCTTCCGATTACAAGCAATGAACGGAAAGTCAACCCAGGAGAACCCCCGTGGAGCAACTTCGCCTTCCTCGGACCCCGGCTATTCATCTCCGGACTTTTAAAAGATATCCTTTTCGGCAGCTAACAGCTCTCCCCTTTCATGCCAACACAGACGTCGCTGAAAGGCAGGATCCTCCGAAACAACTGCAGTTCATTAAGGTCAGCACAGGTCAGTTCCTTTTTTCCCTTCCCACAAAATTATTTTTATTTCGGGACAGTGTGTATTCGCGTTATTACCGCTAATTCGCAAAATTACGCGTGCTAGGGAATCCTGTGTAAAAATTGTTTATATTCTATTAATTTGTATTTTAATTATATATATTTCTATATCTTAAGCATGGATGGAAACGACGAGCAACCTCAAATTAACAGGGTTACATGCAAAATCCCTCCTTTTTGGAAAAAGAATGTAACCCTATGGCTAGCTCAGGTTGAGAATGCGTTCCAAATTTCGCATATCACGAAGGATGAGACGAAATATGCATATCTCGTAGCGGCGATAGACTCGGAAGCATTATCCCATGTAAGTGATGTAATCTTGAATCCACCGCAGGAAAACAAATTCAGGACCTTAAAAGATAGGCTAATTACAGAATTTGCAGATTCGGAATTAACGCAAACGAGAAAACTTTTATCAGAATTGCAACTAGGGGACCTCAAACCAACCGCATTATTGAGGCAGATGAGAGAATTAGCTCTCGATAAAGTGAACGAGGATTTTTTAAAATCTCTATGGCTAGATCGCTTACCGCCAAACGTCCGCGCAATTTTATCGGCAAGCTCGGAAAATTTAAGCCAACTGGCAAATTTGGCAGATAAAATATACGAAGTTACAGCAAGCTCGGAAAATATTTGCGCAGTAGCATCGCGTAATGAAAATCCTGCATTAACGGATCTATCGAACATGCAGAAGCAGATAGCTGACTTAGCCACCCAGATCGAGCGCCTATCTAGATCAAGATCATACTCAAGAAATCAAATTCGAGATAATAGACCACGCTCAAAATCGCGTAACAACGCCCGATCTTTCAGAAATCATGACAAAGGAAACGACGTAGGAAGGAATAGCGATTTTTGCTTCTACCATAAACGTTTCGGTAAAGAAGCATATAAATGCCATACCCCTTGCAAATTTGCCGACCAAAAAAACTTGTAAAGCCTGTCATTCCAAACATAGGAATGACAGCGGAAATTAAAATAGATCCTGCTAGTAGACTCCATGTATATGACCGCAAAACAAATTGCAAATTTTTAATTGACACTGGTAGCGACATTTCAATTATACCAAAACCTCTAAATAATAAACTTCAACCATCTTCGTTGGAGCTTTTCGCGGCAAATAACTCGAAAATCCAAACTTTCGGAGCAAAATTAGTAGATATAGATTTAGGTCTAAGACGCGCATTTCGCTGGGAATTTGTCATCGCATCTGTATCCCAAACCATTATCGGGGCAGATTTTTTGAAAGAATTTGGACTTCTTGTGGATCTAAAACAAAAAAAACTAATAGATTCCAATACAAAGTTGCACATACCAGGCAAATTAACGAAAGGTAGCGTTACTGAAATTAAATTGATTTCAGGCGACACGCGTTTCCACCAAATTCTCCGACAATACCCAGATATTGCTAACCCAACTCCTAAATTCAAAAATGTAAAACATAAGACGGTCCATTATATCGAAACTTCAGGACCACCAGTTTATGCACGACCCAGACGATTACATCCGAAGCTGTACGAATCTACAAAGAAGGAATTTGAATTCATGCTAGAGCGCGGGATCTGCCGGCAGTCTAAATCAAATTGGTCGTCGCCCCTCCACGTAGTGCCTAAAGGTTCCGGCGAAATTCGCTGCGTGGGAGATTATCGTCGTTTAAATCAGGTGTCTTTACCTGACCGTTATCCGATAAGGAACATTTTAGATTTTTCGAACGCTCTAAATGGCAAGCGAGTATTTTCTAAACTAGATATTTTTCGCGCATATCACGCCATTCCAGTTTACGAACCTGACATTCCTAAAACGGCAATAACGACGCCATTTGGCCTATACGAGTTTCCCTATCTTAATTTTGGATTATGTAACGCAACTCAAACTTTCCAACGTTTCATAGATGAAATTCTAGGGGATCTAAATTTCTGTTTTGCTTATTTAGATGACATTTTGGTTTTTTCTGAGAGTGAAGAAGAGCACGGGCTCCATCTAAAACAGATATTCCAACGTCTAGATAACTACGGAATTAACCTTAACATTTCTAAATGCGTTCTGGGAGTATCCGAGGTATCATTTTTAGGCCATCTCATAAATTCTAAAGGCACTAAACCCTTGCCCGATAAAGTACAAGCGATATTGAATGTCAAGCAACCTGAAACAATTAAGGATTTACGCGCATTTCTCGGCATGATGAATTTTTATCGGAGACACCTACCACATGCAGCGCATACGCAAAAGCCCCTCAATGAGTATCTAAAGGGGGCACGAAAGAACGATAAGAGAAAAGTTAATTGGACTAATGAGGCTACGGACGCATTTTTAGCATGTAAAAATCAATTAGCTGAGGCAACGCTACTCGCGCACCCTGCTAAAGATGCGAATTTAATTTTATTCGTTGATGCATCAAATTTTGCGATAGGTGGCTCTTTGAATCACGTTCTTGATACGGGTATCGAACCCCTGGCCTTCTTCTCGCGGAAATTATCCCCGGCAGAGACAAGATACAGTACTTACGACAGAGAACTTTTAGCTGCGTATTCGGCTATCAAGTACTTTGGGCATATGCTGAAAGCGCGAAATTTTACCCTGTTTATCGACCACAAGCCGCTAACGTTCGCATTTCAACAAAAATTGGACAAATGCTCGCCTCGCCAAAATCGGCAACTCGCATTTATTTCGGAATTCACTACGGATATACGTCATATCGAAGGTACTAATAACATCCCTGCCGACGTAATGTCTCGCATAAATATGATTACGGTACCTGGTCCAATTGATTATGAAGAACTCGCAGATTTACAAAGCAACGATTCGGAGCTTCAAGATATTTTAAAAGGAACATCCTCGATCGACTTAAAGCAAATCGCTATTCCAAATGCTTCAGCCAAATTATTTTGCGACGTATCCACGGGTACGGCGCGTCCTTATGTACCGCAGCTTATGAGATTCAACGTTTTTTCAAATTTACATAATTTATCTCATCCAAGTATAAGAAAAACTTCGAAGTTAGTTCGCGATCGTTTTGTCTGGCCAAATATGAATAAAGATATTAATGATTGGGCGAGAAAATGCATCCCTTGTCAAAAGAGTAAAATTCAACGACACACTGTCCCACCCATTGGTTTTTTCCCCAAAACTTCTCAGAGGTTCGAACACATACATATCGACCTCGTGGGCCCCTTGCCCCCATCTGAAGGAATGACCTATGTACTGTCTATGATTGACCGGTTCACAAGATGGCCGGAGGCAATCCCAATTCCAGACATCACGGCTTCTACAGTGGCACAAGCTCTGATCGACCATTGGATTTCTCGTTTCGGTGTTCCTTCCAGAATCACCAGTGATCAAGGGCGGCAATTTGAATCTAGACTTTTTCAGTCTTTAGCACAGTGCTTGGGAGTCCAGCGAATACGCACAACTGCTTACCATCCTTCTAGCAATGGAATTATAGAAAATTTCCACCGGCCGCTGAAAGCAGCCTTAAAAGCACATGGTAATAAACAGTGGACTAAGACACTGACAATAGTTTTGCTGGGGCTTCGATCTACAATCAAACTGGACATAGGTGCAACGCCAGCTGAGCTTCTCTACGGAGAAACACTGCGCCTGCCAGGCGATTTTTTTCCCAATAGCTCACAAGTCACTGACCCCTCAGACTTCATAATGCAGCTAAGAGAGTCAATGCGGGACCTTCGTCCCCCCAACACCTCTAACCATCGGAAACCGAGAATTTTTCTCCCACCCGCTCTTCCCACAGCGTCGCATGTATTTGTGCGTAATGATGCGGTTAAAGCTCCACTACAAGCTCCATACGATGGACCATATCAGGTTTTAAAGAGAAACGATAAATTTTTTAAAATCGATATCAAAGGTAGGAAAGTGAACATTGCACTTGATCGTATTAAACCAGCATTTTATGTGAATAATGATGAAGTACATACACCGGCAACAACCGGCCAACCGGTTTCGACCACTCAAGCTTCATCAGTGCCAAATATGCCTCCGAATATTACGACACGATCAGGCCGTCGTGTTCGTTTCACGGATCGTTATGGTTTCACTGGAAACCTTTAAGGAGGGGAGTGTGTGGCGGTTAACTATTGCCAGTTATGCCACCTGCACCAAACGAACTAGAAGCGGCTTTTCTCAGTGTATCTGATAACTGAGGAAACCGCATACCATTTCCTGTTTTGAGACGTCTGACATTCAAAGATTCCCGATGGGGATGTACACATAACTTTAACGCCGGTGACAGTATGTTGGCATGTGAAAGCCATAATTTTCGTCACCGGCATGTGTGAAAAACAAGACGATGGTGCACACCGAAAACACGTGGCGTGCATGGGGAGCACCCCCATTAATGAGCCCCAGACCGACGACGACCAATAAGATGGTCGGTCACTCCTTCTGGGGCGTTTACAAAATTCAGTTTAGAAAAGAACTTTCATCTTTTCGGACAGAGACTCGCTCCTAAAATCTCGACCTAATCGGTCGACTCTCGGTCTACTTGCTTTCGAACTTTGGAACTACGCAGTCGAAGCCTCCTTCCGACTGTTTCGAACTTAACGTTCCAACAATCAGGATTTATCCGCTTGTCGCAGAATCTCTCTGCAAAGTATTAGTATGCTGTATATATATTTGTAAAATTTAATGTAAATAAATGTTATTTTATGCAAGTTAACGTTCTGCCTAGAGAACAAAACAACAACAACAAATGTCGGGGATTGTGCTGGGCATTAATACCGCATGTCAGGTTCAGCCCACACAAACAAACTTCAAACCAACGATAAACCCCGCACATATGTGAATTGTGTAAGGCGGCTTTTGTAAGAAAAGATGATCTGATACGTCATGAGAAGATTCATGAGCGGCCAATTCATGGTGATAAGCCTATGCGAGGCACTAAAAGAAAAAGATTAGATGCTCCGTGTATGAATAAAAAGAAGAAGAAAGCGACTAAGAAACCCTGCAAACAGGCTTTAAACGGTACTGTGACTGTTTATAAAATTGCTGGTCATGCTGAAAAAGATTTACTTACCTTTTTGGATTCTCATAGAATTGAGATAAAGCAAGTAGTGCTAAAGGAAATTGCTTTGAAACGTAGTATTATATGGTACATAAATGTATGTTGCCGTTTTACTCGTTTCCGATCTGGAGGAGAACAGGAATACTGTATAAACTATTTCAGAAATTCTTGTATGAAAAACATTACAGAAGAAGATTTGGATTCTAATATGGATACTGCCTTTGCAAAAGTGTTAACATCGTTCGAAACCTATGAAGGCCGTGGTAGCGGTTGGGTCTTAGAGAGAATCGAGGAACTTATGATTGATGTTGGGACATATGATCCTCTGGCTGCTTCAAGCTATATCCCGCTACCTAAAGAACTATTAGCCAAGAAAGCTATTATTAATGTGGAAAATAGTTATCAGAAATGTTTCATGTGGTCCATCTTAGCAGAACTTTATCCAGTTTATAAGAATGCATCTCGTGTCGGCAAATATACCGAGCATGAATGCAAGTTGAATCTGGATGGAATCGAGTTTCCCACTCCTTTACACCAAGTTAAATTATTTGAGCGAAATAATAATAATGTGAGCCTGAATGTCTTTGGATATGAAGATAAAAAGTTGTTTCCGCTCTATATATAATCTAATAGAGGAGAACAACACTGTAATTTACTGCTTATTAGTAATGATGAGCAGTCTCATTACTGTTGTATTAGAAGTATGAGCAGACTTTTATACAGTATAAGAAAACATAAAGAGAAGCAATATTTTTGTGACTACTGTTTACAACGATTTTCATCTGAAGCTCGTTTAAAGAAGCATATTGAATTATGTAGCCAGTATGGTCTACAGAGAGAGGAGTTTCCCAGTGACAATGACAAGATTTTGAAATTTCAAAGTATTTACATGCAAATGCGTGTACCATTTGTGGTATACGCAGACTTTGAGTCTTTCCTAATGAAAGTGGATATATGTGAGAATACCCCTTCTGTTTCACATGAGAGTATCTTATCTCATCATGTTCCTTGTGGTTTTGCCTATATTATTATTGGGCCTGATGGAAAAACCTTTAAAGGACCTGTTATCTATAGGGGTGAAGATGTGATTCATCATTTTTTGAAAGCCCTTATTCAAGAAGAAGAAGAGATTCAGAGAATACTGAGAGAAAATATGAAAATGAATTTTACTGCTGAAGATCGTGAAAACTTTGAAAATGCTACTCTCTGCCATATTTGTAACAAGGCTTTAGGAGAAAAGCGTGTGAGAGACCATTGCCACTTAACTTCCAAGTACAGAGGTGCAGCCCATCCTAATTGTAATCTGAATTACAAGATAAGACGACGCATACCCGTTGTGTTTCATAATTTAAAGGGGTATGATGGACATTTAATTATGCAGGGGATCGGTGAATTTAAAGGAAAGAGGATTGAATGCATCAGTAGCAATATGCAGCAATATATTACATTCAGCCTAGGAAGTTTACAGTTTATAGATTCTCTTCAATTCTTACCTACCTCTATTGAGAAACTAAGTTCTAGTTTGGAATCCAATCAGTTTCGTATCACCCAAGAACATTTTACAAGTGATCAAGTGGATTTAGTGACTAGAAAGGGTGTTTACAACTATTCTTATATGGATTGTGCTACCAAGTTTGAAGAAACGAGCTTACCCACTAAAGAGGCCTTCTTTGATGATTTAAATCGAGAGGAGGTCTCTGATGATGCCTATGCCTATGCTCAACATGTTTGGACATCTTTAAAGATAAAGAATATGGGGGAGTATCATGACTTGTACATAAAAACTGATATTCTTCTATTAGCGGACATTTTTGAGAATTTCCGTGATTTGACATTGAATTATTATGGAATAGATGCTGCCCACTGTTTAACATTGCCATCTCTTGCCTGGAATGCAGCCTTGAAGACTAGTGGAGTATCATTAGAACTGATTACAGATCCTGATATGTACTTATTTTTAGAAGAAGGTATAAGAGGCGGTATTAGTGTTATTAGTAAACGCCTTAGTCAGGCTAATAACAAGTATTTGGAACATTTTGATTCTACGAAACCTAGCAAATATATAATGTACCTGGATGCTAATAATCTGTATGGGTGGGCTCTAAGCCAGACACTCCCCGTATCGGATTTTAGATGGCTTGATTCTCAAGACATTCAGAACTTTAATCCACTTGCTGTTGAAGATGACTCACCTGTGGGATATATTATCGAAGCGGATATAGACTATCCCCATGATTTGCATGATAAGCATAATGATTATCCTCTAGCACCCGAAAGAGTTCATATCACCCCATCTCTGATTTCGGAGTATAGCCGGAATTTATCTGAAGAAATGAATTTGAAAATATGCAAGGACCAGATCAAATTAACACCTAATTTGAATCATAAGGTTAAATATGTTCTGCATTATAGAAATTTAAAGCAGTATATGAAGTTAGGGATGAAACTTGTGAAAATCCATCGAGTATTAACTTTTAAGCAAGAGCCCTGGTTGAAGCCCTATGTACAATTTAACACTGAGAAGAGAATGAAAGCAAAAAATTCCTTTGAAAAAGATCTGTTCAAACTTATGAATAACGCAGTGTTTGGAAAAACTATGGAAAATTTGAGAAAAAGAATGGATGTTAAGCTAGTACAGACTGAGAAGAGACTGAAAAAATTACTTGCATCACCAGCCTTACACTCCTTCAAAATATTTAATGAAGATCTGGTAGCAGTTCATATGCATAAGACTCATTTGAAACTGAATAGACCCATCTATGCAGGTTTTTCAGTACTGGACTTGAGTAAAACACTTATATATGAGTTTCATTATGATTTTATTAAGAAGATGTATGGAAGCCGAGCCGAATTGCTTTTCACAGACACCGATTCCCTGTGCTATGAAATTGAAACAGAGGATATTTACAAAGATTTTGAAAGTTATGAAGACTATTTTGACTTTTCGGATTATCCTCCAACACATCCACTTCATTCCAATAAGAATAAAAAAAGGATTGGAAAAATGAAAGACGAGTTGAATGGAACTCCTGCCGTGGAATTTGTAGGCCTAAGATCGAAAATGTATAGCCTAAAAACACCCTTCACAGATAAAAAGACTGCTAAAGGTGTTAATAAGAATGTTGTAAAAAAACACATCCATCATGAAGATTATTATAATTGCCTAACAAAGCGAAGATATAATAGAGTGGAACAATTTAAAATTGCAAGTAAAGACCACCAGATGTTTACTGTGAAGCAAATTGAAATGGGGCTATCCCCCTATGATGATAAGCGACATATCTTAAAGGATGGTATCAAGAGCCTAGCATACGGTCATTATCAAATTTAAATGAGCAGGCCATGCTAGATTGAATTGTGGCGGTGTATCCTATACACCGAGTGGAGGTGGGACCACAATTTAAAAACAAATATATATTTCTAACAACATCTAATGTATGAAAGAGACATTACCCCAATTAGATTGTTGAAAACAGGTATCTGATATTATTTAAAATATTTATTTTTGGGAATATTTATTGAAAATATTTATTTTTACAAATATCAAATTTTTTAAAATCCAAGACCGAAAGGATTGGGGAAACACCCCCCTTAAACCCCCGAGATTCTCGAGATCCCCATACACCCGATTCACGCGATTCTGCTACTTTAAAACATCAATTCACGCGATTCTGCTACTTTAAAAACATGTTTTTGTTAGTTTTTACAAGTAAAAAGTGTGTTTTTGAAAAAAATCGCAAAATGTCACATTTTTCAAAAAACGCATTTTTGGTAACACTTTTGCAAAAACGCACATTTTTTAAAAAAAAAATGTAAAAGTGCGAAAACCTATGTTAATTCCCATAGAGAAAACGGCATTTTGAAAAAAAATCGCAAAATGTCACATTTTTCAAAAAACGCCTTTTTGGTAACACTTTTGCAAAAACGCACATTTTTTTTACAAAAAATACACAAAAGTGCGAAAACCCATGTTATTTCCCATAGAGAATTCAAACAATCTAAAAACCACAATTTATTTTAAAAACGTACATTTTTGTTGTTTTTTAACGTTTTTGAAACTTTTTGTGAAAAAACGCTAAAAGTGACACATTCTTAAAATTTATAAAACATTAACACTTAAAAAGAAGAAAAAGAAAAAAAATCATCTGATCCATCCTAACCTTTGACTGACTTCATGGAAAGTCACGTGCTGGTGGAAACTGCACCCCTGCTCATGAGGTGCGCCTATGCTTTGACATGGGAGAACTAGCACCGCAATTTCCCCATGTTAAAGTATAGCACCGCGTGAGCCAGTACCCCCTACTATTCCCTACTAATGAGTTTGGTAAAAAAAAATTATTGAACTTTACTGGAGTTTTATTTTATAAAATGTTATTTATGCAAAACCATTTTGGCTCCATTGGACTGGAGTCACCACTAATTTTTCAGCTGATTTCAGCAGTTTTTGAAAATTATTAAAAATCTATTAATTTTTCTAATAGCTAATGGTCTTCTATAGAAAAAAATCTTCTATTTTCTACCAAACACCAATTTGATGAGTGCAAATTAGGTGAAAATATATTGGACATACAGATATAGATAGATAGTTCAGATTAGATAAGAATAAATGCAATCTTTTCCCCTGTTATATACAAAATCTTACTTTTCGAGATAAACATGAACATTTTTTCCTCTCTGAAGCAAGATGCTAATAAAGCTTTTGACTGCGTTCTTTTGGCAGACTTTTCGTGGAGCATTTTTTTTTTCATTGTCTTACATTATGTGCACCATATTTTAGTATTTCCCTTAAAATTGTTCCTTTCAGGCAAACATATTAGACAGTCTTTGAAGCTACAAAAATGAGAACCAAAAAATTTTCAATATGCCACCATAATTATTTAATGTATAATATTTCATTTTGATAAGTGTTAATACATTTGTAAGACAGAATTGAAAAATACAGAAATGTCTGACAGAAATAAATAAATGATAACTCTCTCTAAAAACACATTTACAAAAGCTAAGTTTTCAAGATTAGGCTTTAATACTAGTATGTACTTTTAATTAGCACTTAGGAAATATATATTACTTATCAGCTCCTGCACATATTCTGTAGCTTTTAATCTGCTTTAGTAATGTTGTCACATCCTCGATACATCCAACTTTCTTCAAATTCAAACCATCTATTTCTTTATCCTTTATAAAAACCTGAAGAAAAAAATAAGACTCATACCCAAAATAATAAACTTTTAAAAGGTACTTTAGTTAAAGGTCAAAACTTAAGCATTTTCTTAGTGACCACTATGAAGGTTTGTGAGGTACCTTGTATGGTGGCCACTATTTTATAACATCTCATTTTATTTTAGTAGCCATTTATCTAAATTACTAACAGCAAATAATTTGTTAAAAAAAAATTATGTATATTAAATTCATAAAAGTTATTAACATACTATTAGCCAGTGGCTGCCATAAAATTTTCCCTTTACTTTTTGGACAAATTCATTTTGATAAATCAAAATATCATATTTAGTATAAAGTGAAAAAAACCCAAGGTTTCCACTTATTTCTTTACAAGTTTTTGTTTTTGCAATTAACATTTTTAACAGCATTTCAATATTATTTCTATATCATAAATATTATTTCAATTAGTTATTTGTTTTAGAGCATATAATATTTACAAGTATTAACAAATCAGTCAGTGACATTAATTATTGAAAATACAGTTTGGGCAGTAAAAAAAATGTAAATACAATTTCAAATAATTAATTAACAAAATCATAATTTAAGTTATCTTTATACCAAGGATGGAAAGAGTGTTAATAGAGTATATAAAAGTTTTTTGCTTTTGCAAGAAGTCGAAATTATTTATTTTTACTCCTCATCCCTGATTTATATAAAATTAGAAAGGATACTCCCTTATTTAGTGACCTTGGCTAAATCGCATTGGAGACACAGATTACACATATTATTATGTATATTGTATTATGCATATATTTACAACAAAGGCGACCAAACTTTGTAGTTAATCAACTTGTTTGCTTAATATGGCCAAGGCTTCCATTTTAAATAAGGGAGAGGAAATTTCCTCCCTTTAAACTTCAGACTAAAAGGAAAGATAGCATAAGAGTGACAGTGCAAAAAAATAGATAGACTAAAAGTGTGCTCGGGGGGGGGGGGGACCGCAGTCCCGCCCTTCCCTCAAGTCTTCAGAAAAGGAGTGAGCTGGTCCCAAGTGGGTTTCCAGTAGAGAGAAAGAAGGAGAAGAGGAAAGAGGGGCGCAGGGACCTTGAACATGAACGAAGCCTAGTAGAGAAAAGGTGGAAGAACATGCCAACACTACACGAGTTCCCAAAAGCTAGGGAGGGTTACAGAAATGGTTAAAAGTCTGACCGGAAAAGAGAGCAGATAAAACGGCTCCGACTAGACGGCTCCGCTTTTTAGGGCGGAGGTAAATATCACGCACGGGACGCCCCGGCAATAACCTCGGGCGCTTGCGCGCCTTCGTATTGCGAGGGTGGTAACGTGGGATACTGTCGAGCGTAGGGTTATTTACGCTTCTCAGACCTCTGTGAAATTTGATAGATAATTATTGACATGAACCAAAAAGGGCCTAATTTGGAGGTCTTTATGCAGAACTTCTAACTTGACGTAGGTCGGAAGATTAGCAATAGAACGAAGTATATTATTTTGAAGTACTTGAAACTTCCTTAGGTCAACCTCCGCTGCGATGCCCCAGATAGGGCTCCGTACGTCATAATTGGACGTATATAGGACTTGTACAGCAGTAACTTATTTTTAGCAGACAGGCGGCTATTCCTAGCCGAAAGGGGACGAAGAAGGGCAAGGGAAATCCTCACTTTCCTGCAGATATTGTTGGGTTATACCTTTGGATATTTAATTATTTTAGGAGATTTGCTTTTTGTTTAAACGTGTTCAGGGGTCTTATTTACATAGTCATTCTCTTTTAGTTATTCATCTTCTAATTGTTTAGGTTTTTGATATTCTTTGTTCAAATATGTTCTATTCCATGGGTTTTGTTTTAAAAACGGCAAAAGTTCGTTCTTTTTAGGTTTTAGCAATTTAAATTTATTTAAATTGGCTAATTTGCAATTCCATTTATTGCCCTTTTTATTCCCTTTAATTTGATTCCAAATTTATTGCTCTCGGTTAAAAATTCGTTAATTCACCGCAATTTTTCGGTTTTATTCTATTTTCAGCTTTTTAAATATTTCAGAATCGTCCATATTTAAATTATTGCCGAATTCGTATATCTCCAAATCGTTTCACTTCATTTCTTTTTAATTTTCGTCTGCTCCGAAATTCCATTGCTCTTCTTTAAAATTTCGAGTTTTTAATTGGTTGACCGTAATATTAAAATCGTCTGTCATTAATTATTTTATCGTTCATCGATAATTTTGTTTACAATCTGTGGCAGCGATTTTTCGCAGTATATAAGCAAAATCGCGCACTTTTTCGCTCTCTCTGTTTCTCTTGTCTTCTCTTGATTGGAACTAAAATGTAGTCATATAGAGTTGTTGTTTTTAGCGCCTCGGCGCGAGCCGAGCGAAATTCGAATGCGGCATGCGTTCTGAGGAACAAACGTTTTATTTCCCGGCCTGCCTGTAATGTGTGTGGTATCCTGATATTATAGCAGAGAGTTGTTTACTTGAAAACGTTGCGAGCGAAGTGATTGATGTCTACTGAAGTATCGTCGGCGCCTTTGGAATAATTGTTTAGTTCCAGAGGTCGGATTTGTTCTTTCATTGTGAACTGTGTAGTTTAAATTTTCCGAGTCCTAGGACCGGACCTCCAATTGTTTACTTCACGGTCTTGATGATGGAGCTATTTGTTCTTTTGTTCCGAGCGATGTCCACTGGCGCTCTGCTACTCTCGGCTGAGAATTTTATGATGTGAAGGAGCTGCCCGTTTTTGTGTAGATCAGGCCTTGGGAGTTTCGCGGAGTTTTGGAGCACCATATTCCACTTGAATGGTTGGACTCACTTGATGTACCGATGCCCTACGGGAGGTACTTCCAAAGAATTTCTAACCGTGTACTTCTCCGTTTGGCCTTTTCTAGGGCAGGAAGGGACTGCACCCAAGCTGATGATGACTGACATCGATTTCGTCCTTGGGACTTTATTACTGCCGTTCAGCGTTTTCCCGTTTATGGGTGATATCTTTTGCATTCTAATTTTTAATTGTTTCTGCAGTTTAGACTATTTTAAAATTAAATTAAATTAGCATGACTAAGACCCCTTTCACTTATATATTTTAAGTTGCGAATCCTGTGGATTATTGTTAGGATGTTCTAAATTCCCTTTTGGCTAACTTATGTTTTTTTTTTATCTAAAATTCTAGTTTCGACAAATAATTGAATAAGTTTAATATTGTTAACTTTAAAATTTAATATTCTAACGTTTTTCTACCACTATACGACCGGCCATTCCTTTTATTTATTTATTTAAGTTGTTTATTAGATTTGTTAGTTAATGAGATGTAAAATGTTTTGAAAATTCTTTTAAAATGAAGTTTAAAATTTTAATAAACGTTAGATTTTGAAAACCTAAATTCTGTGTTCTCTCTCTCTTTTACTTTAATGAATTTTTATTCACAGGAAAGTGCCATTTTTAATATTTTACAAGAGTACATATTTGTACACGTAGGGAAACTGGTCAATAGGTCCACTTTCTGTTTATTTAAGAATTCAGTTTATTTCTAGAACGTTTTCAGGTTTAAGGAACTTAGAATGGTTTATATTTTAGAGTGCAATTTCAGAGTATATTTTAGAAGTATTTCAGAGAGAAGTATTTCAGACATATTTTCAGATTTATTTTAGATGGACTTTACAAGTTTAAGAACTTTGGAATATATGATAGAATGTTTTTAGTATATCATAAAAGTTCTTTTCTTCCTCCCCTCCCCCCCCCAACAATATCAGCAATGTGAGGTTTCCAGGATAATTTGGAATCCAAGTACACTCCAAGGTACTTGTATCTAGATTGCCAGGGAATTGGCTATACCGGGGGGGAAAGGTGACGGCGGCACACTTGCTCACGTTGACCTTGATACTCCACTTGATTAAGGAATTGCGCCAGCTCGTTCAGATAGCCTTGCAGAGTGTCGTGCACGACTTGTGTCTGTTTGTGATGTGTGATCAGGGCCATGTCATCGGCGTATAGGCCAAGGGAGACACCGGGAGAACGTGGAATATCGTTAATGTAAAGGTTGAACAGTTTGGGTCCGACAAGGGAACCTTGCGGGACCCCGTTTGATATCCCTATTATATTGAATAACTATTCTTTTTTCTGAGTAATATGATACATTTCATCTGGCATACATCACAAAATTATCCACATGAGTAATACTCCTAAAAGAATTGGTTTTTCCACAGACGAAGATGCATCAAAAAGTTGTCAAATGTAAAATGGGGAAGGTGCACTTCAAATGTAATGGCCCTCTTAAAAGAAAGTAATTTCCTTTCAAAATCAATTATTTTATATCTATAGCAAGTAAAACTGACTGAGAAGCGTTTGTAAATATACAGTGAAATCTAATAAAAATATGATACTTACATGCGGCGGGTAGAATAAAGTGGGATTCTTTTTACCTTCAAGTTTACGTTGTTTTCTGTCACTGTCATACCCTGATTTACAACCAGGAACAAAACATGTACTAGAAACCATATTTTGAGAAAAATCGAAGTACTGGTAATAAAGGAATAAATTAAAATCAAATAAACTTGTGATCAACCTAATGCTATTTGAATGGAACAATAAGGACCGTACTAACCACAGACTAAAACAGCAGCGTCACTAAACTGGAATCTTTCTTCCCATCAGTCATTTGTCACTTTTCTCGGCAGCAGCCTATTTCGTTTCCCATCCTTCTATCTAGTCTTCATGGATCAACCAAATGCTATTTGAATGGAACAACAAGAACTGCACTAACAGCAGCGCCACTAAACTGGAATCTTTCTTCCCATCAATTATTTGTCACTTTTCTCCGCAGTAGCCTATTTCGGTTCTCCTCCTTCTATCTAGTTTTCATGGACTTTGGTAAAAACAATTAAATAAACTGTAACCGCAGCACTAGCACTACCGCTTGTTTTGATTTTTTTATTCTTTGTCAGAGACGCCACGATTCTTAGCCAAAAGTGAGTATTATTATATTTTTGTTGAATTTATTTTAATGCTTTTCTTATGCATGTGTCAAATTAAATGAATTTCTGCAGTTAAAATACTAAAAAACATTTCTTTCTTCCATTTTATGTTGCTGTAAGATATGTTATAAAATGCATAAGACTGATGTAATCTCATAATATGTTATATATTAACATCGTATAATAAAAAAAAACAAGCATTAAACTATAGAATATGCCTTATTTTAGCCCATTTGGTTCATTTTGTCAAAAGATCATGTAACTTTTGCATCTTCTACAAAGGTATATTGCCAGATTTTTCGTAAGTAAATAAAGCAAATAAAAAGGTGAAAAATTTCGGAGTTCTTTATATATTGGGTAGCTGAATAGCCAAGTATATGAAAGAATGTCGATTTAGGTATAAGTATCCCCACCCACTCGTTCTTTGTAAAAATGTTGAAAGTGGATTTAGAAAACTAAACTGCTGCATTTTCTAGATGAGTAAATGAATTGAAATACATTTTTCATGCACTAAATCAATTTACACTGACTAGTTGTAGGCATAACTTGCTGTTTCTGTAAGCAGTTATGTGCAGTAGGTGCACCTATCATATGCCCCAAATATGTTAAAATAATAATTTGCTATTATTGCATTGTACTCTACTGAAAGTGTAGCAAGGCAGGATTTAAAGCAGAAATTAATTGAATTCATTAAGTTTTACAAATGCGTGTGTGTATTTTCACATAACGCAACCACACGGCCACTCATCTTATTGCTCGTACCTTAGGGTGAGTCAGGTGGCCTGGGTCTTCAACATAACGCAACCACACACATGAGGCTGCCCCCACCTGTTACCCTAAATAAGCACTTAAACACACCTTAATCATGTGATATGAGTGTATAATATACCTTAGGCGCAACTCTGGGCATATCGAACAATGCACTGTAATACAACTGTGTGGTAAGCTCTAAATATCACTTTTGCCCCTCTACGTATCTGATATGCCACTCTTTTGATACGCCTTAAATTTACCGTTTACCCTCTATGTAGTACAGATATAATACACCCGAAATAAGCTCTTAATACCTATGTCCTAAATAATATTTTTTGATATGCGCTAAATAAACGCATTTATTATGCTCTAAATAAGTGCATGTATTTTCTAAATAAAAACATACTTCCAATACTAAAAATATGCTGATTGTTGTCCCCAGTTCCTTTACCCTTAAATTTCCTTTAGTATGCCAAAAATTTCAAATAGTCTCAAACATGCATTGAATTCTATGACATAACATTCGCTGATCCCTTATGCTACTAATGACCAATATGGAAGAAAGTAGATAACTGGTTCAAGGAAAAAAAAGTTGAATTTTTTTCTTTTTTTTTTTTTTAATGTGAAGATATTACATTATTTGGTAAATCCGGAGATTAGGTCACCGCAAATTTTTTTCTAAGTACAAAATCGGGCCAAGTTGGCCTGTGGTTGGCGCTTTCTTCCGTGTTTTGAAATTGGCTCCACCCATCCTCAGTGATGTCATTTACCATCATTAGAAATAGGCTCCTCCTACCAAAATGATGTTTTGGTAGAAGAACCCTGTTTCTAAAGACAGACTATTGTGTTTGTTCTAAACAAGATTTTCTAATATAAATGATAATTTAATTTAACTTAAATAACAGTGAATAATACTCAAAAAAACGTTACAAAATACGATTTTTGTGTATTTTAAGAAAATTAAATAACTTTATAAAACTGCAGAATAAAAAAATTAATAATACTCATGTAAACGTTCCAAAATCAGATTTTTGTAAAATTTAAAATTTTTATGCTACAATTTTATCTGTGCATATCGTACGTATCAAGATCGCTTTCTCCATCTAACTGAGGATCCATATAAAGGAATGGGTTCGACCTACAGGTCCGTGTAAGAGCAGGGATTTGATCTAAAGATCGAAAATTGTGGAACGGATGTATTAGTGGTCCGTATGTACCAGTGGTCCGTACAGGGGCAGGGGTTCGACCTAAAGGTCGTTCTACACCGGAACGGGGCCCCCAGTGATCTCCGGTTTATTAGGAACGGTCGCCTGCGGCGCCCAGACACAGAATATGCTACAATTTTATCTGTGCATATCGCACGTAGCAAAATCACTTTCTCCATGCAACCGAGGATCCGTATTTATCACTCATAATCCCTTTCATAACACACCAATTAATCACTTCTTTGAAACCTTTATTTTCCAAATCATAGTAAAATTTTATTCTAGATTCATTCATACCAACATCCATTCTACCACGCTTTACAAAACTACACTCACCTTCCATTTGCTCGCGCATACCAGAAGACATAAGGGAAATATAATCGACGACAAAAGCAAATCCGCAAAACTAAAACGAATAATTATTACAAAATAAATCAAATAACGAAAGAACAAGCAAACACGCACAACAATGGCCAAAAATATTGATAGAAATGTTCTTTTACATCAAAAAACTGTAGCAAACACAAAAACGTATTCTTATTGGATGCTACACAATTTCCGCCGAAAACAACCGATACAAGAGGTTACCAGATTGCAACATAAAGTGCGTGGCGTCTTCTCCGATTTAACCTCACAAAGTGCGTGGCGTCTTCTCCGATTTAACCAAGGTGACCTAATCTCCGGATCAGCCCATTATTTATATGCCAAAAATTGAAATTAAGTGCAACTCTTTTATTTCAATAAATTTTCAAAAAATATATATATTATTTTAATGAAGGAATTATCTTATGGATTTGGTTTAAAGCTCATAGAAAAGATTTTTTTTTTTTCTTCTTTACAATGGTGTTAAGCTAGAAACTCTGTAATTATAATTTTGATTTTTAAGGAAGTATAAAAATTGCTCTTTGACATTTAATATCTAAGTAACTAATTTTAATTTAAAGCAATTTTTGATGAAATATTTTCTCTGGCGCCAAGGTACCACTGTAGCAAATTTCATAACTGTACGAGGCTTAGATTTTTTACTACAGACAAAGGAACAGCCTTGGTATAAAGAATCTTGGCACAATGCCCCATTTCTTCGGTGATCAGAAATGATGCCAAGTAAGATATTGTTTGAAAAGTTAGCCATAACAAACAGCATGTTAGGCTTAATACATAGCAAATTTAAAAATATATAAGTAAAATTCAAAACTGCATAAAAAACATAGCTGCCAAGTGCTCTGATTTACCAGGAGTTTCTCAGTTTTTTATAACTTGCTCCTAAAATCCGATTTTCACGAAAAAACTCTGATTTCTCAAAGCAAATAATTTTTTTAAATATAAGTGCATATTTCCCCTGTTTTCTAAATTCCCGTAAATACATGGTTTTGTGAAGAGAAAGAGACGGCAAAAAAATCCCACGCACTCTCCCAACGCATTCGAACTTTCCGGAGACTGTTTTTCTCTATATCTCCCGGGTAAGTCGCTCAATCTCCTAGTTTTCACTCAGCTGCCCTTATTTTCCCCCATTTTAGGCTGAAATAACGTGAATGCAAGTCGTAACTTTCAGTTTTTTGCGTGTCAATTTTATGCTATCGCGGTGTAGGAATGGATCCTGAGTAACGTTTATATTTTTGTATTTGTATCTACAGGTTATAAAAGTCAAAAAATCGGAAATAGATCACAGATGTTCCAAAAATGTCATGAAATGAGAAACGAAGTCACAAATTTTGAGATCGAAGTTTTCCTGTTCTTTCATCTAAAAATCCGTTTCCCAGCTATCTCAAACGGCGATTATTCCCACAGCGTCACAAGGAAGAGAGATGGCCAATAATTACCTAATTAATGTGGGAGAAACTCTTTTGCATCGACTAAAATTTTATTAAATCATTTTGTTTTATATACAAAACTATTTTTCAAGCATATTATTAATGAAATGAAAGTCTTGCAGCAGTTTCGTTAAAAACGGCATTTGTGTGCGATCCTCCTTATATTTCATTTTATTGTGAAACTATTTTTCCACTTTTGCAACCTATTTGCATCGGCAAAATTCTGTATAATTATTTCATATTTTATGCAGAAAAACTATTGTTCAAACGTATTATTTATGAAATAAAAGGCTATTTTGCAGCACTTTTACGAAGAACGTCATTTGTGTGCGATCCTCCTTATATTTTGTTTTACTGTGAAACTATTTTTCCACTTTTGCAACCTATTTGCATTGTCAAATTTTTTTATAATTATTTCGTATTTTATGCAGCAAAAACTATTGTTCAAACATATTATTAATGAAATGAAAGGCTATTTTGCAGCACTTTCGCAAAAAAACAGCATTTGTGTGCGATCCTCCTAATATTTCATTTAATTGTGAAAATGATTTCCACTTTTGCAATCTGTCTGCGTCAAAATTTTGTATAATTTTTTCGTATTTTATACAGAAAAACTATTGTTCAAACACATTATTAATGAAATGAAAGGCTATTGTGTAGTAGTATAGCGAAAAACAGCATTTGTGCACGATCCTTATTATATTCCGTTTAATTGTGAAAATAATTTCCACTTTTGCAAGCTGTCTGTATTGTCTAAAATTTTTGTAATTATTTCATGTTTTATACAGAAAAACTATCTTTCAAACTTGTTATTAATGAAATGAAGAACTATTTTCTGAATAACAATATTAAAATAATAATTTGGATACTTAAGAAATATAGCCATTTCAAAAGCATAAATTAGAATTTTATACATTTGTATTTACATTTACATATTTTTAGAATTTAAATTAAACATTAACATTTGCTTCATCATTTAGTTTAAATGAAAATAGCGTAATAATGTTAGTTTAAATGATTTCTGAGAATAATAAAAATTAAGAAAATATAGGTTCAGAATTATTAGAGCATGCTGAGAAAAGTTAAATCAGCTGCAATGAATTTTAGTACTAAATAAATAATTTGATAAAATTATTCCTTCCATTTCATTGTTGAGTATGTGTTAAATAAGCACAATATATGTGAGTATTAGTTGCTGTACAATTTAAGGCTTAATTGCATTAATGAGCATTGTTAGTACGGCTAAAAATCTTATATTTTTTTTTCTCTCATGAAATGTGTGCCTATTTTACTTTCTGGTAGATTGGCAGCTATGTTATTTTGAAATTATCTAAAAGCAGTGAATTTTATTTAATATGCTTTTTGCTCAATCTATACAATGGACTTTTAAAATTTCACAATGGAAGAGGGGATATTATTGCCAAAACCAAAAGGCATCTGCAGACATCAAATACAGTTTCTTTTTTATTGGAAATGAAAGTTTCACAATGAAAAATTCACAATCTGTGTTTGATGTAAAATAGAATGACCCCTTAAATCACAAAAATCATGATGAAATCACAATTGGTTCACAAACTGCAGAATGTGTGAATGTATGAAAGACTTGTCTACAAACGAAATTGAGGAATTTTTCGCCTATGTGAAAAAATATTTTTGTAGTGTCCCTACACGTTCAGAATTACTACAGCATGCCTGCATGCTGAAGTTGCTTGTGTATCTAAAAAAAGCTGTTAAATTTTCATCACTTAAGTATTTCATGGATTCTTTTGCTTGCTTGTTGTTAAAGAAAAAAACAATCTCTTTTTGATGCTGTTGATTAACTAGAATCAGAATTTTTACATTATCAATTGGATTATGTTCCAGAAAATGTATTGTCTGCAGAACGAGCTGATGACCAATGGGTTATGCTTTCAAAAGAAATGAAACACTTCGGTAAACCCTTATATATCCATTTAAGTTTGACTATGTTAGGAATCTTAACATTCCCACACAGTAATGCTTCTTGTGAGCAAATATTCAACTTTTGTGCGATGCAACAAAACAGACTTTCGAAGATCAGTGAGTATTGCAAACACTACAAGCAATTTTAGTTGCCAAAACTCGTTACGGGAGCTTGTTATTCGCAAGTATTTGATAATGCTTTCTTAAAAAGGACTAAATCTGCAACAACAGTTGCACTTTCTAAAAAGGCAGACATGTAAATTGGGACAGCAGACAAATTTTAAAACATTTTACTATTGAGTATCATTTTTTTTAATCATCTTTGGTTATAATTTTTATGTTAATTTGCACAAAATAGTTACACACCTAAATGTGTTTGAATAACTCAGAAGAAAGTGAAACATTTAGTAAATAAATTAAAATATAAAGTATTCTTGTTTTATAGATATTTACTAGTTGAATAACATATAAAACCAACTGTTCATGCTTGATAACAATTTGCATGCTTTATCCCTTTTATTACATCAATTGTCCTGTGAATGAAACGTGACATTTTAGTATGCATACGATGTCTCGTGAAGTGCTCCTATTTTCTTCTTCTTCAAGTTGGCAGCTATGAAAAAATGATGTAAATATCATTCAAAAATGAAAAATAGCACATACCAATAGATAAAATAATGTAGAAGCAGAAATTTTACATAGGAATAATCGTTCTCTGTCGAAGACCACAATGTATAAACAGCGATTTGTGCAACAGTTGATCCATAGCAATTTGAAGATGGGCCTATTCTCGTCTCGCCCCTTAAAAAATCATTACAGAATCCAGTACGACTGGCTGTTGGTTGGAAGTCGTACGTAGCATCGGCTGTTTATGCAACAAGTGTTCTGTGGTTCTCATCTGCTGCATGGACATAATATAAAAAGCATAAAATTTAATGCACTCAAGAAATTAAACTTTAAATTACCCACTAAAACAAAGTAGAAGCCATCTTAAATCAAAATAAAAAAAACAGTACCTGGTTTAATGCAAAACTCGTGTAGATATCCATATTGCACAAATGGCTATTTCTATATTGCGCCCTTCGACAGAGAACTACCTGTCCTTTGTAACTTTTCTGCTTCTACATTATTTTATGCATTTTTACACACTAAGTCACAACATAACTAAAATAGAATCGCCGAAGATAACAGAAAGCTAGAAGTGGTTGGCAGAAAATCGGGATTGCGGGATGTCACTTCGCACAATATTTTTACCACATTTTGCAATTTATTGCTCCATAAAATCTCGACAAATCCAAATTCTTTATATCGAAGCTGTACCCAGATGAAAACTGCAAAAAAGTTTACTAACTGTATTTCTTCCCTCTCCGTAATATGTGTATACTATATTAAGTAGTATATATATAAGAACATATTAATTTTACAAAAACTCTGCTACACATTGACCACTAAGCTAAAATGACCTTCTAACCACTTCCTACTAAGTGAAGATTTGAACTTCAGGTCTAATCCCATGTGAATTAAAAATACCTAATTCACTTTATGTTCTGGGAAATTTTTGCAGTTTAATACCTAATTCAATAAAAATTCAAATTTTGAGTATTACTTATTTTTCTATATGTAATAGCATTTTATACTTTTTTATATAGTGTCTTCTTGTAACTACAATAGTCCTCCAGATATGCCATTAGCACATCCAAAGGAGCAAACTTTGTTATGGCAGCAAAACTCCTATATGGGAGATTCAGGTATCCATTCAGCAGCATCTACTCATGTAAGTATATTTCTTAATCTACAAAGAACTAACTGATTGATTGAACTTAATGAGAATTATAATTTTTTTTTATAATTTGCACTTAACAGCTTCTTTGCAAAGTTATTAAACAAGTAAAGCCATAGCTGTTAAGCTCCATCTATAGTTTTTTGTTTTTCCCTACAAAGAAATATGCAGGGTGTTTCAAAAAGTTTGCACTACTAAATATATCTTAAATAATTGGTTGCAGAACCTTGATTCCAATTTAAGAAATACTTTAAATAAGATAGACTTTCAGGCAACAATAGTTTGGGTCATATGACATGTTTTGGTCGAAAATGCAAATTGGAACTTTTTATATAGGCCATCTATGAAGTTCCAATTAGCAAATTATTCCATATTCATTTAAAGATTTTTGCGACAATACCCAGTTCTCTAATATGCAAAATTGGTCCAAGAAAAATTATCAAATTTATAGGACTTGATTAAAAGAAAGGCGTAAACATAGATTTCAGAAGTTGTACAAACATTGCATTTCATTAGATAAAATTTCCATTCAGAAATTTACATGCATACATATCTTTAGTAAAAGTTTTATACAATCCTCAATTATCTGTTGATAATTTCTATGGTAATTTTGATTATATGATGCCGGGATACATTTTTCTGGGTCTTGAAGTACCTCTGTACCAAATTTCATGGCCATACGACACTTAGATTTCCTGCTACCGACCACACATTCAGACAGATAGAAACACACACATCTTACTTCATTAAGTAAGATTGAAATAATTTCAGAATTTTAAATTACTTAAATTTATATTTTATAAACACTATACAAAAAAAAATTTGGATGATACTTTGGTTCTATTTTCCAGTCATTTGCCCTGGTTTTGCAATTTTTTTTATTGTTCAGCATCACCTGGGTTGATGGCAGAAAGCTACTAGCCGTAGTGACAACTGACAACTGTACAAATAGTTTACAAGAAAAATTTGAAAGTTGCTAGTCATCTGGCTAGTAGCTACCGTACCACATAATTTAAACTATAATAGTTGGCCATCAAAAATATAGAATGTAGTAACCAATGGCTACTAAATTACAAAATCATAATTTAAACTATACCTGTTTAAAATACTGCTCTGTACCAACATATGTGATTTTATTTATATTAGAAATCTCAAAAAATACCAAATGCTCAAAATAATGAAACATTTGTGAGAAATATAATCCAAACCCTAAAATGGATGATATTTTAATATTCAGTGGTGTATAAAATATGGATTTTGTTTAAAAGATATAAATTGAAAGTTAAACATTAATTCTGTATACTGTTTAGTGTTAAATAAATCAGTTATAGAACATACTGGGTGTCCAACAAAGGACTCCCTGAATTTAAAATTAAATAACATGAAAACAAAGATCGATAAAAGAATGCAACAAACGATATGTTTATTGTGAAAGCTATAAGAATTTTTACAGAAGTTTTGAAATAGTAGTTACAAAAGCTGCTAACAGGTGGCACTGTACGCTGTACAGCTCATATCAGCATGCATAAATAAACTCGTCCTCTGCAAGCAGTCTTTACAATCACATCACAATCTTTCCAAAATGTCCACCGCACACAGCACAGAGGTGTCACAAACGAACAATGAAATTTGCCATCACATCTTGTAGTGTCTTAACAGAAATGGATTCAGATGCCACACAGATCGACAATTCAAGCTCGTCCAGCATGGTGGGATGGTTCCAGTAGACAGTGTCTTTCAACGTGCCTCTTTCTGCCTGTGTGTAGTCAGATTGGGTGAATGTGGAGGCCAATCCATGCCTGCGCCAGTAAATTTGGGATAACCCAACGCAATGACTCTATTCTTGAAGTATTCATTAAAAAAGCGAAATACCAGTCCGGTGCAATGTAATCGGGCCCCATCTTGCATGATCCACTCGGTGCCTGGTCGATCCTCCAACTCTCGCTGTGTGGCGGCAAATTGTTCCAAAATTGCAATGTAACGTTCACTAGTTATCGTTTCTCGCATGAAAAAAGGGGCGATAATACCTCTGCTGCATACCGCAGCCAAACAGTAACTTTGGGAGAATGCAGTGGTTTCGCTTCACACAAATGGGGATTTTCGGAACCCCAAAATCGCCAGTTTTGTTTATTCACATATCCATTCAGGTGGAAGCGTGCTTCATCTGTGAGCCAGATGCAGCCAACATCAAATCTTTCATAATCAATCATTGTGGGGATCTGGTTCGCAAAGTCAGCCCTTTGTCGCACGGCTGGTACGGGTATGACCTGGTAACTTTGGATTTTGAATGAAAATGTGTAAACTGTTTCTCAGTATTGTATGCGTGCTGGAATGCTTCAAACCAGTCTCTGCTGCAATTCTTCGGACGGATTTCCATCGATGTTGTTGAATAATTCCAGAAACTGTAGCGACATTTTCAGGAGTAACTACTTGGCCTGAGGCCAACATTCCCCACTAGAACATCAGGCACGTTGCCTATTCGTTCGAATTTAGCGAAGAGCTTGCGAATGGTTTTCGCAGCGGGTCCTTTTGGAACATTAAATCATGTTTGAAAACTGCACCTTGTTGCTGTAATACTGTGTTCTAACCTGTGATATTCCAGTACCAGAAACGCACATTCTTCAATGGAATACATGATTTCAACCTCTTCTTTCGGTACGCTAACCTCCTTTCACGTTTGAACGGTAGAAGTGATCACTCTGGGCTTCGGAGCACTATTTATAAGCACTGCTTATTGTGATTACAGCACCATCTGTTATCATTTTTTGTAACTACTAGGTATTTTGAAACTTCTGTAAAAATTCTTACAGCTTTCACAATAAACATACCATTTGTTGCATTCTTCTATAGATCTTTGTTTTCGTGTTATTTAATTTTAAATTCATGGAGTCCTTTGTTGGACACCCGTTAAATAGCCTTTAGTAATTCATGCATTCAGTTATAAAACATAAATAGCCTTTAATAGTTCAAATATATGTATTTGTATGATCTGCTAACAGACAAACCTAGGCAATTGTCTAGTATCACCTTAGAAAGCTGAATTACCATTTGTTTGTTATTGTAAAATACATGAGTATATATTTAATTACTAGAATGAACTACTCAGTATTACCTGTGCTCTAAATAAGCGTCTGCTTAAATAATACAGATGCGATAACCCCCCTCAATTGTCAAATAATTGCATACAGTTAATAATATATAAATTTTTACAAACTGAAAATGAATCAATGTGTATGGGACAAATGTATTAGTTCTTGAAATTGCATATACTTTAATGCCTACTGGCGGTAAAATTTGAAATTTATTTGCTATGAAAATACTGTAGTATTTTACAGAGATGGATTTTGTAATTCTGATCCAATTTTTAATGAGAGAATATTGAATTTCATCTAAAAAAACTGACACTAGACACTGGCTTATAATTCATTACGGTCATGATATTGTATTTATATATATGTAACATTCATGTTATGAGTTTTCTTGATGCTTTTGTCCTCCAGCGAGTTTTCAGAATCTACTTGACCAATATGTCATAATTTTTGTTTTGAAATGAAAGATCTCGACCTGCAGATTATTTCCAAACTCATTACACTTAAATTTGAATTATGAGTAATTATTACATTCATATATCCCTGGTGTGTTATTAATATTTATTTTTCCAGTTTTTGTTATTTTATTTTTAAATGTCAGAAACTTTTTCTTAAAATAGGTAAGGTCTATATTTACCACAGTCTGTGTTTAGCTATGCTATGTCATGTCATGTATTACATCATTTAAAAATTTAAGATTAAAACTGAAAAAGTGCCTAAAATAAGTCTAAATAATATACGAGAATCATCCGATATATAAGGTACAAGTTACAATTACATGCAACTTGTTTTTATCACTACCTTAACGATAAATGTCGACAGAACAATATACAAATGGTTATTTCTCCATATGGTCAGTGTACATATTAATACATTTATCACAGCAATCAAAAAATTTAAGCATTACTTAACTGTAGCTTACCTATCCTAGATCCCCATAGCAGAGATGCCAACCATTATGGATTTTCTGTAATTCTTTACGAATTTCTGTACAAAATTACAGACTACAGAAAAATACCTATTTTTCTTTTCCATTCTAATTATTGCACATTAAATTGACAAAACTTGCTTATTTTTATATTTTGGTTTATTATTCAAGTTAAATTTTTAATTATTTTGACACATTTAGTATGATTGTGCAATTCAGGAATTCTCGTGTAGTCCTAGGAGTCCACAATTATCCTTTTCCATCCTCTAAATATTAGTCATTAGATGGACTGAACTAGCTTATTTTCATATTTTGGCTAATTATTAAGGCTATTTTTTAATTATTTTCTCATAAATAATGGGATTGCATAATTCAAATGATATCGCATACATTGCCAAGTGTTGACTAGTATCTTTTTCCATCCATCTCCATGTAATTATTGCACATTAAGAAAAACTTGCTTATCTTTATATTTTTGTTTATTATTCATGTTAATTTTTTAATTATTTTGACATATTCAGTACGATTAAGTAATTTAAGGAATTTTAGTGTAGTCCTGCGAGTTCACAAGTATCCTTTTCTATCCATCTCCAGCCTCTAAATATTAATCATTAGATTGACTAATCTAGCTTATTTTAAATAGTGCGATTGCACAATTCAATTTTCCCAGAGGAATTTTAGAAAATTTTGATATTATTTGGTGATGAGAGCAATATTATTTGTTCCTCATAATAATGCTGTGCCAGAATGTATATTCTGTATTGTAAGAAAGATGTTCTTAAAGATTTTGAAATTTATATTTTGTTCATTAATGAAGACTAATGTATTCATATTATGTTTGTTTAATTATAAGGTTAATTAAAATTTGAACATTTCATATTAAAATATATATAAAATATTTAATTTTTTAATTAAATTTTAAAAAATTACAAATTATTAATTATAAGTTATAAAATTTCATTATTCAATGATAATCTGAATAATAATGAAATATTATTCTGATTATCATTGCAAATGATTTTTATTGCAAATCAAATCACTTGCATCATTACTGAAAGATTATATAACAGAGATTGGCATCTCTACCATAATACTACAAAACTATTTGCAGTACCAACTTGTCCTCAAATTAGTTACCTGGTAAGAAGTTCTTTAGTGGATTAGAAGTTATAATCCAATGGGACAACTCTTTCACTTTATGGTGGATGCAACAGAACTTTCCTTTTGTTTTTGTGATTCATTCTTTTGTCTGCTTCAATGTGAGAAGTCTAGCGGTATCATCATGCTAAAATTTCACTCCAGCACTTAAATGCCTGGCGTCTTTTGTTTGGCTGCACCTGCAATTTTGTTACAGTACCTGTCTGTGACTGTATGGCATATACTTCTAACTTGAAATACATTTTATCACACCATCTATTTCATTTGTTTGCTCACAAACCACAGACTACTTATTACATAACAACAATGAATGCAGTACTGCTGCTCCTCTTTCATATATGATATACTCATGAAACTGACTTAACACTTATATGCACATGTGCATAAATACTGTGTCTCTTTAATATTGAACCGCCCTTGTATATAAGTTGTTTCATAAATACATTACTCACTCCCAGTTTCAAAATTTCAAAACTGATTAAACTATCATTGAAATTATGTTCATAATTTTCAGGCTACACCATCTCTCTGTGGAAAGGAAGAAGATTTGGAAAATGACCAATTTGTGTTTAATTGGGATCAGCCACCTGCATTTGGACAAACCTTTACTCAAGAGCAAGTGGATGGTAAGTTTTCAAATAGATTTTTTTTATTTCTTTTCTGTCTTAAAGGCTATATATCATATTGAAAACAAATGCCTGGATCTATCATTTTGAGTGCTTTCATAATTGGAATTTTTTATTACCATAGAATTATGATAAATATCCACCTTCCTTTTTTAAAGAAAAATTGGGAGCAATACGGCGATGAATTATAATCAAATTCTAAAAAATAAATGTGATGTAGAAAAGAAATTGCAGGAGTTTTTGAACAGAAATAACAGAAGGCTACAGTTTAAAAAAATTTTATAAAAGACTTACAAGCAGGCTTCCGGAAATCTCCCGTCCTCGCCGGGTTAAAATTCAGTGAGGACGACCAATTTTCGGAAGTTGCTATCCTCTTGGACGGCCTTGAGATTAGAGATTCCTTAAAAAAAAAAAAGATAAATTGTTGTCATCGTAAAATTGTGGCGAAAGCCGCCCTTTCCCGTGCCATGAATGAAAATTGAAATGTCATCACCTGCAAATCCCCCCACCCCATAAACTTAGCTAGTGTGCATTATTAATGCCTTTTTTTTAGGCGAGCCGTCAGATTTGCATTGTAACCACAGGCTCTAGTTATTTTTTCTCCCCTCATCCTCCACCCAGTGAATCCGATGACCACACGAAAATGCGATAGCGCATTCACGATCGAAGTTTCATGTTCTGTTCTCCTTTTCAAGGTCTACATGTGCGGAATTTTCGGATTTTCACAAGACCGACAATACCAATGCTTAAATCCGGACCAAGCCCGAAAAAATTTATAAATGTAGAATGAACTCAGCCTGAAGATAACTGCGTCTTAGCAGGCCCGAAATGATTTGTATTCAAATATGTTAAAAATAAATTTGTCAAAATTTTGTATGGAGAATTTAGTTTGTTTTCTTAAACATTTATCTTTACATAGCTGAAATAAAAGCAATAAGTTCATGCATTCAATTTAAATCCATTTTAAAATTTTTCAAAAGAAATATGTTCGGCCCAGTCATAACGGACGTTTAAAAAAAAAAATAAAAGACTCAACCCTGTCTGAAACAATAGAAAACTCAAGTCCAGCCCGGGCCTAAGCCCAAATCCCCATTTAACTCTTTAAAACCCAAACTATAAAATTTTCATTTGCTGTAATAGACGATAGTAAGTAACAAGTTTTAATTTTTGGAATGAATTCTTCTAGTTTCAGCCAGAAGAGTTTTATTTTCTTCCCCACTTTGGTTTCAACTTTAAAACTAAAACGTTTAAAATTCATTCATGGCATTTGTTCCAGTTGTTTGACAACTGAAGTTAAAGTATGAAACATCTATTCATTCCAAGAAGACTTTAATCTTGATTGACTACATTCCCTAGAAATTAAGAGTACCGATGAGGTTTAAACTGTTTAGAGACAAGAGGATTTATATTTATATGGTTATTTATTTACCACTCCTTCAAATTACCAAACATTGAAAAAAGGAGAGATTCCTTACATATCTTGCCCCTTTGCCCCCACCCATAGATCGGAATTCCGCCGGTCCGATCCTTTATCAGAGACTCCGCATCGCCGACTTTCATCGCGGTGGTTAAGCGCTGTGGGGGTGGTGTATGAATATGCAGTTATCGCACTTCATCGTGAGGTAGTTGGTTGTTGGTTCTAATTTATTATTGTTGTGTGATGTATTTGAGCACATATATTAATGAATATAAACTGAGAAAAAAATTCTTAGGAGGATGGGTACAAATTTTCAAGAACAGGTAAAAAATTTCAATAGCCGTCCTCGCGGACGGGCTAGATTTTGCCGATTTCCCAAAGCCTGCTTACAAGGTTCCCAAAGTTCTTGAAAAGTGCCTGATTTTGTTTTTGAGTTTTCAATGGCCTTTAAAAAAAATGCTTGAATTTTGCAATGGGTACTTGGAAGTCCTTAATTTTACTCTTTCATTTCAAAATTTTTGTTTTGTCCGCACAACTTTACTTCAGGCTCGGATAATCCGAGTAGTTTTGTTACATTTGCTTTCACTAAATTTTCTTTCTTTTTCTTTTCATAAAAATAATTTATTCGTTTTTTCTTGTATGCTTAATAGCTAAAACCTTTTAAATTATTTTGTTGTAAAAATTTAATAGAAACAAGTAAGATATATGGTCTTTTGAAAAATAAAATTTAAGTTTTTGATTTTTATATGTGGGGAAACTGGGAACCCTGGACATATTTTCAGTATTGTATTCACATTTTCTTTTTAATACAAAATTTACATTCTATAGATTAATAATACATTGGCTACCATATGAATTATCTGTAAAGCCTAATGCCATTGTTATTGAGCAAAGTTTATCAAAATTGGTAATCATGCATCTGGTATACATTGAAATGCACTTCAAAATTTTACCAGTGCACGAGATTTTTAGCATGAATAGGCAAATTTTTCTTTTGATTTTTATTCTTTATATGTATTAATTTCTGTATATATTTATTTAATTTTTATCCTTCCATATCATGCTATTTCGCTTTTAAAAGTTTGCAGCAATAAAATTTGCATTCAAACATTAATAAAACTTTTTGTTTAAATTTCAATATTTTTATGCGGTTACTTTCCCTTAACATGCATAAAAAAAAACTTGCTTTCCCTTGCAATTTTATAGTTAGTATTTATTAATAACATTAATTTATACTATTATATTTTTTGCTTCAAAATTCCAAGGGAAGCCTTAATTGAAATTCGGCCATGTATTTAACTGTGTGTTATTGTCTGGAACAATCATGCCAAATTTTGAAAAAAATCAGCCATTATATTGACAGAAATATATCGCAACAATTGATTTTCAAAAATTTATTTCCATAGAAACATGCTTCAAGTTTTGAGGATGCAGTCTTAAGCACTTGTACTTCTGTCAATATAATTGCTATACCTTTTTATGTACTTTTAAATCATTTTCATGTGTTTTTTATGAAATTTGAACAGAATATTTTTGAGACATACTTTTAGAAAATGTAAAATAAAAGTTGGATTTTTTCCAACTCACCTAGGTATCTGTAAGTAGTGATTTGATAAAGCTCCTAAAAATAAATACTTTAAATCAATTTTCATGTGTACATTAATTTTTTTTTTTTTTTTTTTCATATTTTTCTTGTCTAGAAATTAATCAGCAGTTGAACCAGAATGGATCTCAAGGAATCACTCCTATATTTCCAGAACCTTTAGAAGAGGGGATTGAAATTCCTGGCACACCATTTGATCATGCTCAGCCAACTGCTGTGCAGCATCTTGCTGAACCATCACAAATGTTGAAACTTGATCTGAATATTTATCAGGTAATTACTTTCCCTACATACATAGTATAATGTATAGGAAAAGTATTGCAATATGTTGAAAATTTGAATTCGTGTTTTCGATGAAAAAGCGTGTTTTAAGTATCTATAAACTCGAATGTTTTTGAGGTGTTATGTGCATCAGTGACTTTGTGAAGTGATATACAGAGATGCCAACTACCCACGGAAATTCCAGAATTTATGCGATCAATACAGAAAGCAATGCAAATTCTACAGGAATAACAAAATATTGATCCACGCTCCCTGCACTTCATAGCACTGAACGATGAGGTCGAACTTTTCCCGTTCTTACATCAAAAAATTAATTTACTCGTGATTGCAAAATTGACACTCACAAGCGGCAATTCCTTTCCTATTGTGTCATGAAAGAAATAAATAGTGATTATCTTTCTCCTACTTTCGTAATCTATTTGCATCGACTGAAATGTTTATAATTATTTCACGTTATATAGAAATAAACTACTTTTCAAACATACGATTAATGAAATGACTGTATATTTTGCAGCAATATCATGAAAAATTGCATTTGTATGCGATCGTCAGTATATTTTGTTGGATTATAGAAAGATTTTTTACTTTGGCAATCTGTTTACATTTACTAAAATTTTCATAATTATTATGTGTTGTATATAAAAAAGCTATTTTTCAAATGTATTACTAATGAAATGAAGGATTATTTTGCAACTGTATCGCAAAAAATGGCATTTGTACGCGATCATCAGTATATTTCATATAATTGTGCAAATAATTTTCTCTTCTACAATCTGTTTGCATTGACTAAAATTTTCATAATTATTATGTACTGTATATAAAAAAAGTTATTTTTCAGCAATATCACGAAAAACGGAATTTGTACAAAATTGTCACTATATTTCATTTAATTGTGAAAATATTTTTCACTTCTGCTATTTGTTTGCATTGACAAAATTTTTCATAATTATGAAATGAAGGGTTATTTTGCAGCAGTATCATGAAAAACTGCATTTGTACATGATCACCAGTTTATTTCGTTTAATTGTGAAAATATTTTTCACTTCTGCAATCTGTTTACAGCTGGTTGCATAGCTATTTTTGAAACATATTAATGAAATGAAGGGTTGTTTTGCAGCAGTATTGCAAAAAACTACATTTTTATGCAACCATCAATGCTTCTTTTGTAAAAATACTTTTCACTTCTACAATCCTTTTGCTTCGACTAACAATTGTAATTATTTCTAGTTTTATACAGATAAACTATTTTATCAAACATATTTTTAATGAAATCGACAAGTTACTGAATAACTATTTAAAATAATAATTTAGGTATCATTTCAGAAACATTTAATGCAAAAGAATTTGATGTATTTTCAACTAAATTTACATCTTTGGAATTTTAATTTAAAAAATAGCATTTACTTCATCCTTTAATTTAAATTAAAATAGTAATCCTAATAACTTTTTAAATGAGTTCTGAGAATAATAAAAATATAAGAAAATAAAGCAGGTCATAATAAAAAATACAGAAAAATTTTGAACTCACTTCTTTTATTTTTTTTTTCTCTTCCAAAAATGGACTAAAATCTTTTATTGTCCGAAAAAATCAAACTGGTTTCTGTCCCAATCTTTAAATAAGGTATTATCAAGTTTTTTGTCCAAAACATGAGAAACTTAATAAGGCAAAAGAAATACTAAAGTCAAAAATTTCAGTGGATTTATAAGTAAGCTAAAATGTGCTAGTTTCAAATCATTACTTAATATAAATGTGATTAATTTATAATTTGCAAAATTTTATTGCTTGAAACTGAAAATTAATACTCCTGAAAACTCTCCTGAAATTTCAAGTATTGACTCCTGAAATACATCCTAAAACTCCTGAAATTTACCATTATGATTCCAAAAGAGACCATTCAAGATTGGCATCAATGGATATATCATGAACAAATAGAGTGATTTGAAAAACATTTAGTTTGGAATAATAGAACCCTATTAATTTTTAATGAGAACAAATGTTCAATAATCACACACACCAGTTTTCATATGATTTTTTAAAAAAATAATTCAAGAATTAGAAACTATAATAATATTAAATGTAAGTAATATGTTTCTGTATTAATTCCTATTTTGTTAAAATTAATTTTTCACATCAATTGTTTGTAAACAATTGAGAATTTTAAACTTATTTCCTAAGGACTATTGTAAAAAAATTAAATATTCCAAAATAATATTATTTTTGAATGATTTTATTTTGGAGTCTGAGTTGGCATATTTGTACAAACTGTGACTCAAACTCTATTGCTCTGTTAAATGGTATTTATTAATTTTATGAAATTGAAATTAAAATGCTAAAAAGAAAAATTTAACTCATTATTTCAGTTAAATTGAAATTAGAAAAATACTAAATAAAATATTTTCAATTCAGTTTCTTTAGTCACCATAAAAAAAAAATTTTTTTTTTCAATTTATCATCATTATTATTATTATTATTTCAAGGTGATGCGCACACACATACAGATTTAACATTGCTAAATCCAAATATGGCAAACACATTGCTCCTTCATCCACCATTTTGATAAGAAAAGATAATAACTTAAAGACTAAAATTATTAACATGCTATAAAGGATAATTTTAATAGTAACTGTCTGAAAAACATATTTTCTAATAAATTAGCATGATTTTTAATTACTTCTTAAGACATATTACTGGAATACTATAAAAACTGAAACGTTTTAGCTTTTAAGGTATTTTCTATATAAAACAAATGTGGAGAAACTCTGGCCCAGCAATATGATTTTTGGGGACTACCAACAGTTATTTAATAATATTTTAAACAATGCTGTAAGAAAGAATTGCAACACAGCTATATGCAAGGAGTCGAGGAAAGTCATGGACCAGCTAATAACTGTAGAAGTATTAGGGTTATCATATATTTTTTGTACATATAAAAAAAACTTCAATAGTACTACACAATAAAACAACTTAGGGGAACTGACCCCCCTTTTTTAATAGAATATGGGGGGAGGGGCTATCTCTCTTTTCCTGTTAGACATAGGGAAAGAAAGTCAATTGCAAAGTTGTAAAATATTGCAAAATTAACACAAAGCATTTTTGCTCCCTCGCAAAAAAAAAAAAAAAAAATGGAAAGACCGTCGACACCTTCTTCAAGAATTTCTTGACTTTTTATTGGCCCCCCGCCCCCCTTTGTTTTACTATCATGTAATTATAATAAGACAAGCAAAAAATATACTTATATCAGGGATTTATCTAGAGAAATGTGAGTGGTGGTTGATTTTCCAGAATAATTATAATTGCGGATATAAAATTTCGAAACAAGCTTCGCGTTAATTCGCACACACAAACAGTATTAGTATTGTATACTTTTATATTAAAGAAAAACATTTGATGAAATTGAATATAACTTTTTTTAAATGTAATTATAATATGTATATTTTTTTGGATGAGTGGTGGTCGGAAATTCTGAGTGATGGAAACCCCGACCACCGCCGACCACTGTAGATACATCCTTGTTATATGATCTTGTACTTTACTTTAACTCCCAGGCAATGTCATATACATTTTCTAGTATAATATGAAAATTTTATAGTAATTCACGAATGAATATTCTGCAATTTAGTGCCATTTTGTAAACATATGTATAAAATGTTACTATTTCTGAAGATAGATTGTTCCAGTACTTTTTTTTTTTTTTTTTTTTTTTTTTTTTTTTTTTTTTTTTTTTTTCTGTATTATTATTATCATACTAAGAGAGATATTTAGTTATTTATTAGTGATTTTTAATTAATTTTTTTCACCGGCTCCTAACAATGTCATAATCGACTACTTTGGGATCTCTGTTTTAGACAATGCAGCAGAATACAATTGACTTTGTTATACACAACATAAAAAAAATTTCACCTTCAGCAACAATGCATGCTTGCACACATGTAATAAGATGTCTACATGTACACTGTTAAATTCAGATCAATAAAATTATCTTGTTTAAGATCATTATGTAGTGAGTTATTTTTTATCATTTTCATGGGCACAAATGGGTTTAGTACTAATTTTGCAATGCTCTACAACTTTGTAATTGATTTTCCCCCCTACCTCTAATAGTAAGTGAGATATCCCTCCATACCTTGCTAGAGGTAGAGGGGGGTCAGCCCTCCAAAAGTTGTCTCATCATGTAGTGCCACCAGGATTACCTAAATTCTGCATGCTTTCCCTCACACCCTATATCAGCTTATGTATCAATTTGTGTCACTCAAACTAGGAACGATATATAAACATTTTATTTACTCATTTGAGTTTGAGCGTATTCCTAATGAAAATCTACTTGAATAATTTTGGAAAATAAACTGATGCCAATGAGCATTTTAAAAAAACAGGATTTTCCAAGACAGTAAATAAATAATAATTAATACGCATTTAAGGTATTAATAAAAATTGGATAAATTGTAATATATATGCAAGAAAATATCATTAACGTTATGAAAATTCTATTAAAATGTTATAAACATTGTGCTGTTTGGATTCCAATTTTTTAACACTATGTTTCAACTTAAGCAGAATCCAGAAATTCTTCAATAATTTCTTAAAATCAAAGATGTGTGCAGATGCTGGAAAATAGGGAAAATACTTAAATATTAGATTACTATTTTCAAATACTATAGTCACTGTATTTGCATAAGGGCCTGTAGCATTTAAAATTTATTTAAAAATTAAAGTTGAGTGCATTCAAATCATGACAATATTAATTAACATTCTGTCTAAAGAGATTGTAAGAAAAATAAATAATACTTCTGGTGGATAAATTATTAAATCCAGCCTTCATGCAGTTACATAGCCAAAGTAAGAATGTTACTATTTTTTATAGACATTGTGATACCAATATAGCAAATGTAGAAGGAGATACAGATTTTTTGTCCCTTTCATTACTCTAAAAGTTATAAAAATAAAAATTTCTGTAAAAAAATTTGCTGTTTGGATTCCTATTTTTTTAACACAATATTTCTGCTTAGGTAGAATCCAAATAATTAAATCATTTCTTAAAACTTAAAATATGTGTGAGTGCTGGCTGGAAAGTCGTATGAATATTAGATTACTATTTTTAAAGCCTTAAAAGTACTGTAGTCACTGTTTTTGGTTAAGTACCTGAAATATAATGTTTTCACTTTATTTAAAACTGAAAAAAGTTGATTCCATTCAAAGATTATATTTTTATTTAATATACCATCTAAAGATTGTAGGAAAAGTATAAGATACTGCTGGGGGATAAATTGTTAAATCCACTCTAACACAGTTATATAGCCAAAGTGGAAATTTCCCCCCCCCCCCCCATAAGGTATTGGAAATTGTGATACTCTTATAACAAATGTAGAAAAAGATAGATTTTTTAACGTCACTTTCATTACTGTAAAAGATGTGTTTAACAGACTAGTGTTAAAAACAATTCATTTAAAATGGGGGAACTTAATTTCATTGTTAAGTCTTTCAGTCTGTTGATTTTTGGACAAAAATCAATCATCAGTTTGTCAGGGTTCATTCTCTAAGAAAAGGCAACACAGCTAAATCTAATAATAAAACGAAATATCTACAGTTTGATTAAAGTCCTTGAAAATTTTTTATTAAAGTACCGTAATTTCCTGCATATAATCTGCAGATTATTTATTAAGAAAACTCCAAATTTTGAAGGTGCTGATTATACGCTGCCACAGAGTATCTGCAATAATTTTTTCCAAGCAGAAAAAAAAGAAATGATTGTGCAAATATAAAATGTAAAGAAGTGTTGTGCTAATACAAAATAAAATATTTTTATCAATTCGTTTTTCTGAAGTAACAATTTTTAATTTAACATGATCATTATGTCACTTATTCAAATACAAGGTAAATTTCATTATTTTAACTACTTTTGCATGGATATATGAAGCAAACAATTGGGCCAACAAACCAATTTTATCTGCCGATTATACAAAGTATTTTTTTTTCTCTCAGATAATGCATGTGTAGATTGTACGCAGAAAATTATGGTATTTGAAAGTGCTCATGAAAGAATTTGTACACACCCTGAAAAACGGCCGTCCAAATAGTTGCTCAAGTCTTTAGACGAGTCGGACGGTCTGGGTCTTCAACACTCTGAAAAACAAAATTTGAATCTGCATTTATCTTGCAGAACACTATTTGGGTAACAGAGATTTATTTGAACCCTAAATTATGAGGCTATCCCAGGTAAAGTTTGCCTTATATTCGCATTGACTATAATTGAGCTTATTTCTATTAGGATGATATTGAATCAGCCATTCGAGTGATGCCAGAGTTAGTCAATCTTTTAAATGATGAGGATCAACTGGTTGTAAGTAAAGCAACCATGATTGTCCACCAATTGTCAAAAAGAGAAGATTCATTACTTGCAATAATGAATTCACCGGAGATGGTTGCAGCATTGGTTCGGGCCATGACTTATTCCAATGATCTAGAGACTACCAAATGTGCTGTTAGTATGCTGCACAACTTATCACAGCACAAACAAGGTCTTCTAGCTATCTTCAAGTCTAGCGGGATACCAGCATTGGTGAAATTGTTGAGGTATCATTATTTTCATTTTTTTAGATATATTTTACTATGTTTCATATGCATATTCATTATGTTTCAATGTCAAAAATGACTATAACAGGATTGGCATGAGTTTGTTTATGTTCTGCAAGTGAATCGAAACTAACATTGGGAAGCAAAGTATGCACTATGCCTAACATGAACCCTTTCGGGACGGCGGCATTCCGAAACTGCCGTGGCCCAAAAGACGGAGCGCTTTTTTTCTGAACTGTTCCCAAAGGACGGCTAATATTTTGCGCTAAGCCTAACTCTCGAAAAAAATTCACTAAGAATCGCCCGTTCAACACAGCATTCTACTTTTTTCAGGAATAGAGGAAATACTTATTTTCTATTTGATGAATATTTTTCATACAAATTTTCTTTTATGAAAATATTAAAAATTTTAGTGTATTAAAAATGATTAGTTATCTTGATTAAAATAGTTATCAGTTAATCAGAAAAAATATTGAAATGATTGTAATGAAATATTTATATAGCTAATAGAAATTATGTACATATATATACAAGAAAATAGCGTAGCTATTTTCATTAATTAATACACCTTTTGCGTATGGTATATTTTAAAGCAAGAATCCATGCACAGACCAACATTGCAATCTTTACATTCATAATAACTGTCTATGCGCTTTCTTTTGCCTTTTGTAGCCCATGAATCTTCACTATCTGCATCACTTTCATTACTGTCTGATTCGTTTACCATACGAGTATATTCTTACACAGAAAGAAAAAGTCTTAGCCCAGCATTCTTTTATCTGAAATAAACTAATCATTTCACTGCCGCACATTCCTTTACCCCCCCCCCCCCCCCCCCCAAAAAAAAATAAATAAATAAATAAAAAAATACTCTCTCATATTCCTATAATTCACCAATAAATTCATTAAACTTAAATCAAAATAAGACCCGAAACTCAATTATAAAATTGTTGATGCTGCGAGAAGTGCTCTGTTTGTTTATATTACAAAATCATGTTTCACTTCTCCAAATGGAGAAATAATTCATTGGATTCTCCTTATGCCAAGAATATCTGCAAAATACAACCGCGTCAACCGTCCCGAAAGGGTTAACAATAGATACATTTAATGCATTAACAGTAATATAGCGTGTGCATGCATAATGCATTAACAATAGACACAGTATTCTTTAAATTTTTATTCATATTACATAGCTGCCAAGTGTTCCAATTTACCCAAAGTCTCTATTTTTTATTTTAATACTGTGATCCAAAAATCTGATTTTGTGAAGAAAATGATATACAGAGTTTTTGCACCTCCTAGAAATTCTTAAAAACTCCTGAATTTAAGATTTTTTCATGGGGACCCTTAAAATCTCCTTTGAAAATTGCGATTACGTCACAATCTTTTATTTTTAAATATATAATCAATAGGTGGTGCCACTAAAAGAACAAAAGCGATGCAGAACCTTTTGTTCAAACTCAAGTTCTCTTCTTTGAAGGCTTTAGATTAGAGGTTCAGGGAAATTTTTTTTTTTTTTTTTTTTTTTTTTTTTTTTTTTTTTTTTGTAACATGCATAAATTTTAAGCACCTTCTGTTCAAAAATCACTTTATCATGAAAATCTTAAATTCTAGCATTCTTTCATAAGACTTGAGAATTTTTATCAATCTTTTGTAAATAAGGCAAAAAATTCTTGGATTAAAAATTCTTTTAGCATTCTTTCAAGATGTTGAATCTTAAAAATTGCTCATAAAAGAATCATAAATTGTAATGTGTTTTCAAAAGAGAAAATCAGGAAATTGAACACTTTTTCATAAAAAAAGAAAATTTTAACATGCTTTCATTAAATTTGCGAATTTTAGCATCTTTTGTAAAATTTATGATATTTATCATTCTTTTGTAAACATCATTCATACCTACCAACTCTACTGGTTTTTCCAGGAAACTCCTTATTTTTGATGATTTTGCCTGGTTTCCCAATTTTTAACGAGGATCTTCCAGTTTTAGCCAATTTTTTTAGAATTCCCTAAAGTTAGTGATTTTTCAATAAAAATTCTTTGTCTAAAGGAATTTTGATCAAACTTGAGGCTGTCATTCTGTTTCTTCCGTGCATGAGCCCAGCACCAGTACTAAGGTGCATCATTTTCACTTTATTGATAGATACTGTTTTGAACAAGTGTGATTTCGCATATATAGAGTAATTTTCAATAAAAATTCTTTGTCTAAAGGAATTTTGATCAAACTTGGGGCTGTCATTTTGTTTCTTCTGTGCATGAGCCAGCACCAGTACTAAGATACATCATTTTCACTTTATTGATAGATACTGTTTTGAACAAGTGTGATTTCGCATTTATAGATTGCATGGTCATATAATATAGATTACATTGCTGTATAATAATTGCTGTGTAACACCCTTTTTTACAAGTTAAAATTGTAATTTCTTAAGCTTCACAAATTTTTCCATTATTTATGATTTTACTGATGGTGAATTAGGTGATTAAAACTCATATCAGCACTAAAGGACAGTGACAGAAATGAAAAATTTGTATTTTTATAAAATCTACATTTAATATTGTTGAAAAATATTTTATTGCTACAAAATATGTAGAACAGATTGTATTCTAAACAAATACTGCAAAAATAATCTTATTTATTATTATTTTTTAAAGGACACAAAATTGGCATCAGATCCAATCTGGGTGTCGTAGTACTGCGGAACATCAGGCACGAAGTGCCGTTAATCTCCAGTATCATTCATTGAAATCATCATCATTTTTGGCATTACTTCATTGACCACTATGAGGTTTCTAAATATGTATTTTACACAATCTTATTTATTTAGCCTAAGACTACTAGACATTTTAATATACGTTTGAACTTCAAAGTTTAGGAGGTTGGCATAGATCTGAATTAACTTATGCAAAACTAGCAGTTTAAAAGGTAGATGTAGAATAATTGCATATTCTGAGTCCTGATTTATTTCCATTGTTTATGATTGTAGAAGATTAAGAGAAAAGGGTCTTTCCGAAGTCTTGTCTTTAGTTATTCCGCGTTTAGAGCTGTGCAGGGTCTCTTAGAAGATTGAGTTTAATTATCAGATATTCAGCCTTACATCAATTTATTTCTGCAGAAACTGATTTGTGTTCTGTATTTGTAACATGTGTTCCTGTGGTTATAAATATTATACAAGCATGCAAGATTTTGTTATTGCAAAACTGACCTAATTGTGCTTATTTCCCTATAAACACAAAAAAAAAATTTTATTATGTATATATATATATATATATATATATATATATATATATATATATATATATATATATATATAATAGGATTTCAAACTTTTGATTTTAAAGATCTATTTAATAATATTAAGATCACTGATCTATATGATGTCATTTCAGCTTTATATAATGCTTATATTACTAATCATTCTCATCTTACTAAATTTACCAATTTTCCTAAGCTTCTCCATTTTGTTCCTTTCAATAATTATATCTTTCAAGGTAATAAATTATACTTACAAGTCTCAGGTGTTCCACAAGATGGCTGTAGTAGCAGTATGTTAGCTAATTTATACCTATATCAATATGAAAAATTCTTTACTTCAACAGATTATAAAATTTACAGATATGTAGATGATTTGATTTTTCTTGTATTTACTGATAACTATGTCATAGATATAGATTTCTATCCAGATAATTTGGAATTAATACCTAATGAAACTACTATTAGTAATAATATTTATTATTTGGATTTAAATCTAATTATAGAACCTGCTCATGGGATAGTTACTAATTTATATGATAAAAAGGATTTTTTTAAATTTAATATTAATAAATTATTACCTAATTCCTGCAACTCGATTCAATTGTTTAGAAATATTATACTTAATCAACTTTTTAGAATTTGTAGATTATCAGATAAAATATTTCATGCTTTGCACATTAATAACCTCAAAATTACCAGTAAAATGTATAAATATCCTGCATATTTAGTAAATGGTATAGTTAATAAGTTTCGATTAGCCTAAAATTCTCATAATCTCGCCTTAGTATCTTATTTTAGCCGTACTTCATTCTCTTGAAATTATATTTTCATCTTTTTATCTTGAAGCTTTAACTGTTGAATATCTCATTTTATTGCTTTTACGCAGTACAGTTTTTATTACTCTCTTTGGCAACAGCAAATCACATCTTTTCATTTCTGCATATGGCAACATTGGTCTAGTCATATTTTGCTCGTCATGGTTGTACTTATTAAGTGTATTTTAAGGTATTTATGTTTCCTTTATTTTTCCAATTTTTATGCTTGTCGTCCATATAACACAAGTTTATAGATAAAATCTATCTTGTGTTTCAGAAACAAGCATTTTTGTGTTCATCTCGAGCAAGGTTCCCATTTCAGCGCGAACCTGCAAGATTCTCGCGAAATCCATGAAAAATCTCGCATAAAAATTTAGACTGTGCGAGAATTTCTCTCTCTCCAGTTCCGGCATAAAATTATTTTTTCCTTCAAATTGGATACCGAGAAATCCGATGTCCGATCCCGATCGGGCCGATTGCTTCGCGACCGCAAATCGCGATCAGTTGCTTCGTTGTTACGTATCACAGGCCGATTGCCGAGCGGTCGCGGACCGTGATTTCGTAGCTACGTCTAAATCGCAGTCAATCGCGATTTGGGTACACTAAAGTACTACGTGTTTCTAATTAGAGAGATATTTTATAGAAAACTATAAGTGTCCCCTCAGCTTGCGCGGGTAGCAAATTCGATCAAATAAAATTTTGCTTTTTTTTTTATAGGATTCTTTCACGGATTTGAATTATGCTCTTTCCGCGTACTTCCCGCATTTTTTGTGTTTTGCTCGAGAAATTTTCTTCTTTCCGCGGACGAAAATCCTTTCCCCCGTACACAGTATGTCTACAGGTTACAAAAATCCCGAAAATGTCGTAAAATTGGCCATATATGCCCAAAAAATGTTACAAAATTTGAACAAAGCAACGAATTTTTTATCAGAGACATTCCTTTCTTACATGATCTGAAAATCTGTTTCTCCGCGATTGCGAAAACGGCGTTCGCCTACGGCGATTCCCACATTTTCTGAGGAGAGATGACCAATGAATATCTTTTTGCCATTTTCACAATATATTTGCATCGACTGAATTTTTTTATAATTATGTCGTTTAATATACAAATAATAAAAACCAAACCATTTTTCTACCGTATTATTAATAAAATGAAAGGTTATTTTGCAGCAGCATCACGAAAATCTGCATTTGTACGCTATCCTCGGCATACCTCGTTTAATTTGAAAAATATTTCCCACTTTTCCAATCTGTTTGCATCGACTACAGTGTTTGAAATTGTTTCGCGTTTTATACAGAAAAATTATTTTACAAACGTATTATTTATAAAATAAAGGGCTATTTTGAAAACAAAAAGGAAAAAGTCGAGTCAAACAAAATGGCTAAAATCACATGACTGACTTGAGATTCAACAAAAGGACGATGCAATCCTTATGTTCTGAAAGTTTTGTAAAAAATACAAAAAAAAATCCATTTTCAAACATAAAGTCAAATTTATTACCTAATTCTATTTGCCTAGTGAAATAGTTTTCGTCGATATTCGCCTTCGGCGATCAAAAATCGTTCAAGTTTTTAATTGCTATTGCTGCATGAAAATTGATCATAAAATGATTTTAAAAATCAAAATATAAAGTAAATACAGTCGGCCCTCGACTTTTGCAGTTTATAGACAAAAAAATCGTAAATTCGCATGTGAGTCATTTTACATAAAATAACCCATGTAGACGTTTTTATGTCAGTAAATAAAATCATAACATAAGCATGGGGAAAGTCAGGAATTTGAGTATTTTTGCTAACAAGTGGGGGGGGGGGAGCTATAAAATTACCAAAAATGTGCTTACTTAAACGACTCCTAATTAATTTTTAAAAAGAATGTTAGTAAGAATGTTAAAAGAATGTTAGTTTTAAGAATTAAAAAATTTAAATGTCGAAGAATATGAGTTATAATTAATGCTTTCTTTTTTATTACTTTCTAAATTAGCATGGTAAAAAAAAAAAATGAAATTTTAAGTGTCTCTCCTTATAACAGAAAATCTCTCCCAAAATTTTTTGGAAGGAGAGAAATTCTCCCCCTCTTTTCCTGACTTAGTGGGAACCCTGATCTCGAGGGAATATATGGACTTGAAGATAATTTTTTCGAAATGAACTTAACTTAAGCCTAAAGCTCTTCCATTTGCAAGCTTTTTTGCTTGATTTTTTTATTTTTCCTATTTTCATTCCTCATCTTTGAAATTTGTTGATTGTCTTTGTCTTTATGACCTGCATTACGCTTTATTATTTCCTCTTTATGTCTTAATTTCTTTGTATTTTGTAGAATATTTTGGAATAGTGTATTATGAGTTACTACTTGCATTCTAATATTGGATTTACTAATTTATATTTATATAAATATATATATATATGTACAAAATTTAATTAATTCAAATTGGCCACTAATGAACAAAAGACTGTATTTTTGGAAGGGGGGAATCCTTTTATATAACATATTGAGAACTAAATCCTCTCCTTACATAGAACACATTTTCAAATTGTTATACAAACTCTTATTTAAATGCCGCTCTGGGGAGGGGGATATCAGCATATCTGCTGTATCTGATAATAAAAACAGCTATTAAACACAAAAACTTTTATATTAAAAATTTTAGTTCTATGAAATAATGTTTTAACAAAAAATTTTATTTGTTAAATGTGATAAACAAAAAATATTATATAGAAATTAGCTTCTAAACTTGACAGCTTTATTTTATATTGACTATAGTATTGTTGTTGAAACCCAGACCGTCCAACCTACCAGAAAGGTGTAAGGTAACTGTTTGGACGGCCGGGAAGTGCCACCCAATTTAGACCGGAACCCAGTGGGGAAGGCATCCACAGGAACTGTACCCGCCTTCCCCTACCACCAACCTCTTGGAAGGACTTACGGACCCACATGTTTAACGTGATCCTACTCTGCATGAACATGGCGGCAGTTGTGGCAGCGTGCAAATCCAGCACGCAAACCACCCGACTGCCGCACCCGAAATGTGCCAACAGCACGCAGTGTTCCCAGGTGGTCACCCACCCAAGTACTAACCGCGCCCGATGCTGCTTGACTTCGGTGATCTAACAAGAACCGGTGTTTTCAGCACGATACGGCCGTTGGCCCATTGACTATAGTGTTCTAGAATTCTGAAGTTTGACAAAATGATAAATCCTAATCATTTTTCAAATTCTTAAATTTATTTTAAAATCTAGTTCGCCTGTGGAATCTGTCTTGTTCTATGCCATTACAACACTTCATAATTTGTTGCTTCACCAAGATGGATCCAAAATGGCAGTATGTGTTGCTGGTGGTCTGCAAAAAATGGTCACCTTGCTGCAGCACAACAACGTGAAGTTTTTGGCCATTGTAACTGACTGCTTACAAATTTTGGCATATGGGAACCAAGAAAGCAAGGTAATTTAGAAGTATCTTCAAATGATCATATATGAAAAACTTTGTTAACATTTTTGTTCCCTTCATTTGTTAGTTACAAAATAGTTTCATTTTTATGTTTTGTATTTTGTCGAATATAAAATTTCAATGAATTGGATCTTTTACTAAAGTCTTATAATGAGGCTCTCTCCCTTAAAATGAAATATTCAACATCTTCCCTGTTGGTGCCTACAAACTCCAGGAGAGCTACTATAGGTGACTCTAAGTGGACTGTATTAACTCAAAGCTAAAAACTTAACAACTTTTATTTACATCATTTTTACAAAGTGACGGAAGGGCCGTCGTACATACATGCATACATACCAATACTTTTCAATTCAATCCTTTTATAATGACTCTGGCACTTGCACATTGAATACGGTTAGTCGCTATGCCCTCTAGCGATGTGCGGGTTACGTAACACTCCCTGCCGATTGAAATTACATAATTTCAATATAATGCACACAAGACTTTGATAATACACTACAATTTATATGAATATGCAATAAATAATCATTCAATAAGAATAATACAAACATTTCTTACACTTCTTTTCAAAAATCTACCGTCAGGCAGGTGCAAATTCACTATTCTTACTCTTCCATCTGCACCATGTAAAAGCTGAGTAATTCTACCTGTCATCCATTTTGTGCTCGGTAGATTCTCCTCTTTAATTAATACTAACATACCTTCTTTTACATTGTCTCTTTAATAAACACTCATTATTACACTCCATTTATTACACTCTTGTAAATTATTTAGATAATCGCGTTTTCATAACTTCCAAATTCTTTGCGTAAACTTGGTTACTCTTTGCCATTTTGAAAGTCTATTTTCATTAATCTCAATAAGTTGAGGTTCAGAAATAGACGTAATAGGTCTCCCTATTAAAAAATGACCTGGTATCAAGATTTTAAAATTGTCAAATTCCGAAGATAAGGGTGTAAGAGATCTTGAATTCAGTACACCTTCTATTTCTGAAATTACTGTTAGAAATTCTTCAAGGGTGAGATTTGCGTTACTGATTACGCTCTTTAAATGAAATTTAAAACTCTTTACTCCGGTCTCCCAGAGACCACCGAAATTCGGGGATTTTGGGGGAATAAAATTCCAGTAATTTGCCAAAGTTTCATCTGGTGATTTTACCAGTTGATGCAATCTTTTTAATTCTGCACTAGCCCCTACAAAATTTTTAGCATTGTCCTTAATTATTTTAGCACATTTGCCTCTTCTACCAAAGAACCTTTTTAAACTGGCAATGAAGGAATTTAAAGTTAGATCCATAACAAAGTCCAGGTGTATAGCTCTTGTGCACAGATAAACAAATATGGAAACATAAACTTTGTTGAGCACACCCTTTCTTTGGTTCTTGAATTTTAGGTAAAATGGACCACAGAAATCGATCCCAGTAACTTTAAAGGAATAAGTAGGTACGACCCGTTTCCTTGGCAGATTGCCCATGATTGGATTTGCCTTGATAGGTTTGTTCTTGAAACAAATTACACATTCATGTATTACTTTCCTACAAAGATTTCTTCCATTAATTGGCCAGAATTTTTGTCAAACATGATATAAAAGTGATTGTGGACCAACATGTAAGTACTTTAAATGAAAATATTTCAAAATAATTAAGGTAAATGAACTTTTGCTTGGTAAAATTGTGGAAAATTTGGAATTGACACTTAAATTTGAATGCGACAATCGACCGCCTACTCTTAATACATGGTTTTTATCTAAAAAACAGTTTAAAGTACTTAACCTGCTGGGTCATTCCATATGGGGACACCCGATGAGTGTTGCTCTGTAGTCACAGATTTTTTTTTTATTTTTACCATGGATACACATGGTAATAAAACCTCCAAATCTGAATTTGTAATGTATATATCCTAATAATGGCTCAGATACAGGCATTTGAAAAATGGTCATTTTTGCAAAATGGCGGCCATCTTGGATTTTCCACTAATGTTTAGAAATGTAATAGCTTGAGAACTAATGGCTCAAATTAAATAATTCTGCTACCAATTTAAAGCTATTTATATCAGGAATATAGGTGCCATATCAAAACAGTGAAAAATACATATTTTAATATTGTTATTACATGAAAATTGCAAAAATCACCTCTGGATTGATAGGTAACTTTAATGGGCTATAAAAAAAAATGGCCCCTAATATTTTTTTCTGAAACTTGGTACAAATACTAACTAATGTGTGCACTTTAGGTACAAAAAAAATTAGAAAGGTAATATTTCTTATTACAGAGAAAAATAGCTTTTAAAATATATACATTTAGTTAACATTTGACATGCAATGCTTTAATCATTTAAAATATATATATATATTTTAAAAACAATGAGCATAAACAAAGCACAGGAATTTTTTACACACTAACTAGCATGTGTGCTTTAAGTAAAAAAATAATAAGATGGTAATATTTAATTTAATGACTAAAAAATTTGCTGTTATATGTATAGGAAATCAGTGTAAAAATCTCTGGTATGATGAAAAATTCTAATAAAAATCTTCCTAAAACCATACAGTTATCACTCTTATTTTTATTTTCTCAGTTCAAATTATAAAATGGGCATTTTCTATATTCAGTAAAGCTGTAGATACCCATTTTTTCCTAGTGGCCACTGGCACCTAAACCAATTTCATCTAAGAGGCAGTACAATAACCTTTGGCCTATTTATAAATGACAACTATCGCAAAAAGCTGAAGCTTTTCAGCATACATATAGTTAATTTCACAAAAAATAATTTGTAATTAGATAATATAAAGCACTCATTTTCATGAACAGCACTAAAATAAAAAATAAAAAATTAAACACAGAACTACAGCATGTCTATCACCAAAAAATATCTTTAAAAATATCACCCTGCCAGCTCCAATTGAAACACTGGGTGATATCCCTATCTAGTTGAAATAAGTACCTAAACATAAACAAACAAGCTGTTGAAGAAGGAAGTGATCCTATAGCACTGATATTGTTTCTGGAACATTTTAAAACACCTGGTTCTGGGTCACATGAGACATCAGCTGCCTATAGCTTCAGAATTTTCAACTCTAATACTCTCACAGTTCTGTTATATAAGTAATAGCAATTAACATATATTAGTTGTCAAAGTTCCTGAAATGATTACTTGACCTGCACCATCTGTTTTCTCTTAGGTTGAGTTCAAAATACAATGTTATATTACATTTCTGGGTGATTTATTCCTTTCAGAGCTCATTTTTGTTGAAGTGTTCAGAGCTGAGTATGTTCAATAAATAAATCAATGAATTGTGCTTCTATGATTATTTCTTTTATTTATCTTCCATGATTAGTTCTTGTCTTATTCTATAAAAATTGAATGTTTTGTATGCAAGAAAATCAATGTGTCATTAAATACTGAGTTTATTCCTGTACTTGTGTCCTGAGTGGTAGTGTAGTATCTGCAAGATTCACAAGGATGAATATCTGAAATGGTACAGTTTAAGACAGGAAACTTGTGATTCATTTAATAAACACCTCACCAAAATCAGAGCTGCACCTAATACCAATTTCTCTCAGACTGTCAATGATAAATCAGGAATTACTCTTTCCAGGAAAAAATATCTGCACTTCTTGTTATTCTTCCTTGCATTCATCAGTTAATGAGTCAGAGGTTCATACTGCTGACATAAAGATGGCCAATGATGCAGATTATAGTAAAGTCAGAATAATAATGGAACAATTGAATAAAAGCTCTGAACTTTTGGATTTATCGCCAATAAAGGTCAATAGATTTAGTTCTAAGAGGAAACTCAGTTATATGCAAGTAAAGAAATTAAGTAGCCATGTTGCTACTAAAACTGATACAGTATTGGGTATTGAAAGTATTAATAAGCCACAAAATTCAAAAGACATTATTTACTCAAATTGCACGTCTATGATGGAAAAATTATTGAATAAGTTTTCTTTAGATGCATCATTTAAAGAAAAGTTGCAAATTTTAAAATTAGTCCAAGATTCATGGATAGTCAACAAGCAAAGGCTTGTTATATTACAGAGAATTTAGTAAAAAAAAAAGCAAGAAAAATAAATGAAACAGAAGGGATGTTATCAATGGCTAGTGAAATATGTGTTAAATTAAATTCTGATACTATAAAAAAAATTACTAGTTTTTATTAAAACAGTCATTTGTGTCCAGGAAAAAAATATTGCATATCTATACCAAGTAAAAATGGGAAAATATTAAAACAAAAAAGATTACTTTTGCATAATTTAAAGGAATTATACCCTGCATTTAAGGAAAATCAAAATGAAGTAAAAATACTATCTAAATTTTGTACACTACATCCAACAGAATATGTAGTTGTTGGAAGCAAAGTTATTAATTCTGTATGTGTTTGTATCATTAAAATATTAAACTCATGCTTCATGCCATCCATATCAGTGACTATACTACATCATTATTAAAAGAAACAAGTTTATTAAACTGAATCAGAAAAGTATGGTACAGAGGTGGGAAAACTGTCCATCTCCAGAAATTCTAAAAGAAGTATGAATGCATTTCAATGAATTAGAAATTAATATGTGTTTTGTTTGTATATGTTATGTTTATGCATTCTCATGGCCCAAGTGTATCATATATATGGCCAAAACCTCTAGATGTGTGCCAAAGATTACAATACTGGCTATTAGATTAAATTGGTTTAGGAGCCAGTGGCCACTAGGAAAAAATAGGTATCTTCAGCTCTACTAAAATACCTTTTTATAATTTGAAATAAGAAAATAAAATATGAGAGATAACTGTATGGTTTTTAAGAAGTTTTTTATTAGAATGATTCAGTACGCCAGAAATTTTTACACCAATTTCCCATACATATAACAGTATTTTTTTAGTTATTAAATTAAATATTACCATCCTAATTTTTTTTTGTACTTAAAGCACAGATACTAGTTAGTGTGTAAAAAATTCCTGTGTTTTGTGTTTGCTCATTATTTGTTTTTAAAAATATATTTTTTTAAAATGATTAAAGCATTGCATGTTAAATGTTAACTAAATGTATATATTTTAAAAGCTATTTTTTTCTGTAATAAGAAATATTACCTTTCTAATTTTTTTTGTACTTAAAGCATACATATTTTTTTAGTAAAATTTGAATCGTTCATATATAGACCAGATATAGCGATATGAACGATTCAAATTTTATTTCCATGTAGCCACTGATGAAAAGCGTACTTATGCTCGAAAGTGCTCTGGCCCTTTTTTAAAAAAAATTTTGTATGTCTTATGGGAAGTAAAATAAAGACCTTCTGTTGTGGATGTGTGCTTAATTTTTGCTATTATAACATCAGATGTGATGCCAAATTATTGATTGGATGGTTATCCTTACATATTGGACAGTTAAATTTAATGTTTGTTTTTATCATTAAACTTTTGTGTCTGGGAGAGAATTCAACCTTTGATTTTGTAGCAAAGGGAACACTTTGGATGCTTTTTAACACTTGACTTCTTTTTTGCAAAAAATATATAAATTCTTCCCAATCTGGGAACTCTGTTGTTTTTAACGACATCTCGTATTGTTTACGAGTTTCGCGATCTAGCTTGGAAGTAATGACTTTCATTAACATTACCTCAGTTAATTTGTTTATTTCAAGGTTAAGAAGCTTTAGCCCTCGTAGATGATTCAATATTGTATCAATGAACTTGTGCAATTCTTTTCCCGATTCATGAATAATTTTCTCTAAATTCAAGATTGCATTTATATGAGTGTCTGCGATAAATTGCTTATTTTCATATCGTTGCTCCAATTCTTTGAACAGTGATTCAAACTTATCGTCTGTTGTCTGTACTTGTTTCGCTTCTCCTTTAAGCGACACTTGAAGATAGTGAAGTTTTTGTTGCTCATTTAAATGTTCATTCGTTGCAATTAAACTATTAAACTACTTTTTGAAGTTACTCCAATCTTCATAATTGCCCGCAAAATTAGGCAATGGTATCTCTGGCAGCTTAATTAAAGAATTTGACTTATTTACTTTTGCTTCTGATTCGACAGGAACTTTCAAAAGTAGATAGTTTGCATGTACCTCTAAAATATCCAGTGAGGATTCCAGTTCTTGTAGCTGCTCGGGCACATCCCCGAGCTCCACATCGTCAGGCAAAGTGCAGTATCCTGTTTATAATTCTTCTATCAAATTAGGCAATGGTATCTCTGGTAGCTTAATTAAGGAATTTGACTTATTTACTTTTGCTTCCGATTCGAAAGGAACTTTCAAAAGTAGATAGTTTGCATGTACCTCTAAAATATCCAGTGAGGATTCCAGTTCTTGTAGCTGCTCAAGCGCATCCCCGAGCTCCACATCGTCAGGCAAAGTGCAGTATCCTGTTTCTAATTCTTCTATCAAATTAGGCAATGGTATCTCTGGTAGCTTAATTAAAGAATTTGACTTATTTACTTTTGCTTCCGATTCGAAAGGAACTTTCAAAAGTAGATAGTTTGCATGTACCTCTAAAATATCCAGTGAGGATTCCAGTTCGTGTAGCTGCTCGAGCGCATCCCCGAGCTCCACATCGTCAGGCAAAGTGCAGTATCCTGTTTCTAATTCTTCTATCAAAAATATAATAGAATGAATCTTTGTAAATTGATTATCTAAGACAAACTTCGAATCCTCTCAATCCGAATCGTAACTGATGAGGAAGTCATGAATTGCTTATTTTCATATTGTTGCTCCAATTCTTTGAACAGTGATTCAAACGTATCATCTGTTGTCTGTACTTGTTTTGCTTCTCCTTTAAGCGATGCTTGAAGATAATGAAGTTTTTGTTGTTCGTTTAAATGTTCATTCGTTGCAATTAAACGATTAAACTGCTTTTTGAAGTTACTTCAATCTTCATAATTGACCGCAAAATTAGGCAATGTATCTCTGGCAGCTTAGTCAAAGAATTTGACTTATTTACTTTTGCTTCCGATTCGACAGGAACTTTCAAAAGTAGATAGTTTGCATATACCTCTAAAATATCCAGTGAGGATTCCAGTTCTTGTAGCTGCTCGAGCGCATCCCCGAGCTCCACATCGTCAGGCAGTATCCTGTTTCTAATTCTTCTATCGAAGATATAATAGAATGAATCTTTGTAAATTGATTATCTAAGACAAACTTCGCATCCTCTCAATTCAAATCGTAACTCATAAGGAAGTCTTGTACTCTTGTAACTCTTGATTTTAATGTACCTCGTGTGCGGTTTAGTGCCACGAGGTTCATTTCGATTTATTATCCGCCGGCTCGATACGACCATAAAACTGTTGGTGCTTATGAACTCCAGGCGAGCTACTATAGGTAACTCTAAATGGACTGTATTAACTCAAAGCTGAAAACTTGACAACTTTTATTTACATCATTTTTACAGAGTGACGGAAGGGCCATCATACATACATGCATACTTACAAATGCTTTTCAATTCAACCCTTTTATAATGCCTCCGGAGCTTGCGCATTGCATACGGTTAGTCGTTACGCCCTCTAGCGATGTGCAGGTTACGTAACATTCCCTCTTGCTATTATCCATAATTTTTTCTAGTGATAGGCAAATCGCACTTTTTTCAAATATTGAATTAGAATATAAACCAGTATTCGAATACTCCCAATAGTTACAGATTGATAATAAATTATATTTTCATTTATTAATTATTAGTAAATAAATAAAGGAAAATAAAAAGGGAAAAGTACTATAACCACATTAATTTAAAAGTGAAACTTCTTATTTTAAATTATAATTCTTTTACAGTAGCTTTTTATTTTGGTTCACTTAACTATAATAGTTGAATAATGGTAAATACTTCTCACATACGTATAGATTTTTATTTAAGAAAACAAGCATTTAAGTACATTCAGAATCTAGTCTGTTGTTATTTTTGTCGCAAATTAAACGATAAGTGTGGAAGAGTCACTTAAACAGTACATAACTGTAAAAACATTATCGCAATATTGTACATGCACTGAACATGCAAGGGAATTGTATATTTTATCGGAATATTTACTCAACCAAGTTATACCAATTTTGCTATGCAAACCAGCATAAGTATGAATGCTTCAGTAGCATTTTCATCATAGATGGGGAAAACAGTCAAGAATTATAGGAAATCTGAGTACGGAAACTCAGCTTTCTCTAAGCTGCAGATGTAACTATTTTTTTTTTTTTTGCATAAAGCTAATGAGATGATTATTGCCAAATTGTGCTCAATCTAAAACAGTCTCATGAGAAGGTGCTTTGCAATATTAGGTACCTAGAATACAAGTATTAACTTTTACTGAAAACTGACTGTTTTTTTGGCCAAGTACAGTTAAACTCCTTTTTTGTTTCCCCTCCCCCCTCCTCCTGAGGAATTAAACTTCTTTGCGAGATCATGTAATGTACATAGATCAAAATAAAGTATTTCTTTTCTTTAATATATATTTTTTTTAACTGAAAACTTTGTGACTCTAAAGTTTTATGCCTTTTTCTGATTTAAACTCTCTGTACAGACTTTGATAGGAGACAGGAAGTAATAAAACAAACCTTTTTCATTAATGAATGCATGTACAGAGATGTCACTTTTTTGTATTAGAGTGCATTAAATACCTGTTCAATTGAACCAAAATTTCTTTTAGCAACAATTATTTTTGATATTACAATATTAGATATGGCATAGTCAAGAATGAAATGAAAGTGAGATAGAAGTAAGAAATTGATCGATAGGTCATTCCTTTACCCTTTTATCATGACTGTGAAACCATGGTTAAAGGGTGAACCATGTTCAGTTAAACCCTATTGTCCCTAAATTGTAACAACAAAGTACCTAAAAGGCCTTCTTTTTTTTTAAACCCTAGGTCCCTGAAAATAAGTGTATGAAATTTGTTTTGAATAATTTATGTGAACTTTTATGATTTTCAGTATAATGGTATTTATTTTGAGTTATGCTGCTATATATTTTAAAGCAAGAACTGTATCAAAGAGTAAATATTTTTATGAAATATAGCTGAAAATCACTTGGGACAATTTAACATTAAAATGTCTAAACTTCTGTTGCCATCTGTTAAAAATGTTTTCATTGCACAATCATGAAACTTTTTTCTAAGTGATTTTTAATGCAATGAATCAATTGATGTATAAAAATGTCATCTTTACTCCTCTTGTGTTTTTTATCCTAACTTATCCTATCAACCCATTGAGTACATGGGTGGAACTTGTTTGGTTGTTTGAGACCCAGACCGTCCCACCTACCAGAAAGGTATGGGTGGAACTTGTGTCATTCTTTAGCTTTTATTAAGACATGCTAATTTACAAGTCTGGCATCCATCTAAGGTTGCATATTTGATGCCAGTTGACAGAGCAATTGATTTTTTTCCACATGCACATTACAGTGGGAAATCACCTTTTTTTTTATCATGAATGATGCTGCATTTTGGCAAAGTTTTTGGGGTGGACCTGCTTAGTGGTAGAGCTTTAAAAAAAAACATTGTTTTGAGGGGGGGGGGGGGGGTTATTGTTCCTATAGTTTTTATAAAGTCCCTAAAATTAACCTGAATGTGGAGTTATGAGTCATGTTAAGGGATGACCAGTTGAAAAATTTATTTGTATGCAACACCCTGTTATAGGGTTGAAGCCACTTCACTGTTGGAAGATAAATTTAACAAATGATTGAATGCATTTAACCCACAAAACAAATTAATTTAACCCACAAAATTCCCCAGTTATTTTATTTAGCAAATTTTACTTTGTATGAGTTTTATGACACATATTCTGTTCTCAAATTAAAAGTCAAGAAGGTTTAAATATGGTCCATACTATTGGCAATTGAGTTTCTCAGAGGCCATGCCACACATCTCACTTCTCCTGGACTATTGCAATCCACACTACTTTTAATGTTATTTAAAATTCAATATTTTCAATAAAAACTACTTTTTTCATTGATTTTTTTTTTAATTATATTTAACCTTGTGTTTCATTTTAATGAAACTCTACGATATATTTAGTGGCAGAAATTTTTAAAATTGATATTTTCACTACTTTCTAGTGATGTTTCAGTGTTTGTTACAGTTATTTAGATGGTTTTATCAATGGTTTGGTATGCATTCATTTATTATGAACATAAAATTATAGAGTCCCATAGTCATTTAATACTTGCACAATAGTCTGTAATATGAGATATTAATGTGTGTTATTTATGACTTTAACTCTTATAATTGACTATAACTTCTGTAATATCGCTTATAAAATATTTAGCCAACATAATTATTCATGAACTATTTTTGTCTTGGGGAAGCTTTCATTTTAACAAATCAGAAGTATAACATTTTTATGACTTATAAACCAGATATTCATTAGATTTTAAGATTCTCTGTAATTATGGTTTTATATGCTATAACATTTTATAAATATTAAATTATATTAGAAGATTATATCCAATTAAATAAGCAAAAGTGTTAGAAATCATAAATACTAATATTTGATATTATAATGTTTTGTGAAAATAATTGATTATGGGAATTGTATAATTTAATTTTCACATTATATTCAATTCATGCCGAAACCTTGATAAAAGCATCTAAATAACTATAACAAATACACTTAATAGTAGTCAAAACGGTTTTGTAAAAGATCAATGTTTAAAAGACGAAATGTATTCATTTTAAGCACTTCTGCCACTAATTGTACATGCTTCATTAAAATAAAGGTTACATCAAACACAATGAAAAAATAATCAATCTGAAATATAAGTTTTCATCAAAATTAATGAATTAAAAAACGTATACTACGAGCAGTATAGATTGCATTGCTTGGTAGAAAATGTGGAATGTGGCATAGCACCTAACAAATTTAACTTGCTTTTCATTGCCATTAACAGTGTGGCATATATTTAAATCTCCTTAGCTAAAATATACTAAAACTAAGGTATTTAGGCTCCGATATTCTCCAATACCTTATTTAGCAAATTTTACTTTAAATGAGTTTTATGATATTCTGTATACTTCTTTAAAGTAAAAAAATTTATCCTGTGTAAACTAATAAATTTATTTTTTAGCTTACTATATTAACAAGTGGTGGACCAGTTGAACTGGTGCGCATCATGCGAACATACACTTACGAGAAACTTCTCTGGACAACATCTAGAGTTTTAAAAGTTCTCTCTGTTTGTTCAAATAATAAACCTGCAATAGTTGAAGCTGGTAATTCAATATATTTTTCTTTTTGCCCTACATTGCTCATATTTCAATGTTAACTTCTCTAAACTAATTGCATTATTATGCTACAAAAATATATTACAAATGAGTGAATTGTTGTTAAAGTTGTTATGAAATGTCTTTTCTAAATGTTACAAAATATACATTTTATATTTATTTGCCTCTACCTCAATTAAATAACACTTAACCTCTTCTTGGATTCATATACCTCAGGAGGAATAGAGTAAACCTAAAATCCTCAGGGAATTAAAATACTGTTCAAAATCTCAGAAAAAATTACATTTTTTCATCAGAAACCTGGACAATTTTAATTGGGAAAAAACCTTTGTTACCTTGAAAGATTCCTAAAGTTGTTCCTCAAAAGTGAAATAACATATTCATTGTAAAATGGTAAAACCTGCAGTTGCCGGTAAGAAATGTGGCTCTTGAAAATATAGCGAGTTTCACTGTTCTTGTGACATGTATATTTTGTTATTTTGAGAATACTGTAGTTACAAAATATTGTCTCAAAATTGAGAATTATGATTGTATTGTTATGCCGGGACTTTTATGATGCTAATTTATTTATAGTTCAAAATTTATTTAATGGTTCAAAATTTATGTAATAGCTCAAAATTCGTTATTTTTCCCCTTTCCCTTCAAAATTCTAAATTAATTTGGGGTTATTGAATATTTCGGCAATCTTATCCCCTTTTAACGTTAATTTGTTATCATTTTCATTGTTTTCATAATGCTAAATATATTTTGCTAAATTCTCCTGTGTTTGCTCTTGGCTTTTAACTTCACGTCACTTCATTCACGAGTTTGCGAAAAAAGACACATCTTTAAGCAAAAATTGGACCCTTTCAGCTTATTTCCTGAACATCTGGAAATGGGGTACCAAAAATTCCATTGGGTTGCTGTGCACTTGGCGATGCGTTTGGCAGTGTAATTTTTAATTTTCGTGCCCGCCTCGCGGTGGTTCTTGACATAGCATCATATTTATTCCTCGGTATATACGTAGGCACTCTGCGTGTTGTAAGAGGTGTTTTTTTCTAATCGCTGCAGAGATCCGTGGACCGAACCCCATCCATTGGGCCCCCGTATCCCGCAGTTGCCAGGAATATGTTTTAAGTTTTGTGCAGAATTACCTGACATTGCAGGGGCAATCCTCTCCTTCGCACTAACGCTGTGTTTGTTTAGAGTTTTGAAGTGGTTGCCAACCACGGGAACAGTTCTCCCTCCTGCTAATACTGCATTTTTAATACAACTTTAACGGGGTGCCTACATAATGTATCGCCATTGTTTTGCTCTGTTATCGCGAGGTGTACGTCTCTGAAGCTTTACTGCCAGTTCTTGTGCCTTCAGTTTTTGCAAGAAAAATTCATCTTGTGCCACGGAGGTGTTGCTGTGTTTCGAGTTTGGAAAAGTGTTGTCACCGACCGATTTCGACCATTTTCGACATGATTTACTCAGTGCCAGCAAGTTTTAGTGTTCTACATTTGATAATTCCATAATTGCATTTTCACATTATTCTATAGTTTTTTTGGTTGCTCATGAGTGGTGCTACCATCAATATTCAGATTTCTCGGACATTTTTGACGTGATTTTCCACAGAGCCAGCAAATTTTAGTGTCCCACATTTTGATAATTACATCTTCACATTATTCTACAGATTTTTCGGTTGCTCATCAGAGTGCAGGCCTTCAGTAATCGGGGGCGTGCAAGCAGTGCCATTTAATTTTAAACGTGCTTAAATTCGAGAAAAAAGGTTACAATATGTTTTAAGTGTTAGCACCGAGAAAGTTTTATTATCTAGAAAGAAAAATGTTTTGAGAATGTGTTTACTTTATTATCTTAAAAAAAAAATGTATTTCTGTAACTTAAATGAAGAATTGTGGATTTAAATGTTTTAAATATTTTTATTTCAAATTTAATGTTGGTGGACAGCTCTGCAGGCAGACCAAACTCTGGTCTTCAGACCAGAGTGGATTCTGAACCTGGGTGTTTTTAAAAGTTTGGGTATTTTAATTTGTTAACTGGGTTTTTAAAGGATTTTAACTTGTAACTGAAATTTAAATTGGGTTATTTTTAATTGAAGTTAATTTTAATTATCCCTTTTGCAATGTACTAACCACGAAAATAATGTTTAAGAATATAAAATTTAACCTGTGAATGTTTGGAAGCTCTTAAGTTTAAAAGTATTAATAAAGAAAAATTTTAATTTAGCAATAATGGTTGTCATTCTTTTGTTATTGGCTGTACTATTTTTATTTATGTGATCATTTAAAGGTAAGTGGAAATTTTAGAGTTTGTTAATAGATGTTGAAATGTGTCTGGAAATGTAAACAAGGTTGAGCACAGGCCAAACCGTAGGAAATAGTAAAGGAAATAAAGAAGCAATTTTAATAATAATAAAAGTAACTTTATTAAGTAAAGCTATACAATCAAATCCAAATGTAAAATTATAACTTTGAAATGGAAATAAAATAACATATAAATTAAAATAAATATAATAAAACTAATAAAAATAAATCAATAAAGAATAAGTTTAAAAGGAGGGGTTTCCCTTCCAACAGTATTGCATCCTAAAAAAATTGTAATTGTGACCCAAGTTTTATTTCTGCGACCAACGCTTAATATTTACTTTTATTTAAGTGTCTAATATCATTTTTGCATCCTGATTCATGTTTACGAACTCTTGCATAAATTAAATATAGGATTTTAATGGGTCATGAAGTAATGTAATTTTATTAAGGATTATATAGGCATTATGTTTTGTTAGGAGGTCTTATAGTAATTAATAAATAATATTGATCAAGAAAGACGTGTATTTTGCATATCTTAAATTTTAGGAGTTCTAGTGCTGCAGGCAGGCAAATGAGAATAAATATTTTATATGCACCTATAGCAGGCTTAATATTTAGTTATAAAGAAAATAATTAAAATCTTTTATTTTATATATAGATATATATATGTGTGTGTTCGTGTATATATATCTTCATTATATTGATGCATAACATGCATCATACCATGATCTATTTCTTGAAAAATATACCATATGTCCATTCATCACAATCTGGTTTTTATGCTATAAATGCAGTATAGTAATCTGCAAATTAATGCTGAAAACATATATTGGCCTTATTCTGAATTTTTTTTTCCTCCTTGAGCCACTTTTAAAATATGTAGGTACAGATTTTATTTTTATAATATTCACTATATCTATTATTTTTCTTTATAAAAAAAAACTTATATGCTGCAGTAATTTGAAAAATATAATAAATGAAAAAATTTTAATCTCTTGTGTAATTGATAAAATATTATATATATATATATATATATATATATATATATATATATATAGTTTATGGTAATCCAAAGAAATAATAAGAGATAAATTGTAACACCTAAATAAAGCCAAAGATTAATCAGTTAAGAATGTTTCAAACAAAATATGAATGGACTTTACTACAGAAAAGAAAAATACTGACAATAAACACCATAATTTCCTAATTCTTAATTAATAAAATATGTGACAATAAAGGGAGTATAAATGAAACAATGTTAAGTACATAGAAATCCATGAATAAACAGCAGATAATACTGATAAGAATTTGAAAATATATAAATAGAAAATAATATTTATGCTTATATTGTAGAATAGTGCTAGGCTTAATTTGGGTTAATTTACAATAGATTTGTCATCAAGGCTAAATATCCATCTAAATTAACCTAGAAAAATGCTTGTTTCTAATTACAGAGATAGTTAATAATTATGAATTCTGTAAACTTGGCCGACAAGCATAAAAAATTGAAAAATAATAAAGAAATATAAAAATTACCAGAAAAAAAATCCATGTGCACAAAGTTCTGATACAGAAATGCAATCCAACTGTTGCCACTTGTAAGAGATATAAATCAGTGTTGCCAATAAGAATAAGAAGGAAATGCCTCCATAAATACAACAAGTTTTAGAAAAGGATAGAAACTAAAAGTGAATTACAATGATATGTACAAATAAGAGAAAAATAATGATAAGCTATAAAATAATAATGAGGAGGAATAATTTAAGAAAGTTCAGCTAACTTAAACCTATTCCCTATACCATTAACTAAATATACTGGATAGTTATATAATTTACTAATATTTTCAAGGTTATTAATATGTAAATTATGATACTTTTTATCAGGTAGTCTAAAAGTTCTGAAGGGTTAATTAAGAATAATATTTCTAAATAATTGAATAGAGAATAGAATTAAATGGTGATATTTTATTTATATTAAAATTAAAATTATCTTTTTTATCATGTAAATTAATGATAAAATGGTATAATTATCAGTAATAACTAAACATATCTATAAATTTTGTAATCAGTAGATGTAAAACAATGTTCATAATTATAAAGGTACAAATTAGCCAAAATACTGCTACTAAAACCATTTTGCTGGGCACCAGATGCTTGTAAGTATAATTTATTACCTCAAAAAATATAATTGTTAAATAAAACAAAGTGTAGAAGTTTGGAAAAATTTTGAAATTTTATTTGATCAGGATGATTAGTAATAAATACATTATATAGTGTTCAAATTGCATTATATAGATTGGTATAATATGAATATTATTAAAGATATCTTTGAAATCAAAAGTTTAAAGGCCAATATTACCTGTAGAAACTAAAATATTTTTTAATTCTTTACTATTATCTAGAATAAAGCAATTATTCCTATAGTAACATAATTATCATTTAATACTTTTAAAATATTAAATAATAATTTGCTAGCTGTAGTAGAATAAGTATTATTGACCACTAGTGACTGTTCTAAATTTAATAGGATTTTTATGAAATTTAGGAATGAGAACTATAAATGGAAATTTTAAGAATTTAGAAATTATATTTAAATGCAAATGGCGTATTTGGTGATCAGCAGTACTGGACTAGGTATTGTTTCAGTAGATAATTTAATTTTAAAATATTCCAGAATTTTATATTGTAAGGAAAGCAAGTTAGTTTTATTCAGAATACTGTAGCTTCTATTAAAAGTATCATTTATGTGTCAATATTGTGTTACAAAATAATTTTTATATATCATTGCTGCCAACTCTCGATTTTCCCACAAAATAAATTTTCAAATTTGAGTTTTAAAATAGTTCTGTTACATATTGAAGTATATGATTTAAATCAATAGCAGCTTATGCATCAAATAAGAGTTTTAGAGATATCACTATAATTTACTTTTCATAAACATCCCCTTCACCACCATAAATTTGAGTTATATGATATTTGAAAAAACCAGTATTTCAATGAATTCATCACTACTAATTTTAGCTTTGTTTTAACAGTTTGCTGTTTACATAAAAGTTTAACACTTTTCTAAATTTCAATTATGTAAACACATCACATAACTATACTACATTAATTCTATAGTATTTAAATCAAGAACTACTATATTTCCCTATCTATGCCTAATTTAGACTTGCTGTATATTGTGCAATCATTAAATTTTAAAAATCTACAGATTTGAATACTTCAATATTGGCAGCTACTTGCTCACCAATTATTTATCTAAAATATATTATTGTACTTATAGTACTAAAATATATTATTGTACTTATATATATTGTACTTATGTACTCAAATATGCTATTTTTATGTTTGCCTTAGGTGGTATGCAAGCATTAGCCATGCATTTGGGTCAGCCAAGTCAGCGTCTTGTTCTGAACTGCTTGTGGACACTCAGAAATTTATCTGATGCTGCTACAAAACAAGTGTGTTTCCCTACTTTATTTCCTAACTAACTATATCCTGTAGCATCAGGATTCATGTTTATAAACTTTCGCTTTTATTACATATATATCGGAGAAGATGTAATAAAAACATCATCTGCTAAATGCAAATTCAATCTATAAAAATTAAGTTTCCAAATAACACAAAAACATTTTAAAATAGATTCCTCAAATAAATTTTAAGTTACTTTTTTCTGAAAAATATAATTCAAAATCATTCCTGATTGACTTCAAAACTAAAACTTTACCATGCATACTTTTTAGGACCAAATTTAAACATTTTCTTTACTGTTAATAAAGTATAAAATAATTTTCTTGTGAAAGTGATTTTAAATAACATTATGCAATATTTAGAAATTCTCTGAACGCTTCAGAAAAAAGCTGAAAGACTCAGAAAGTTTGGTTTAAAAAAAATGGGCGTGAACCTTGCTATTTATATTGATTTTTCTTTTTCACTTCAAATGATCATAGAGGAATAGATACAACATTCAATTCTGAGGGCTCAAAGTGCCATTGGTATTGTTGAATGCCCTTATAAAATCTCTTGTGTTTTCTGGCATCTAACATATATAGCACTTTCTCTTAATAAGCCGTACATGAAAGGCATCCCTTTAGGCAGTATGTCCATATCTGGTCAGCGTCAAACACTCATGGATCTTTATACTGCAATAAATAATTGCATAATTGTTTGAGTTGTACTAGTTCAACATTTCACCTTTAAAATTTGTAATCTTTACTCAATAAATTTTTATCTCTGATTAATTGATACATATTATCTTGTAGACTAATGTTGAAGAACTACTCCAAGGTCTTGTTCATCTTTTAAGCAGTAACAATGTTACCATAGTAACCTGTGCTGCTGGAATCTTATCAAACATGACTTGCAACAACCAAAAGAATAAGATTACTGTTTGCCGTATTAGAGGTATAGAAGCTCTTTTACGTGCAATTGTTGAAGCTGGGGATAAAGAAGAAATAACTGAACCTGCTGTAAGTACTTGATACCATTTATTTAGAGATGCATGAATAACACTTTCTCAAATTCAAATATTAACCAGATATTGAATACTCTTAATACCCCAAATAGTTATTTCAGATTCTTAATAATTAATAAAGTAAAAATAAAATGTGTGATAAAACCACATTAATTTAGAAATAAAACTTTATTTTAATTATTTTACACAAGCTTTTTTATTTTAAATACATTTATGTTGTTGTTGTTGAAACCCAGACCGTCCGACCTACCAGAAAGGTGTAAGGTAACTGTTTGGACGGTCGGGAAGTGCCACCCAATTTAGACCGGAACCCAGTGGGGGAGGCATCCACAGGGACCGTACCCTCCTTCCCCTACCACCAACCTCTCGGAAGGACTTTCGGACCCACATGTTTAACGTGATCGTACTCCGCATGAACACGGCGGCTGTTTTGGCAGTGGCTGGAATCGAACCCGGGCCTATCGAGTGCAACTCCAGCGCGCTAACCAATGGGCTACCGCGCCCATAAATACATTTATGTAAAATAATTGAATAATTGTAAATGCTTTTCACCTACAGCTGATTTTTATTTAAGAAAACAATCCTTCGAACACTTCAGAATCTAGTCTACTTTTCTGTCACAAAACAAACCAGAGGTGCTGAAGAGTCATTCATGAAAAAAAAAATTTAATAAGTACTTCAAAGATAATTTCAAGCCAGGATACAGACTGTTCTTTCGCAGTATGAATAATTGTAAATGCTTTTCACCTACAGCTGATTTTTATTTAAGAAAACAATCCTTCGAACACTTCAGAATCTAGTCTACTTTTCTGTCACAAAACAAACCAGAGGTGCTGAAGAGTCATTCATGAAAAAAAAATTTAATAAGTACTTCAAAGATAATTTCAAGCCAGGATACAGACTGTTCTTTCGCAGTAGTAAATAATTTCATTCTGAAAATATTTTCATTTAGTGGAAGTTAACTTTCCTCGAAGTATTTTCAAATTTCTTCTGGACTTTTTATTCCCAAATCTAATGTTAATCATGGTACGATATTCAAGGTATTTGAATTTCTTCTAGTGATATAATATTCTGGATCTCTAATCTCGAATGCCTTCGAGTATTCGCAGATAGTCTTTGTCCATCTCTGCATTTAATGTGTAAGTGATGAATCTGAATGTTTACTTTCTTTGCAATACATAGTATGCATATAAATAACATATTCTGTCAAAATTAAAAATTCAACTTTTTGATAAATTTTGACTAATTTATGTTTTAGACATTCTACAATGTAAATCAACCTACTGACAAACTCATATTTAGTTATATTTTGAATTTAACAAGGAAATTATGGACTTTTAATTAATACAATTAAAGATGTTTATTTTCAATATCACATTTCAGCTGGAATAATATATTCAGTAACTTTTAAAAGTACTTTTTCTTATATTACAGCTACAAAGATATTATGTAAAGTGGTTAAAAGGATTTAAATTTAGAAATATAAAAATTTTATGCATTTGAATACACCTACATACTGCATTTACAATTTATTTTCCTTAAATGCATTTGTTTCTGAAAAGTTATAAAATATTACTATTTTATCTATACTATAATTGTATTTTCTAAATACAAATTGAAAACATTGCACAAAAGAAATAATATGAAAAATAATTTAAAATTGTTATGCCTATTCAGAATTAGAAATAATTTGCGGTTTTGTATAGGTGTGAAAAATAAATTATTAAATATATTATATGAAAAAATTAAAAACTGCTTATAATTGAAAAATAAATTACTCAGTGTATACATAACTCATATGTATAAATAGAACTAATTTCGCAATGTTGTCTGGATTCTAATAAGCAGCCACTACTTTATAAATTATTAAAATAATGGCCACTAAAGTAATTGAAGTGCTCGCTACTTAAATTATATATCCTAAATAAGTGGCTACTACTTAAAATGCACAATATTAATGGTGTTTTCTAATAGATGGCGGTAGCGGTCTGGAGAGAAAGAGTATGGATATCAAGAGCAAATGCGCCTCTAATTGAAAAATTTGAAGAGTTCACCCAGCTAAAAAAATTCATAATTAATCAATGAATGGGTTTAAGAAATTGTTTTTTATTCTGAAGCTGTCTTTGATATTTTAAAGAACTGCTGTTAAATTCTAAACATTGGATGACAGATCAATTTTTTATATCAAAATATAAGAATCTGGAACATTTAAATGCACAAAAAATACATATATTTTTTTAATTCCAATACTTAAAACTCACAATATAAAGTGTGTTTGCTAATAGATGGCAGTAGCAATCAGGATAATAAAGACTCGGACATCAATGGCGAACACTCGCCATTGATGTTTATTTGAAGGACAATTTTTCTATCTATTCTATGTTGTCAGGATAGTAACTCTTGTGAAGTTACTAGCTTTTCAAAAAACAGTTTGGAAAGAGTATTATATTGCATTTTCAAATTGATTTAAAAGGAAAAACAGGAAATTTTCTGCAAAAATATAGCAGAAAATTAGCTTGCATTTCTCGGTACAGTGCTAATGTAGGCCTGATTTACTTGCTTTTTTTAAATAAACAAATTTTTTAGTTCTCTGGATTTAATAATACAAAATGGTAAAACAGAATAAAATATCGAAGAAAATAATAAAAACCATAGCAAAAGATAAAAATTTGACTTCATAAATGGTTAAAAATAGGAAAGATAATATGGATAGGAAAGATTGCAATAGAAGATCATGTAAGATATTTATATTTCTATCATCAAAATCATTGAATTATACATAATATCAAAGAGTGACAATTTCATTCATGTGACAGTCATGAATTGTCTGTATTGTATATTTTTTATTTTTTACTTCCACTCTTTGGTTGAAGCATTAATTTTATTTTATAAATTCTCTCTAATACTATAAGGTTATTTCTTCTATTCTAAAACTTAGAAAAGTTGCTTCATATAATTCTAGCTGTCTTATTTTACCACATTTACATATTAGGTGTGTGCACTTCGTCATATAACAAGTCGCCATGAAGAAGCTGAAATGGCACAGCATGAGGTCCGGTTTCTTTATAAATTGCCAGTAATTGTTAAACTACTGTACCCACCTAGTAAATGGCCCCTTATAAAGGTAAGTGTTATTTTCTGTATATTACATAAAAAATATAAAAAGAATTAGCATGTGCCTTTTTATAAAATGTCATACCATTTTTAGTTTACAATATATTGTGATCTAATAGGAAAGATTACTGTGCATTGATTGTCATTTCTAAGTGTCTTTGATGTTGGAGTTAAATTTAACATTTTATTATCTTTAAATGATTTTCCGTAATTTATTCCAAATAATATGTGCTCACAATTTAATAACCTTTACTTTGACTTTAGGAAACAACCCAAAACAAAATTAAATGCATACATATGCGTCGCTGATGTGAAAAATTTTAACCACTAGCTCTAGCTCGCCCCTTATTGTCACCATCAGAAAAATTGAAATTGTTTGAAGAAACTTTGGAAAAATCCAGAACCTGCAAATGCCAGGAAAATTTAAAAAATTTAATTATGATTTATAATATTGTATACTTGCATATAAACAAAAAGTTTTGGTAAAAATTAATGCTCGAAATGCAGCAGATCTGTAAAATTTAAAAAAAATTTTTGCTTGAATTTCATGCATAATTTAGCACTGATACTGCACGTGTGATAACTTGTGAGTTGACTTCAACTTTACAATCTCTTGATATTTATATCGATAAATCTTCAAAAATAGGCTGCAAAAGTTATGGAACAATTGGATGTGGTCCTTAAATATAAAACCAAAGTTTCAAAAAGGTGGATATTGACATTATCACTTTGAATGAAGCAAGCACAAAACTCAAGGCCATATGAAATAGTTTTAAAACCTTTTTAAAAATGCTCTGTTATCAATTTTCTTGATGATATAGTAGATGCCATTATTTACAATAAAATGATGAGAAAAACAGAAAATTTTAATAAATAAGATTCTGCTACTTTCATATATGCATGCTGAGAAGAGCATAATGGAAACAGAATTGAATTTTTATGATTTTAAATGTGAATTGCTAATGTTTCGATGCTACCTTGTTTCTGTACTTTTATTCAAAGTCAACAATTAAATTTCAAGATTTGCTTATGAGCTATGGAATATAGATGCATATGTGTATGCTATATGCAGATAGCAGACCTGCCAACTGTTATGATTTAATCATATTTACTATGAAAAATCACACTGCAGTACGATATGATTTTGCCACCAAAAATACAATTTAAAAAAAATCTCGTGCTTTTCGCATTATTTTTCCCATTTTGAAACAAGTAGGGAAATTTTTCATTTAATAATTATTTTTTTCATCCAGTAAAGATTTTCTTTCTTTTTTTTTATTCCCCGGAGAGTAATAACCTCTTAGGATTCTGATTTCTTTGAACAAATTTCTCTGTTTTGTTGAATTGGGAAAAAAAAAGTTAGCTGCCCAAATTGGTTTAAATAAAAATTAGTTGTCTTGTCATGTGGAAAATTTAATATTTTATTATAGAAAAAATAAACCTAGTGTTCCTGTTTCCTTACTTTAAATAGAAAAAAAAAAATTATGAGCTACATTATAGTTTTCTAATGATTTCATATTTATACATTTGAAAATTAATGTTTTAGTTTATATTTAATAATTTTATGTGTTGAATTTAGTAATTAATAACATAAAAGTGTTTGCCTACATCCTGATTAAACCCCTACATTCTGATTATAAAGAATTTATGTAGCAGAAATAGTCTTAAAAAATTATCACCATGCGTCGGTTTTGGTTCTGAGAGGTTAACAGGTCAGAGATAGTTCCAAATTGTAGCTTGTTTTGTTATATTTTTCACACAAAATACAAGTATTGTCTTTTATTTACTGCATTAATAATAAATAATAAAAGATGCTTGTCTTTCTTTTGTCACGTAGCAAAAATCTAAGTGACTTACAGCTACGAAATTTGGTGCAGTAATACTTCAGGTCAGGCCCGAAGACACCTCAAAGCTATTTTTCTTTAATTCGAATTAGGTGTTTAGTTATCTAATATTGAAGTGCCATTTCCAGCAATTTTCTCACAAATCAGTTCCTTGGTGATAAAAAATATTATCGCTTCCATCTTGACTCCATCATAAAGATCAAAGAACAAGTTTTAAATCCGTAGGATAATTTCTTCATATTTAAAAATAAAATTGAAAAATCATCAAAATATGAAAAGTTCATAATATTTCATATGTATATTGTTCTAACCAAAAATTGAAGAGTTGTACAATTCCATTTTTGGGCATAGCATAAATATTGCGCTATATCTTCGCATCTTTTTTTTTTTTTTTTTAATCGGGATTTTATGTGAATTTTAGTATAAAACCTCTCATAAATTTTTGAAACTCTTATGGCAAAAGTGCAGAATGTGATCTCCGTGAACTGGTTATTCTTCTTTGTTCACAGGACAATCCATTTCTTTATCTAAAACAGAGTTTATAAGTATTTTTATTTCGGAAATGTGCTGTTAATTTTAAGCAAGTTTTCTATCCAAATTTGAATGAATCCTGTGCACTTATTAAGGACGTATCAAAAGAGCTTATTTGGAGCATATTATGCCCATGCAAAGGACGTAGAGCTTATTACACACCCATGATGCAAGCTAAGTCATGTTTAGTAGTAGGAAAATGTAGACAGACATTGTGATTCATGATTTTCCTAAGCAAAAATTCACATCATAAACTCATTAGGACTATTATTTTGTTCTCGAGAGTTAGTCGCGGTATATTTCCAGCAAGTACTTCATTTAAATTCAAAATCATGAAGCATATACAGTATTTGCATAAAAGTGCTTAATCTCAAAATTTTCATATTCTAGTAAGATCCTATAAAAGCTCAACGTAAAGCAGAGAAAGTTAATCCAATTTAATTCAGTCTTAAAGATCTGTCAGTTCCATATTATGTAAAAGTTTCTAATTATCAAGTTTTGATGGAGAATTCATGTTGTATAATCTGATGTCTTGTATGCCATTCTGGCATGTCATCTGTCAAGTGGTGGATATTATGTAGAAGGCCATTCTCTTTGCATGGGGTAATATAATTTAGATGCTGTTCTTGCATAAGTAAATCTCTGTTTCAACTAGCTTTTAAAGCAAGTTGTGCGGGATAAGTTGGTAATTAAATGCTTGGTGTAAATCGCAATTTAGATATCTTCTATGCAGAATACAATGTCAAGTATGCTAGCAAATTATAGTTTGGATTTTACTTGTCACATGGACTCCTTTTTAAAGTTTTAATAAAAGGATTTACTTTTGAACTTACTTAAGCTTTCTTTCTAAGTTCTCCATCCACAGTGTGCATCTCTATTCTTAAAATCCAAATGATTACGTGACATCATTCATCTGAAACCCTATCTATATAGTTCCCTGAAAATCCGTTTTCACCTGACTAAAATTGTTAAAACTAATGGTCATCTATTGCCTGAATTTAATTTTTCTTCTATTTAATTATTTTTTCATAGACATCTAGTCAAATAATTTTTCATAGGTCTGGTAGAAATTTTCAACTTTTGTTTGGATATGATTTAGGCACTTATTTAGGTTATACTATGACTGCTTAGCAGTCTGGGGTGCAGTCGCTCATGCAATGTGCGACTATGCCTTTTGAAAAATTGTCTGAATGAATTCAATTAATTCCTGCTTTAAATCCTGGATAATGCCAGGTACATTTTCTGTATGGTTGAGATCTATTGCAGTTAAAAGCTTTTTTTAAAACACAGCAGTTTGTGGTGTGGCCATGTGTGTACGCATACAGTTTTTTTTTTTTATTTTTTTTTTCTCCTCTCTCCTCATGTCCTCTCTAAATCAGGCATATTGTAAAAGCGTCTTTTGGTTTTTGAATTCGCTATGAGTTCCCGTGTAATTTTAGTCACTTTTGCATTCTTTTATTCCAAGCACAGATATAACTTTTGATTTAGTGATTGTGTATGTAAATACTATAATTATATTGCCCATTCTTATACTTTATGCTTTTAGATGAGTTTTCACCTGTATAAGGAACCCTTCCTTTTTACAATTAATACTTATTATTTATTATATTTATCTCTTTATTTTATTTCTATTTTTCTTATTTATTATATTTTTATTATTATTTACCTACTCTTTATATTTATATTTCCAAATTAAAGTTATTATATTTATATATGCCTGATCGTATAGTTTTAAATAAAGTTTACTTTTATTATTATTTATTAAAATTATCTCTTGGTTTCTTTATTTACTTTACTCAACCATTACTATTGTTTGGTCTGTGTTAGACCATGTTTACATCTTACTACTACTAAAAATTTCAACATCTTACTACTTCTAAAAATTTCACTTACCTTTAGATAAATAAATAGCACAGCCAACAACAACTAAAGAATGACAACCAATATTAAATTAAAAATTAACTTTTATTTTGCAACAATTAAAAATTTAAACATTAGGTTCTTTAAGCAAATATTTGATGTATAGTGGTCAGAAAATAGTACATTGCTTTTAAAATTAAAATCTATTAAATTTGGAATTCAGTTAAAGAAGAACTCAGATAACAAATTAAAATAACCCAGGAAACAGAATCCACTCTGGTCTGAAGACCAGAGTTTGGTCTGCCTGGAGCTGGCTGTCCACCAATAAAAATGTTAAATCCCAAAATAACTCAAAATATAAAACCAAACACAAATTGTGAATAATAAAATTACAAATGATTAAAATTCAGAAAAATAAAAACAAACACTAAATGGTAAAATGTAAACTCCCAATTTGTACTTGTATCAAAATATTATTCTCGAAGGTAAAACAAAAAATGAAGCTGCCCGTGTCAAAAAGAATTCACCTCAGATAAAAAGATTAAAATGCCGAACAGATGTAGCTTCTTCTATGACAATAATTATCATTTGGGCAGTGATGATTCTAGTTGGTGAATATAGATGGCAGCACCATACCCGATAAGAGCGTGCAAAACGGGCATACATTTTTAGCCCGGCTGAAGCTAATTTCAAGTTGCACTTGCACAACCACATTTAAAACCAAAGAAGACTGACTGCATGGAAAAAGCACTTATAAAGGAGGCAAGGAAACACCTAGGTTCTGATCAATACCGGCAGCAGGGCGGAGTTTCACTTCTGAGCAAACTGCACTTGCAGAAAATCACACACCATCTTTAGTACTGGCAATTTAAACAGAATCGCCAGTTTGACGAAGATCACGGTTAGGTGGAAAAGAGACTTGCCTTGAACAAGGATACACTTTGATGAAAAATGTAGATATTCAAAGTCAAAGGTAGCTGAATCTGCATTGACTTGGGTTTGGATAGTCACGATTCATTCCCATCGAAAGATTTCTGTTGCATCAGAATTTATTTTAAAGTCATCACTTCGTAAATTCAAAGAAACTAAGCTTATGTGAGAATTGACCATGGACTCCATAACACCTTTTCGTCGAGTGCCCAGACTGTTCAGCATGAGCCCCGGGCGCGGGACTTAAAAATCCTTCAACCTCTCTGCTCTGATGCTCAGATTCGAACTCCCCAACTTGCCAACCAAATTTCCGCTTCCCAAGAGACGCTGCGTGAGAAAAACGCTGTTATGCCAAGAACCATTAAATGGATAATTTCCGCCAAGCGGCAACCACGCCGTACAGCAACTCCACCGGATGTTCGGCACCCATTTAGCAGGTGTTCGCAACAGATAAGCCATGAAGGCCGAATTTTGCTCTAAAAATGCGCCCTTTTTCCTCACTCTCGTGAATGAAGTGACGTGAAGTTAAAACCCGAGAGCGAGAAGCCGAAAGATTAACAAAAGATATTTTAACGTTTTAAGACGCATTGCACATAATTTTGAATAATGAAACAAAGAAAAAGGATAACAAAATACGTTAAGAGGGGGAATACATCGCTGAAATATTCAAAAACAACAAATAAATTTAGAATTTTGAAGGGAAGGGGGAAAATAAACGAATTTTGAGCTATTATCAAATTTTGAACCATTAACTAAATTTTGAACTGTTAAATTAAGTGATAACATAAAATTCCGGCATAACATAAGGTGGAAGAGGGGTACGTTATACATGCCTATATGATAGTTTTTATAAAAAAATTTCAGATATATTGTAGAATTATTCAAAAAACACACCCAGAACTACATATGTTAAACTATTTTGAACATGATTGATATGAATATTAGTATCTTTGGGCATGTTTTATAACAAATATAATTCTTCAAAGGCATAAAAAAACATAGAAAGAAAATTATTTAAAAAAATACTGCACACCTTATATTTAATTAAAATATATAATTGTTAATTATTCACACTATTAATATGGATAAAATATTAATTGTCATGTTCCCAAATGGGGATATTGGACTCTAATCAATTGATTCTACTGTTTATATTTTTTAATTTAGGCTGTCATTGGATTGATCAGGAATTTGGCATTATGTACAGCTAATCATGCTCCATTAAGAGAACATGGAGCCATTCTCAGATTGGTACAGCTACTGGTTAAAGCTTTTCAAGATACTCACAGGGTAAGTCTCTTTTAAAACCAGTTTAATGGATCATTCTAAAAAAAATTTCTATCCGTAAGACTTTGTCAAAATAATCGTATACATACAGCTGAGGGAGACTGACTGACTGAGGTATGAATTACACAGCCAAAACTGCTGAAGGTAGAAACCCGAAAATTTTGCATACACATGGGACTTAGCCTATAAGTAATGATAAAAATCTGAAATCTTGGAAATTTGTTCAAAAACTGCAATTTTTGTTCTAACAGTCTATCAGTTATAACTCGTGAATGACTAGACATGCAAAATTCATTTTTATACCATCATGTGCTGAAAGTGATATATTAAATTTTCTTAACTCTCGAGTGTGCAATCAACCAATCTTGAGATATTTTAATTTTTAGTTACAGCAAACAATTTTATACATATATGAGTGTGTGTGCATGTCTGAAAGTCAAGGCAGCACATTAAAATATATGTGGCCTTTGACAATTAATAAATCATTTAGAATTTGAACCATTTTATCAATCACCAAACTACCTTTGAATTTGATAGAGGATGAGTCATAAGTATTTAATAATATAACAAGCAAATAAAACTATTACAATATATGTATATATATATATCAATTAATTTATTTATAATTGTGATAATTAACCCTTACTCTATTCAAAAAAATTTCTTTGAGAATTGAAACTCTTAGTGCAAATGAGTCGTTTTCACCCCACACCTAATTTTCACATTGTTAGAGGAACAAATCACTGTTAGACACATGGGGATATTTGCATATCCCCATTTGATGGCAGATGGCAACAGTAATTTTTGCCCAATAAATTCCACAGATGTGTTTGCTATTTGAGAATTTGCATCACATGCTTAACTTTTACAAAACAGTGTATATGCTTTTAAGATTTTACAAAGTCGAGCTTTTCTGAAGGACTTTTTTTTTTGTGTGTGTGTCAAATATATTCAATACTAGTAATATAGGAAAATTTCACTGAAATAAAATGTAAAAGATCTTTTAAGTTTAACTATTATATCAAAAATATCTTCAAACAGAATATTTTTAGTATATATTTTATATTGTGTTTTATTTTGTGTAAATGACTCAACATTATTTCATTGAATCAGTTTTGATATTCTCTTCCTTAAGCAACGGGAGAATAATTGCAGAATGATAAATGTGTGTAAAACCTAATTGTATACTTAGAGAATCTTCAATGAACATATGAAACTTTTACGGTTTAAGATTTAATTGATCAGCTAAAAGTTATAAAATAGGACAAAAATAATTTGTATAAAGTGTTATTATTGTAAAAAGGTATTTTAAAATAACATAATTTCTTACTTCATTAAAAGCAAATGTAAACAAACCCAAATTGTCGAATATGTGGATATTCTTATTGCCATTCGCAAATGATAATAATGTGCATAAATTACTCACACACAAAATTATGTTGTTCGAGTTTTAATATAATGGTAATTAACCTGTTTATTAGACTATTTTAACGGAATTAGTAGTGTGATTGCACAAAAATAAATTTTTATAAAATAATCATTGTGTAACTTACTTTGGTTTTTATTTTAAGGTGAAGAGTCAAATGATCAAATGAGGCACAATGGTGTTTAATAAACCTATTTCAGTTAGATAGAAACATATTACAAACATATCAATTTTCTAGATAGCATAACCTTTCTTTGCTTTGAATGAAGGCATTTTCTTAGCAGATAAACCATTTACCCTTTTTCCATTTTCTCAAAGTAAACAACAGGGAGCTTTTTGCAGCACTGCAATTGTTCCCCTGTGTGGTTTAAAAAAATCTTGGGAACCAATCGTTTTACTATCTAAGTGCATTAATAAATGCCTCAATTGAAGTTCATTTGCATGAAGCTGATACATAACCATTATAAGAGTTTTTTCAGCTCTAGCTTTAAAAGACGTTTTATGACCTTTTGGCCCTGTGTTGACCACAGTGTCGTCATAATCTACAACCAAAAAAATAGACAAATGATTAGTTTTACCATTCAGCCATTTCAGGGTGTTAGTTTTAATATTTGCAAATTGTCCTAAATCACAGGTGACATGTCCAAGATAAATATGTTCTGGTTCTGGTATAGGACTATAGTGACCTTTTGAAACAACTTTTTGTGTAATACTTGAGCCCCTTTTCTTTTGAGATAATATTTTGTCTTTCCTACCATCAAAATAGAGTCCAACCAAATGTTCTTATTTGTTTGCGTTTTGTTACTAGTAGTGCATCGTATATCATTCACATCAAATTTGGGAGCTGTCTACAATAAATCTTTTATCTTCTGGGCTAATTATTCATACATCTTGAAGTACAGTAGATGCTATAATTGCAAGTGATCTATCAGATAATTTAGTACTGTCATAGATAAGAAGTCAAGATGAAAGATTTAACTTCATTTGCTTTGATAGATTCTATCATGCTATTAGCCTATGGCAGTTGTTCTTCTTGGGCATTCGATGCAGTGGGGAATTTCTTTTCAGTCGTAAGGCAATAGGAACAACCTGGTTCGGGTTAACTCCCTATCTCCTCTTCAATTGGAGTTATATTGTAAAATTTGACTGCTGTTGGAAACCTGGAGTCTGCTGAGATTGCAGCATCTCTCTTGCTCTTTTTATTTTCTTTCATGGTGATGATAGCTGTATCTAATGGAATAATAATTTTTACTTTCTTATGCTATGTAATATAGTATAGAGAAAGTATTGTTTTCATGAAAATTTTTGAATTCGAAATTTTGATGTCAATATATATTTTAAGACCATCTGAACACTTTGACTATTTTTGAAGTGATGTATGTCTGTCTATCTGATGTCTGTGATGGGTTTCTTCTGTACACGATAGCAGCCACAGATATTAATGGATTTTTATGAAACTTTATTTCGGGCTTTGTTATGAAAAAATCTAGAATTAGATAGAATTTTTTTTTAATTTAAGTGAAAACTTCGAAATTTTATATTTTTTTAACATGGTACCATAAGACAAAATTTGACATAATCATGCATGAAAGGGTTCATTTAAAGCTCAATGATCATGTTTCAATCATTGTTGTGAAAAATAGCCGTGATACAAATATTTTTCGTTTGTGATGTCATTAGCTCTCCTTGGGAGGCAAGTTACCCCCAGGGAGTACATTGTCAAGTATGGTATCAATCGAAAGATTTTTTCAAGCCCTTTAAAGTGAAGGGTAGCACATTATCGTTGTAATCATTTGAGCCCACAATACTGATTTTTCAAGTTTTTCTTGTAAAATTAAAAAAAAATAAAGTGAATTCTGGTATAAGAAAGTCAAGTTGGGGTACACTCCAGTTAATTCTATCTGTTCTTTGGTCAGTTTGAAAATCCCTAGCTTCTTTTAGAATTCTCATCCCCTCCCCCCCCTACACACACACATTTCAAAGCTTGATACTTTTCTATTTACAAGTATAAATGTTAGGTATATTTGTAAAATCCTCTACAAATTCAGTTTCCTTTTTTTTTTTTTTTTTTTTTTTTTTTTGTAACTGTCACTTTCCTTTTTGTTACAATGTTTCATAAAGTATATTGTCATAATATGTGTTATTACGTTACAATATTCTTTTGTCTGTGACTATCGAGAGCGATGATTTTGCCCAGATTGCCTCAAGCTGGCAATTTCTTTGATATTTCTCCCACATTCAGCTTCTTGCATCAGTAATAAAAATCAGTCCAGTTTACATTCATTTTTTATCCAAAAGTAGCATTTCATCACATCACAGTACTTAGTTAATTGAAATTGTCTCATTTGTTGCAACAAAACAAATTTGATCATTTTTCTTATCTGAGTTTGCTCCATTCTTAATATTTAACACATATGAAAATGAAACATACAAAAATGTTAATACTTATGCTTTAATAATAAAAAATATGATATTGTATATCATTTTGTTGGTTTATAACAGTTACCCCAAAATGTCTAAATTATTGACCGTTTTTAGATCCCTTAATATTGCAATTGGCAAGAACCTCTATGCAGACTTTGAATATATGTTTCAGTAGGATGTAACAAGTGTCAGGTTTGGAAATTGGCTTCAGCATATTTGTTTATTTTTGTATGTGGAATCACAACATGTGAAGTAGAGAATAAAGTAAAATAAATTAAGCATATTAGAATATCGATATAACTTTATAACTGGTGGTTTAAGTCAGATATGTTTGGAATCGAAAATAAAGAGTTCTGATTTTGTTGTGCTTTAGTTGTCATTGAAAAATGAATTCACCTTTCATCGAGTATCCCTATTAGAATGAACCCAAATATAGAATCTTTACAACGAGCATTGCTATAAAATTCAATGGCTACTTTTCTTTCCTCACATTAATAAAACAATCTTAATTTTCTCAAAATATTTTAAATTACAAGTCTCTTGGGGCACCTCAAAACATTGATTAATTTTTTTTAACTTTGGGGTCCCTTCTTACAGCTACTCTATATCTTTCCTCAACTATTCCAATTTGATAATCAAAAATTGAAATTTTCATCACACTAGGAATTGAAATGGCTGGATTTCAAATAATTTTAAAACTTTATATTTATATTTTTTATTATTTATTTATTTATTGTCATTTTTAATTCCAAGATTTATTAATAAGAAGTATATTATCAGAATAGTATAAAAATTGTATTTATATGAGCTTTTCTTCTCGAGTTATTCCTTTTTAAAAATTTCTTAATTTGTTTTCAAACGTCCTTTTATGTTAGCAGTAAGATAAGCATATGAATTATGCATTTTTTGTTAATCTATTTCTAAAAGAATGGTTTTTTTTATAACCCTTTCATTTGTAAATAAATAAATAAATAAAAACTTCTGTTCTATCATTTTTCCATCAATTTAGTGTGCAAAATTTTAAAAAATTGTCCCCAAAATTGCACAGTATAACAAAATTTTTCTGCTTACGCTTTTCTGGGGTTTTTTTTTCAATCAAGTGTATTGTTGAAAGTCCAGACCACACGACTGACCCGAAGGCTTACAGTAGCTATTTGTGTGGCCAGGAAATCAAGTGTATTGTGTTCTAATTAAAAATGTTCATTTCTATGAATGATTTTGAAGCATACTTAAGCATACAGTTTATTTTGTTGTGAATAGACTGTCATATTTTATATGTTCTTTTCTTCGTGCCTTCTTATACTTGTGTTTTAAAACAATAGTCTGACAATCTGGAAATCTAGACCTTAATCTAATTGAAGTTTATATTTTGGGACTTCTAATGTACTACTTGATTATAGACATTAAATAACAACCTCTATTTTGAAATAACCAAAAAAATGGTACTAAAAATCAACTATTTTATTTAAGCCTTTCTTTTACGTAGTCTTTTTGATAGCATTCTATTAGCACAGAGGATTCTTTAAAAATATCTCATATTTATTCCTAAAAAAACATTCTTACACTTGTTGTATAAAGCTTGTATCCAGAATCAGATTAACCTACTCAAGGTCCCTAAACAAACCTCTTTTTGGGGCCCTTAGCAGGTCAAAATGGCATTTTAATGATTTTGAAGTTTTGAGAAATTTGAGGGTCTGCATGAAATGTATGTTAATAAGGTTACTAAATGATTGCTTACTCAGCTTATCTAACCTGGCCCTATTGTTTTATGTATATTCAAAAAATACATGTGTGATCTTTGTCAGTACTGGTTTCCCTCAATCATCTATTTTTTAATGAGATACAGAGTATTTCAAAAAGATTACATCACTAAATAAATATATGTTGAACAATTGATTGTAGGCCCATGATTCCAATTTAGAAAGGACTTTATTTAAGTTAAACTATCATCTTATGCAAATTTTGATCATGTGACATCTTTTAGTAAAAAAGTACAAAATAACTTTTAAGTTCTATAACTAATGCAAATTCTTGCCTCATTTGTCATATTAAAGAACTTCTTGTTTTTCAATATACACCTGTCCCCCGATTTACACGGAAGATAGGTTCTGCACAAAACCATGTAAATTGAAATCTTGGATTTTGCTAAGTAAAATCGTGTAAAACGAAAATAACCCCAAAATGTGCATGCTTTAGTCATTTATTTAAGTAAAACAAAAGTAAGACATCTTAGAAAACTTAAAATTATACTTAGTTTATAAAACAACAAACATATAAATGTAGTAATATAACATATTTAATTTATTTTACATTAGGAACAAAGAACAAAAAATAAAAAGACCCTTAAACATTAATTATAAGTTTAATCACTCTCATCACTTTCATGTACTATCAGTCTTCTCTTTCTGATAGGTATGATGTCACTTTCATCACTTGAGCTTTCTTGATGCAATTCTGGCTCAATGGTTGACGAATTAGGCAAGATCTCGGGTTGACAAGACTTTGTCATGAAATCGGTAATTAACAATTGCGTAGGTTTTTTTGCTAAATCTTTATAGACCTCTTCATATTAATTTAAGCATTTATGAAGGTCTCGCTGAAATCGGAGAGCTCGATCAACATTTGTGTCATATTGTAAGTAATGGTTGCCCGATTTTCTTCCCAAATCAAGTCCTACGCTTATGATTCTTGCTGTGAACGCAACTGGTTCAGATTGCTCTTCATCAGAATCATTGTCTTCATCATGTTTGTTTGTTTCACAAATCATGTTAATTAAATCATCTTCATTCAATTCTTCATCAGCCATTATTTCTTCCATATCTGCCTGAACTAAATCTTCAAAACCTTCTCCTCCTTATAGTATGGGCCAACTCAGTGATCTAAGAATATTCATGCTCTATTGGTGGTTTATCATTTCCACTTTCAACAACATCCGGCCATATTGCTTTCCAGCAGTCGTTGATCGCTGATTGTTTGATCTGAGTGTATGACAGTCCAACATGCTTAACACAATCTAAAATTGTAAATTTCTTCCAAGCATCCATCAGAGTAAGAGATTCATCATTCTCCATTTGTTCTAAGTTATACCTGAAAGTTTGCTTGATGTACAGTGCTTTAAAAGTCGAAATTATCCCTTGATCTAACGGCTGTAATAAGGAAGTTGTATTCTTTGGTAAAAAAACAACTTTTACATTTTCGTGTTGTAAAGCTGGAGGATGACCTGGTGCATTATCAATTAATAGAAGAGCCTTAAAAGGCATTCCCTTTTAGTTAAATAATTTTTGACATCTGAAACAAAGAAGTTATGGAACCATTCATTGAAAGCTATGGCAGTGTCCCATGCTTTTCTATTAGCCATCCAATAGACGGGAAGGTTTTTGATATTTATTCCTTTGAATGATCGTGGTGATTTTGATTTGTTAATCACCAATGGTTTCATCATATAATCGCCAGAAGCATTGCAACAGAAAAGAACTGTTATACGACTTTTTGCTACTTTATGACCACTAGCTGATTTGTGAGCTTTGGCTATAAAGGTTCTTTCCAGCATTTTTTCCCAGAATAATCCGGACTCGTCAGCATTGAAAACCTGATCAGAAGTGTAGGAGTTAGTGGCAATGATTTCTGCAAGTTTTGCCGGATATTGTTGTGCCGCATCCGAATCAGTAGATGCACTTTCACCTTTCATTCTCAGATTATGTAAAGAATGTCTTTGTTTGAATCCCTCGAACCACCCATGGCTTGCGGAAAAAGATACCTTCTTTTCATCGGATGAAGTCGACGGCGACTGATTCTTAAGTTATTGATAAATCTTCAAAGCTTTATTTGTAACAGCATTGGTATCGATCGGGATTCACTTTTGAGTTTGGTCTTCTATTCATATCACTAAGGCTTTTTCCATATTTTCCATTGTAACATCTCTAACATATGAAGTTGTACGCATACTGCTGCAGTTTCCAGCTGCTACACTTTTTCTAATGGAGTCTTCGTGTTTTCTTATTGTCCTTATTGTGGCTTCATTCATGGAGTAAAGTTTAGCAACATCCGTTACTCTCTCTATTACGTAGACGGTCTAATATTTGAATTTTAGTTTCTAAAGAAATAACTTTTCTTTTCTTCATTTGCTTTTTCTTCAAATCCTTTGACATTATAGAACCTTAACAAATTTACGCAAACTATAAAGATGCAAGAAAAACTATAAATGTTGAAAACTTACCTGTTCAAAAGATAAACGCACAATAATATAAGCTTTGCTGCTAAAATGTTTCTGTACTATGTACTTGCATGAACCAGATAGCTTTACTGTTGTGAAATACATATGGGGATTCCCCTATTACGGGGATTTCCCTATATGGGGATTCCCCTAAATGTATATATTTTACAACACCGGAAATCCCCTGTTGTTTTCATCAGTGTTACCAAAGGAATAAAATTCAAAAATGTCATCAAATCTTTGTATAGACGTATATGGAGTGGAATATACATTTTTATCAATTTTTTGAAATCTGTTAATTTATAAACCATATAAAAGCAAAATCATGTAAAACAAGTGCAGTGTAAATCGGGGGATAAGTGTATCTTTAAATAAATAAGGAACCATTCACTAATGTGAACTTCCTTATATCAGTTGCTTTACAATTTAAGGTTTAAATGATTACAAATTCGGCATGTTAATACGACCAAAATTCTTAAATTTTTTCCCTGTCCAATATGCTTGTCTGTTTTTTTTCTGGTATATTGGCAGCTATGCTTATATGATGCCGTGAAATTAACCAAATTATTAAACATTGACTATTTGTACATTTAACAGCAACGATCCTATGCAGCTTCGAACGACCAAAATCCCCACATGGATGGCCTAAGGATGGAAGAAATTATTGAAGGGACTGTTGGAACTCTCCACATGCTTGCTCGTGAAGCTCAGAATCGTGCAATCATTCGAGGTCTGAATGTAATTCCAATATTTATCCAGGTAACTAGTTTCAGTGATTAATGAGTAATTGGCCGTTGTTCATACTTACACACTGTAGTGTATCATCATTAAGTATGCTCTTTTGTATAACATATTGTTTTTATCTGAAATGGTTTCGTAATTTTTAACATATTATAAAGAAAACTCTGTTTCTATCAAAATAGGCAAAAGTCATTTTTCTTTATTCTGGCATTACCAAAATCAGTAGTCACCAAACCACGTAAATGCACCCAAACTATCTATTTCTTTCAATTGTACTCCCTGAATGTACATATTTTTCAGTTATACCCCTGTGCTTGCCCAAATTTTTCATTTGTGCCTCTCTGACTGCCCCTACCTTTTATTTGTATCCCTTCGTATATTTTTCATGTTAATAAACAGATTATAGAAGTTATAACTTTAATTTTCTATAACCATTTTCCTTTTAAAAAAGTTTTTAAATTACACAATAATTTAATTAATTTTAGATAGTAAAGCATGTACAGTTAAATCTTTAGAATTTCACCGAAAGATACAAATAATGTAAAAATTCCAAAAATATTAAATGTGTATACAGATTGATAACTTATTCAAATATCTAAAAATAAAATACATTGTCAAACTGCCCAGAAATGGAGTTTTTCTATTTTGTTAAATTGAGTCATAGATATGCATATAACCTTCAATACTTTTTTTAAAAAAGCAGGCATATGTCAGTTATATGATTACAGCTGTTTTGAGGGTGTTTAAAGACCCCCCCCCCCCCCACACACACACACACTCACTTCTTCAGGCCAAAACAACCATATATATCATTTCAAACAAGTGTGTTTGTATTGCATAGCTTGAAACTTTTTCAGTATGTGTACTAATAATTGGGATTAATTTGTGTATAATGTTTCTGTATCTGATAGCTTTTATACAGTGACAATGAAAGTATTCAGAGAGTTGCTGCTGGTGTTCTTTCTCAGCTTGCATCTGATAAAGAAGGTGTAGATATGCTTGAAGCTGGGGATGCTACTCCACCACTCACTGAACTTTTACATTCAAGAAATGAAGGCGTTTGTAAGTAAAGGTTAAATTTGGATTCTTAGATTTAAAATAAATTCTATAACAAAAAACTTTTGTAAAACCCAAATAAAGAGAAAACAAAAATGTAGTTCAGCATCTTTATACTTTTAAGCTCTTCATATCTAGAAGAATTCAAGTAATTGTGTTAAAAACTTGTCCAGTACCCTTGTTTGACTCTGAATTTATTTTGGTGTAACTCAACCTTTGAAATGCATGATTTTAGTTTAATGTAGCTTAGGCATAGCAAAATAAGTGTGTTTTTAATTACTTTCCCTGCAATACATGGTAATGTATAGGGAAAGTATTGGAATCATGTCGAAAATCGCAACTCGAGTTTTCGACGGATCTACACATTTCGAGACCTCTAGAATGCGAAAAAACTATTTTTAGCTTAACGTCTGTGTGTGTGACTGTCTGTCTGTGCAATGTATGTATCCACTTTAACTCAAAAAGTAATGGACCAAATTTCATAAAATTTGGTAGGTAAGTCATTTGGGTGTGACCCTGGTGCTGATTAGTTTTTGGTGCAATTCATAAAAACAGAACCTGCCTTTTTTTTTGCAAAATATCCTGTAAAAGTTTCATGTATCCACTCTAGCTAAAATAATAATTGACCAAATTTCACAAATTTTTGTAGATAAGTGACTTGTAGGATACTCTGGTGCCGATTAGATTTTGGTACGATTCGGAAAAGAACAACCTGCCTTTTTTACGAAATGGCCCGCAAAAATCATTAAAATCTTAGAAAAAGACTACGTAGGCTCAAATGTATCAATTAAATTCTTGTTTTATACACAATTTTTAACGAGGAAAAGAATATAACACACTCCATTATACTTTAGGGCTAACTGTTCGCAAAATATTTGAAATTTCTTGCATTTTTGAATGCCGCTTTAGGAAAAAAGTCTAATTATCAAATAAAAACAAAAATTGAATTAAAAAGGCAGATTTAGTGTTATTTTGTGGAATTAAACTCAATCAAATGAATTATTAAAAAAATAAAGAAAATATGAATTTAAGTCTACAGGGAAAGTCGTGTTCTGCTCACATCAGATTTTTTTATATTTTTGGAACGATGTGAGCATGGCTCCCTTCTTGGGTGACTTCAATATCAATATGTTTGTAAGAGCATCACTTTAGAATGGCATATCTAATTTTGATGAAATTTGATTTCTAACTAGTGTTCAATGTGTAAATAGTCTTTTTTTTTTTGGAAAAGATTAATTTTTACTGAAATTAACACCATTTATCAGAATTCAAAGATCTTTATGTGGAATTCGGGCAAGTAACGAAGGGGACTGCATAAATCAAATCTCCACCGTTCTAAACCCCTGTTGGGTGGGGGTTTTCCAATCCTATATTTAATTATCCCTAAGTTGTTTAAATAGTCCTTATTGAAACATAGCTCATTTCTTGAGTGACTTCAATTTCAAAATGCTTGTAAAAATAAAATAACTTTTGAATAGTCGATCATATTTTGATCAAAATTTGATCTCTAATTTAAAATCAATTAATAGATTAATTGTTTTTACCAGAAAATTCAAAATTGGTCATATGTTGAAAGAATAATAATCAGAAAAACTACATTCTTGTGTACTCTTTATTGGCCCAGTAGAGAGAGAGAGTCTTCATTGCTTGACTATTGTAAAGAAACTCTAAGAAAAAGCTTCATAGAATAAAAAAGAGTAACAACTGAAAAGTTAAATCTGTCGAGTACTGATAATTTTAAAAATATAAAAGTTCAACAAAAATTAATTTGCTGATTTACTCCAATTTGCAAACCAGGGGGAATTTGCATCATATTTTATCTAGGACTATTTTAATTAAACATATCTTCAAAGTAGCATTCAACTGATCAGCTTCACGAAAGTGACAAATGTGTCAGCTTTTTCTTTTTCTATTTCCCCCTTAAAAATATTTCAGTTTTGCCATCTGTTTGCATCTACTAACATTTTTGTAATTATTTCGTAGTTTTTAATACATTAAAACTGTTTTACAAATGTATTATTAATGAAATAGATTACTATTTTGCAACAGTATCACAAAAACTGCATTTGTACACGATCCTCAGTATAATTCATTAATTATGAAAATATTCCCCACTCATTCATTGTGTTTGCATCAACTAAAATGTTTGATTATTTCATGTTGTATATAAAAAAGCTATTTTTCAAACATATTAATGAAATGAATGGCTATTTTGTAGTAGTATCACTGTATAGACTTAAGGTCTGTAACTTTCTAGATCTCAGTATATTTATGTGGAAGAATTGCTGAGGGTGGTATATTTGATTTGGGTATCATAGAACAATTAAGGTTTCATAAAATATGTATTCACATTTAGATGTTTTCATTTTGATAGATTTGATTATTATATTTACAATAGAACTAATGCACTTTTAATCCCATTTATTGTTTTCAATTAACAAAATTTAAATTAAACAGATGTTCATCTTACACTGTTTTACATGAATTTAAAATCCCCTCTTTTTTATCATCTATTTGCGTGCAATCTCATGCCTATATTTACTAAAAAATTACTTCTATGAGTTTCTGAAATCTGTTCGGTGGTCAAATATTTAGTAAATTACTTCTATTGTTTTGGCAGCAGGTGTAGTAAAAGGTAATGGTCACTATTGGTTACTTGTTACATCTGTTTGAACATTGAAAAATAATAGGAACGTGTTTAATCAGTATATTAATGTAGGTTAAACAACAGGGGAGTCCTATTCCAGTTTTGTTATTCTTGTATTTCTGCACTCAAATATTTTGCAATTTTTATGGTTGGTGAGAATGAATTATCTGGCATTGCCCTGGTCCTAAAAAAGCACCTGTTACATAAATAATACAGATAACACCACTCAATTTCCAAATCGCCTGTTTTGAACCAAAATCTTCACCACCTTTCATTTCAATCCAAATCCATTAGTTTCAATGCGTAATTGCACACATCAATTTGACAGACATGCGTACATACATCCACTGCTACTGTAGAAACCACCTTCATGTGTGGATTCAAAAATATCAATTTTTGCACTTTCGTTTGATAAACAAAAAATCAGAAAATAAAGTAATTTAAAAGAATTTTTTTTATTAGAATGCAAAGATGTACGCTCATATTTTTGCCAAATTATAATATTATGCTAATTTGGATGTTGCAATATAAATGCTTAAATAAATAAATAAATAAATGTGAATGAATTGTTCTACAGATTTGGTTTAAATATCGTTAGAACAAACATTCTTTGATCTTTACGATGATGTTAAAATAGAAAGTCTGTTATAATAGTTTCAAACTGATTTCTCAAAATATCACTTTTAATGTAAAATAACTAAAAACTAATTTAAATTTTAATAATAGCTCTCTAAGCCATATCATAGGGGGACCTAAGGTACCTCTGTACCAAATTTTTCTGTTGTCCGAAGCTTTAATTTCCCACTACAGACGACACAGACAAACAAACATTTTATTATGCAAGATCTCTCAATGTAATTGTCCATTTGTACAAATAAATATTTTTTAATTAATAGCAGTTATGTAGGAAACAGGGCATTGAAGTTGGTACTTCAAACTTTGACTCCAATTCCGACTCTGACTCTTACATTTTTACTGACTTCGACTCCACTCTAAACTGGTCCCAACTCCACAGCTGAACATCAAAAACATATTTTAGACTGTGAATTTGGGTTTACTTTCACATTGACCAGTTTGAGCTCTTTAAATTGAGTTCAAACTAATCTGCAACGTATATATACCATTTAAATTATGTGTTAGGTGTACTGATTTCTGTTTAGTTGGTTCTTAGTCCGTCATTGCTACATTCTGTTTTTTTTTTATTATTATTATTTCTAATAGCTAGGCAGTTGATACATACAATCATTGCCCATACATTGCCCATACATTGGCCATAAATTGTGAACCATTTAGGCACCACAAGATGTTGCCCAGATGCACCCAAGGGACAGAATACACTATACCTAACAACACAACATCCATGCCCACAGGTGGGACTCAAACCCACAACCTGGTAGCCCAGCGAGCACAAGGAAATGCTTGCCTTGACCTCTAGGCCATCATGTTGACTCATTGCTACATTCTTTGCTATATATAGCTTTGTATTTCACACGCTTTGATTAGAACTTCAGGGTCACTAGTTTAGGACTAGCAAAGGGGGGATCCATTTTAACAACATCTGTATACAGCATAACATTAACTGTTATTGTCTCATCAGTTTATTAATTCCATTAAAAGGTTAAAAGTTGTTAAGATTTATTTTACTTATGTGGCTGCCTTTGTTGTCACTACATAAACTAAAAAATAGCAGGACATTTATGTGATGGGCATACTTATGATACAAGGCTTCCTTTCAAATGTAACTTGTGCATATATATTGAAATTTAAAAAAATGCATGACTTGCTATTCCCATTAAGACATCAAAAGTTATAAAAAATATGATATTTGTAGTAGTTTGCTTTGTACTCATTCTGCTGTAAAGCCTCTAATTGTTTGTCTTTGATACTTTAGTTGCAACGAACTATACTAGTGCCTTGATTGCATTTCACTAAAATAAATTTCAATTACTTATACAAAAATACAGTGTTCAAACTTATCAACCTTGGTATCAATCAAAAGATTTTTCCGAGCCCTTTAAAATGAAGGGTAACATGCTATAATTGGGATCATTTAAAATAACAATACAGACTTTTCAAAAGAAATTTGTAAAATTTGCTAAACAAAAAAAAAATTACAAGTTGCTTAAAAAGGAATTCTGGTATGAGATAGTCAAATTGAGCCAAACTCTAATTAATTTGTTTTTCTTTTCGGAGAGGAGGTAGTGTATCATAGTAAAAGAAAAAAAAAATCAATCTGATGTGTACAGCACATTAACTTTTCCTTCAGATTCATATTCACATTTTCTTTAATTCATTAGACTGAGTTTAATTGGATAAAAAAAAAGAACACCCATAATTATTTGAAATGATACCAGATTTGAACTTTTAATTTAATTTTTGTTTTCATTTGGTAACTGGACTTTTCAAAGGTGGCGAAGCGAAAATGCAAAAAAACTAAAATATCTCAAGAATGTCTAGTCCTACTATAATAAGGTTAGTCTTATTTTGTTCATCATCAAAGATTATGTATAATACATGTATTTAATTGATATATTTGAGCATACATAGTCTTTTACTTTAGATTTTGGTGATTTTTGCAGGCCATTTCACAAAAAAGCAGGGTTTTTTTTTTTCCGAATCTTACCAAAATCTAATCAGCACTAATAAAATTTTCTGAAATTTAGTCAGTTTTTGAGCTGGAGTGGATACAAAGTCTGCACAGACAGACACACACACACACACACACACACAGACGTCATTCTAAAATAGCTTTTTCGTATTCTAGAAGTCCCAAAATGTGTAGATCCGTCGAAAACTCGACTTGTAATTTTTGACATGATTCCAATACTTTCCCTATACATTACCATGTATTGAAGGGAAAGTAATATCGAGATCTTTTAATCCAAGAATTGAGGGAGGGGGAGAGAATTTGACAGGTCAACTCATACACAAGAAAAAATACCTATTGATAATCTTGAACAAACAGTCAATCATCAATAGTAAAGGTCTTGAACAAAGACACTTTATAACGAAGCAGGAAATGTCCATCTACAAGATTTTAAAAAAAACTGCTTAGATTTTTGCCTTAAATTTAGATCTTTTCAGAAATTACTTATTGTAAGTTAATTTTGTTGATCATTCTTAAAATTATTTATTACAATTTTTTTGATTTGAAATTTTTAGATTTTTTCTAAAATTATTGCATTTTATTATATCCTTTTAAACATTTTAATGCAATAAAAAAAAATTTACATCTTTGATTATTTTAAGTTTTTAAAATATGTTTTAAAATTATTTACTGATATTCTTTAGATTTTTTCAATATTAATGCAATAAAATTTATTTAACTTTATTGCAATTTTAAAATTTTTTATAGATCTTTACTAAAATTATTTATTGCAGTTTTATTTTCATATTAAAGCATATGTATTGAGAAAAAGTTTTTTTTTTTATAAAAAATAAGCATTTTTTATTAATGTAATGTATACACTATTTTAGCATATTAAAAGTTAATTGAAAATTCTAGATTTTATACTTAAATTTTGTTAATTAGATTTTTAAAACTTCATTGTCGTGGCTTATTTATACCTGTTGTATATACTAATACTATGACAAACTCCTGAAATAAAAATCTTCTTGCTTCTATCTCCTACAATATAGAAAAATCACTTGCTACAAACTGTTACAATTTTGAAAAAATGCCTACTACAAACTGATGAAATTAAAAATAAATTGCCTGCTACAAACTTCTACAATTTCGGAAAATTGACTGCTACAAATTGCTACAATTTCAAAAATTTGCTGCTCCAAAAGAGTTTTTTGTAATCACATCACTGTACTTTATTTAAGGACTAAATGTATTAAAGAAAAAAATTTTAATTTATTTTTAGTAGTAGTTTTCTCATTTATATTTTCATTCTAGCTACATATGCTGCCGCTGTTCTATTTCAAATGTCTGAAAAAAAAACTCAAGATAGAAAAAGGTTATCAGGGGAGTTGACATATTCTCTCTTTAGCAATGAAAATGGGCCTTGGACTGGAATGGTATGTTGAAAATTTAGCGTTTATTACACTGTAATTGAATGACTGTAACAAAAAAAGATTAATTTACTATCACAACAGAGGAGAAAAAGACCTAAAAACAACCAAAAGAGAGTTTCCGTAAAGGATTCATAATTAATGATGACTTTTCATACAGTGGTAAATTAAAAGTTCAGAAAAGTAAAAAAAAAAATGTCAATCAATTCAATATATTATCAAGATAATGTTTTAACTATTTTATCTTCGGAGTCTTAAGATGATTATTGATTCAAGAAGTTAAATCAATAAATTGAACCGTCAACTTATTATGTGTACTTGCATCATATCAAATGGAAGTTGAACAGCAAACTTCTTGTATACAATTTCTTAAACAACCCTTTGCAGCCACAAAGATCATACAATTTCTTGCTTGTAACTAACCAGTCAGAATACTTACTGAGTATAACATCAGGATCCCTTTTTAACACTTTCCAACATAGTTGAACAGTGTTTGACTTTGGTCATTCTGTCTGTCTGTTAGTTTGGAAGATAACTTCCATAAAAATGACTTTATCACAATGACAATTTAGTATGTTTTTGAGACGGTCTGTAGGATGTTTGGAATGAAAATAAATAATATCACCCAATTATTTAACTGGGGTTGGAAAAATGAAATATATTGAACCCTTTTACAAACATGTTTTAAGCTGAGTTAACATTTACACATTTATTTGAAAATTGTAGGAAATATTCAAATTATCACATAAAAGGTGTAAAAAAAATTTTTAACAAAATATGTTGGGTAATTTTTTTTTAAATAAAAATGAAAATAATAATTACACACATATTATATGAAGAGATCATGCGACTCATTGCAAGATTTTTTTTTTTTTTCTTTTATTGAGATCATTTATATTTAGGGTTGCATCCATCAAAAAACCTCTTTATTTTTGTATAATTGGTTATTTAATAAGAAAAAGATTCAGATTTACACATTTTATCTAATGGGTGACCATACCTGCCAAATCTCCCGATTTTTCCGGGAGTCTCCCGAATTTTGAGGCAATCTCCCAAACTCCCGAAAAATTCCTAAATCTCCCGAATTTTTACAATAATTAGAAAAAATTCCTACAAAAGGGATTTTCCTAAAAAAATCCCTATGCAGACGTGACAACTCTCCGGATTTTGGTCGGAGACTCCGGATTTTTCATTACTTCTCCAGCCTCCGGATTACTAACGAAATTCTCCGGCGTTTTTTGTTGGAAATTTATCGATTAACCAGACATGGTATAATTCCTCGAAAACACCAATTTTCCGCATTTTTAGCACTGATTTCTATCATTCCCGGGATCGTAGCGAATCCATAATACAATGCAGGGTAATGCCAATCAAATTAACGGAGATTTACGGCCGCGTGTATTGTAAATTAAGATCTCGATCGCTTATTTTATGAAAGTAATAAACATACTTCTTCAAAGGTTATTGAGCATAAATCGCTAAAATGTTATTTTGTTCATTAATTTCGCATAAACACTGCGATTGCGCAATTCAGTTTGTTCTCATGAATCGCCGAGAGTACAATAGTATCTTTATCCATCCATCTCAATCTTCTAAATATTGCATATTTGATTGACTAAACTAGCTTATTTTCACATTCTGATTAATTATTATGGTTAATTTCTTAATTATTTTCGCATAAATAATGCGATTGCGCAATTCAGTTGCTTCGCGTGAATTGCCGAGAGTACGTTAGTATCTTTTTCCATCCATCTCCATCATTTAAATGTTGCATATTAGATTGACTAAACTAGTTTATTCTCATATTATGGCTAATTATTAAGGTTAATTTTTTAATTATATTTGCATAATACAAATTTTTCTATTTTGAAAAATCGGTATGAACTCTGTGAAGGGATAGTGAATAATTTAGTAAGGAGTTCTTAAAAAATGCAAAAAGAGCTACTACTTTATTTTTAAGTAGTAAGAAAGATTGAATTTGACATTTTTTAATTATATAGAACATGCTGTATTTTTACTTACCAAAAGATTTCTTTCATTCAATATTTTATCTGCAGAGAAGTGTTTCTGTGTCAAAGACATGTGAATGATTATTAAACAGTAACCAATGACATTTTTCTTTATGCATCATATTCAGTGTAATGAACATTGTTATAGACTCTGATGAGAATAACTCTAACGAATGTGCTTATTTTTTAAAAGATGATTTAATTCTTTTGTATTCGTTGAAATTAAATTGTGTTTATAGATACATTACAGATTTTTTATCATATTTGTCTATTTTTTATGGTGCAATTTTGTAGTAGAGGGAAAAAATCCCTATTCTGTCTTGAAAATTCCCTTTTATGCTTTCTGTAAAAAAAGAAATTGTTATCGCGCAGTGCGATTTTTCGATTTTTGTCACGAATTGCAAATATTTAAAAATCTCCCTAATTTTCATTTTCCAAGGTTGGCAGCTATGGGTGACCACCTGGGAAATAATCACCTGGGAACACCGCGTGCTGTTGGCACCTTTTGGGTGCGGTAGCTCGGTGGTTTGTGCGCTGGATTTGCACGTTGCCACAACTGCCGCCGCGTTCATGCGGAGTACGATCACGTTAAACATGTGAGTCCGTAAGTTCTTCTGAGAGGTTGGTGGTAGGGGAAGGAGGGTACAGTCCCTGTGAATGCCTTCCCCACTGGGTTCCAGTCTAAATTGGGTGGCACTTCCCAGCTGTCCAAACAGTTACCGGACCTACCTTCTGGTAGGTCCGACGGTCCGGGTCTCAACAACAACATTTTATCTAATGTCTGGCCGTCCAAATTGTTGCTCAAGTCTTTGGATGTGTCGGACGGTCTGGGTCTTCAACATTTTATGTAATGTAAAATATATTAAATAGCAATTGTAATCGAATATTTTCTCTGTAGCCTGCTGATATGGACATCAACATGATGGGTCAAGAAGAAGCATATCATGATCAGATGTACCAGGAAGGACCACCAAGTGTGCAATGTGAAGTCGCAAGACATAATCCTTATTCTCCTCAAGGTTTGTTATATTTTACAATATTGTTGATGAATTTCAATTGGAACCATCTACACTAAGTAATTAGGGTTACTACAGTTCATAGAAAGTAATTTTTTTTTCCCTTTCTTAAGAAAAGTACTCATTTTTTCATCTTAGGTCCTTAAAAATTATTTTTTTTTACCCCCATGGGAAAATTAACAAAAGTCAACATCCCCCCCCCCCCCCCTCTTCCATAGAAAAATAGCAGTTTCAGACAAAATTAGCAATTTAAATTAGTGCAATAGCCAAATTGTTGCCATCTTATTCAATAGTATTTTCTTCTATAATTTATTTTTTTCCCAGTACTTTCTTAGATACTATGTTGAACATTTTAATAGAAAACACTGAAAATCCATAGCATTCATAGATTGCTTATTTTTTATTATTATTGTTGTATAAAATATTTCTTGAACTCCTTTGAAATAAACATGTTTAAATGCATTTGGGTCCTTAAAGACTATTTCTGTTTTGCTACTTGTAGAAGGTGGGAACCCTGTTAATCATATCTGATCATGAGTATGCCAGTCTATGGGTTTAAAATGTGAGTTCTGGGTGTAGAAAATAGAGGTTAGTCTTAAACAAGAGGTACAGATTAGAGGATGAAAATTTAAAAAAAATAATAGATTTTTAAATATTTGCAAAACCCTACCCAAAATTTATAACCTTGTGGATTTAAAGCGCTCTAGCAGTAAAAAAATGCTGTCTTAAATGGAAGTGCAAATAGTATGATGAAAATTAAAAAAAAAATAATAGAATTTTAATGATATGCAATTAACTGGCACAAAATTCTCACTATCTTTAAAAAGTGTTTGACTTTTATTTGGGTTTTCAAGGGCCCTTAACAGTCCTTGATTTTTGTTCTATCAAGATTATAGTTTTGCCATGCAGCTTTACTTCAGGCTCTGATCATCCAAATAATTTTGCTGCAATTACTTTCGCTATTTTAATTACATATTTGATGACTAAATCCTTTTTAATCCTTTTATTGTATACATTTAACAAAAACAAATAAGATATGTGGTCCTTGAAAAATAAAATTTTGGTCTTTGAATGTTCTTGAAAAGTGCTTTATTTTTATGAGAAGTGGTAAGAACCTTGTTGCAATATTTCATTTTGCTTTACAAAAAACCCAGTGCTATGATATCGTGATTAATGTTGGAAGTTATTTTGCTTATGCACCTTATAAGTAGATGACGGGTTTCAGCAGACATTTCCTCATTCAGCACTTGCCAGAACATTAACAATATCATGGTTGATTGTTAAATTTTGTTAGACCTGGAGTGTGCAAAATCTAGAGAGCCCAGGCCAATTATCATTGTTAAGTACAGAAGTTCTGGATGATGTGAACATATAATTATTTCATCCGAGATATCTCAAAAAATTATCTTCTGAAACTGAATTGTCATCAGCTACTCATTTCAAGGCTGCGGAGAAGTTGAGTCTTATAAAACAGCACAACTGAGACAAAAAAGAGAAATGATACTTATAAGCAGATGCATGCCAAGGTTTTTAACTGCTTATTTTATTTGACCCTACTGCAGAAGTACCAACTGACCTATTATTTGATATAAAATTTACCCCTGCTTAAGTGTTACCTTCTTAAATGTTGGATTGTGTCCATTTTGAATCCCCCGATATTTGATAATATTTTATAAAAAATTCCTATTTTTCAAAACAAATAGGATATGTGAACCATTATGATTTGATTTTTTTCCTTATTCAAACATTATCTATGTTCTCTTCAGTCTTGATTATTGGTTTGAATTGTAATTGGTTAAAATTCTGTTAATATTAGTTTGATATGACATTTATTTATGTAATCATTTTAAATATAATTAAAACTTTTGTTCCTTTGTCCTTTCTGTAAAATTTATTATTTAAATATACTAAAATATTAATATATTAATTTATATTTATTTTGCTGTCATGGATTTTCAAATGGTATGTATATCTTGCTACTAAAACTTTGTATAAAACAGCATGTAACATAAAATGTGGTACAAAACCTACACAACTTCCTTGACCTTTACCTTACACCTTACACCTTTCACCTTACACCTGTTACCTTACACCTTTCTGGTAGGTCGGACGGTCTGGGTCTCAACAACAACAACTTCCTTGAAGAAACCAGGCATGTGTTAAGTGACTACAATTTTTCGAGGACGTTGTAAGCTCCCTTCTTCAGGCCATAAGAACATATAAAACAAGATGCTCCCTTAACAACCTTCAAGAGTGAACTGAATAAAATTTGTTCTTAACAGTTGTTAAGGGCGCATACTGGTCTACCTGTTCTTTTAGCCTGAAGAATGGGACTTATACCACCCTTGAAACAATTATAGTCACCTAACTAACATATCCCTGCTTTCTTCAAGGAAGTTGTGTAAGTTTGGGCTTACAAGCAGCAGTTTGATTTATTGTAATAAAATGTGGTTATTTGGAGATCCAATTGTTGGAAAATTTAAAATTGCATTTAGGGCCTTGATAAATACAGCTTTTCGTGTTAATTCTGAAAACAAAACTTTATATCTATTCACATATAATTTCAACTCACACATTTTGCATTAGAAATCAATTAGAACATAAAAACAGCTTTACATTTTTTGGGCTGATAACATTTGGCTAGTTTTGCATTGGTTTAAACGATGAATTTTCCCCCCATCCCTGGTTGACAGAAAAAATAATAATTTCTCAGAATTAGCAATGCAATTAGAACACAATAAAAATGTTTTTCATATTTGAGAGGCATGTGGCTATCTAAATCCACTGAAAACTAAAACAAGTACAGTTGTCTGTATAATGACTATACAGAACATTTAAAAAAAAAAAAAATGTACAACGGGAAAAAAATTTGAACCATTGGTTGTAATCGGAGTTCTATTTACAAAAATGTTTTAAATAATGTAGGAAGTTATAAAACACTAATTTTAAATTATGTGCAATATTTTTGCAAAAAGTTAAGAAAATTAACTTTTTATACGGCTGCTCTGGTGAGAGAAGTCAAATTACAAAATGTTACGCATGTTGTATTTAGTAAAAGTTTGGCTGTAATACAATAATGGACCAATTATCCGGAATCCAAGAAACTGTGTGAAAAAAATGTAAAAGACTTTTTTGTATGTGTGCGTGTTATCAATGGCAGTTGCTAATTTTCTTTAATAAAAACAAAATACTTCTTTTCTTTAATATAAACAAGATTAAAATCAAAATACTTCTTTTTTAGTGGTTTTATGATGTAAAACAAATACATAACAACCTCAAAAATCTGTAGAATGATTACATTCAATTCCTTTAAATTTTTCTTTGACAAACAATCTGTCATTCTTAGATATGTCATTTCTATGTTATCACTTCTGTTGTTACTTAACATTCTGTTAATGTCCAAATATAATTCTTTTATGAGCACCCCCACAGTTTTATTTTTAGTTACGTATGACCAGGAATGTTGTGATAGCTAAAAATGATTTGATCTGTGGAGGGGATCAACTCAAATTTGATGAAATGTTGTATTGTCGTTGCAAAACCATATGTGTATAAAAATTTCAAGAAAATTGATTTGGTAGAAGTGGATCAAAAATCGATTTCAAGATTTGATTCAAACAGAGAAATCAACCTTGAACCCTTTGCGGACGGCTGCATTTTTGAACTACCGTGACCTAAAGGACGGAGCGCTTCACTTAAGAAAGGCTATTTTTTTTTGCTCTAAGCTTAACTCTCGAAAAAAATTCACAAAAAATCACCTGTTCAACACAGCAGTCTACTTTTCTCAGGAATAAAAGAAATACTTATTTTCTATTTGATATATATTTTTCATACAAATCTCAATACAAAATACTCGTTAGTTGCTTTTACTATGAATTCTACTATTCATCATCGAACAATATGCTAAAAAAATTAATTTCCTTATCTAAATTAGGTGGCATAATATTGTGATTGATTCCAAGTATGATCAGAAACTCAAAAGAATTCAGATCTTTCAAATCTCCTGTCCAAACATCATTTGCAGAAACAGGTACTGAAGCTGGCAACATTGCAATAATAATATGCTCAGAATCTGAAGAATTACTTGCATTTTCATATCCATCTTTAGAAATACCACAGTTCCACAAATCTTTACTATCTGCATCACTCATTACTGCCTGGTTTGTTTATCATATGAGTATATTCTTCCACAGAAAGAAAATGTCCTGGCCCAGCCATTCTTTTATCCGAAATAACGTAATAATTTCACTGCCGCGCATTCCTCTAAAACCCAAACTTAAAAAAAATACTCTCTTATATTCCCATGATTCACCAACGAAATCATAAACTGAAAAACAAAACGAGAACCTAAACTCAATTATAAAATAGCAGAGGATATGAAAAGTGCTCTATTTGTTTATATTACAAAACCATGCTTCACCGCTTCAAATGGAGAAATAATTTATTCGATCCCCCCTATGCCAAGGTCAAGTATTTGTAAAAGACATTGGAGTTGTTCACATGGACATTTATCACCATCTAGTAGACAAATAAATTCAAATCCATATGAAAACGTGAATCTATGATGGCCGTCCTTTAGAGAAAATTTTTCTCCAATGCTAATGCGTGACAACCGTCCTCGAATACAAGTTCGCAGTATACGTGCGGGTGCGTCAACCAAAGAGTGTAAAAACGGAAAAATTGCTTCTATTGTTTCATTGAAGCTACTCAGTTGTAAATGAAAATTTTGCATGAAATTAAACATGTACTGTGACGCATAATTTGACAAAAATTATATGTACACCTTTTAATTTCTACAGATAAGAAGTTTTATGCAGAAAATAAAATTTTATTTTTTGAAACAATATATCTACATTCCCTCTCCCCCCCCCCCCCCTTTTTTTTTTTTTTTTTTTTTTCTTCCCGTATATTGTGCAACAACTCCAACTGTATAAGCTTTAAATTTCTAATATAAATTTTAGAACTAGCCAATTGTTTACATATGTTGCATTTAATATGATGCATTCAACTATTGATTGACTAAAATATTTGTTTCTAAGTTATTTTATTTACTGATGTTTTGCTGTTTCTAGGATTTGATCTTCAGGTTCCTATCGATTCGATGCAAGGTCTTGATCTTGGGAGTCAGGTTCATGGTGGTTATGGAGCGTACATGGATGGCCCTGACATGGATTTGGACACTCCTCCTGATATTAATTTTGAAGCATTAGAATCAATGTTACCTTGTTCCCCACAAGATGGTGCTACTCAGATGACTTGGTACAATGGTGACTTATAAGCAGCTTGGGACATTCTGTTCCTCAGTAGCAAACAGACTGCTGAAGTTATGTTTTAATTGTATTCTGTTGACAGAACCCTAGAAACATCATGGTTTGCACTCTTTAACAGGTTTTTCGTATAATTTTACTAACTCAAAAAGTTCTGTAAACTTGTTAAGATGGAATTAAGTTCTTGACAGGTGCCTACTGTTCAACTGTGAGCAAATTATGAATTTTTTCTGATCTTAACAAAAATTTAACTATAAAATTAAATTAAAATCACTTAACAAAAAACTAAAAACTGATTCAGTAATGCATCTGCCACCTTATCAGAAAGACAGAAAACCTGGAATTGTCAAATCTTTTTGAATAAGTGCTGAAAAATCTATAAAAATGTTCAAAACATGTAAAAGTCAAGGAATTTAAAAATTTTAGTCAACCCTTCAAATGTAAAATTTTTAAAAGCCAAAATTGGATCAGAACTACTTTGCTACATGACTAGATTTCTAGGTGCCGTGGTAGCCAGGTTTTTGTCCAGCCCTACTTTACATTGCATGTATTTCTTGTGCAACTTAGTAGATCTGCCATATTCAAACCTTTGCTGAAAAATTTAACCAAATAATTATTTTTTGATTGTCGTTCTTTTTTTTTTTTGAAAAATTTTCATTAAAATTGTATTTTTTGCCTTTTATTACTTTTTTACTATGAAATAGTGATTTAAAAGGTGATTTACTTTTTCATGACAGTTGTATAACTCTTTTATAGACTTTGAATTTTTTGACAAGTTGCTCAAGGAGAAAATTTTCTGCAATGTAACAAAAATCTATGTTTTCACAAATAAAATAAAATAATTCTTTATGAGAATATAAAGAATTGTTATTTTATTTTATTTGTGAAAACATAGACTTATTTAACTCATACTTCAAAATATTATGTGCAATTGAAGCAAGAGTAGAAACCTTGATTACACATGGGGTTTTGAAATTTTGTATTTGTTATTTTAGTTTTGATTATGCGTTTTTATTGTTATTTAAGTTATTAGTTGTAGCTTTTGTAATGGTACTTATATGTCAAAGCCCTGCCACTCAACAGTGTCAAACACTATTAATCCATATGTAGAACACATTTATTTTCATATATGCATATATATCACATTTGATATATATTTCATATTTTGCTTAATATTTTATATCTTATATGGATTTAAAATATTCATATCCATGTGTCAGCATGGGGGCTGGCTGTAGCACATAAGTGCCTATATATCTTATCTGTTCATTTAGGTTTTGTTATTTTACTATAACTATATTTCATGAAAAGCTAGCTTAATAGGATTGACATGATTTAACCTCTGCTATGCAATATACTCATGTATTCTATATCAATCTGTAATAACTATTTTGGCAGGGTAAAACTAATAGTCCGGGGTTAAGAAGATATTCTCCCTTCATACACTTGTTTCATTTTTCCTATGTTAATCTATAGAAAATAGTTCCTAACTTCTAGCTCATTTAGATTTTAGAATTTTTTCTACTGTGTTTTACCAAACATAGATGCCAAAAAATGAAAAGTTTATACTGTTTTAAAAAATCAGTAAAATAGTTGGACATATATTTAATATATATTGAAATGTAGTGCATTCATTTTATAAAAATATTAGAAATATTTCAAATTATTATTTCTTTATATATATATATATATATATATATATGCACAAACACATTCCTATTCCCAACATCTATACTTGGCAAGAAACACTGGAGAAAAAAAATTCTAGAAACTAAACGAACTAAAGGGATTAAAGACTGTGTCCTTTAGATTAACATGAGAAAAATGAAACACACTACAGGAAGAAAAATATCCTCTTATATTCAGTATTTCTTTAGTTGAAATCACTCTTTTTCTTCCTCAAGTTATACGATGCATAAAAGTTTCCAAATGCAGTGTTAGAATATCAGGGATGTAAAAAAGCAATTACAGGTTAATTCATAGTCGAAACCTATAGAGTATAGCTGAAAATTTTTCTTTAAATTATGGGGGGGGGGTTTATTTATTTTTTTTTTTAATCTAAATGTCTATTAACTCACATTATTTTAATCTAGAAAAATGTATTTATGCTTGTTCTTCATGCCTGTTTAAACAAAACATACTGTCGTGCTATGTAGATTCTGTAGCATATATTCAAACTGAAATATCTTCCGTCCTGACTGTAATTAAATCATGAAAAATTTTCACCATTTTTACAATTTTCATCTCTAATTAAAATAGCTATGATTTCTTGTACTTCATTTTTTTTAACCAGCATAAATCAATCATGTATTTTGAATTTTTAATAAACATTTTTCATCCATTTTTTTTTTATTCTAAATTCTTCTAGTTTTCATGATCGACCCATTTCACATCCTGAGAAAATCTTGAAAATGGTTGGTACATATTTTATTCTAAACACTTTAGCTGTCACAATTATCATTCTACGCATTTCACAATTTAAAAAGACCTTGCATGTGAGGGGTTGAAGACCCAGACCGTCCGACTCATCCAAAGGACTTGAGTAACAGCTTGGACGGCCGGTGCATGTGAGGGGTGTCATTTAACTTTCTCATTTTTCTCACCAAAATAAAACAGATGGCCCAAGAATTTGAAAATATCAATACTCCCTGTAATCTTTAAACCCAAAGGCCGTAATTGATGCAATTCTGATAACATTTATATACATTTCCTTATTATTTAAATCAAAATATATTTACTGCTGTATTAACTCTGTTAATACAGCAGTAAATATTAACTGGGTTTAATTCCATTGCTTAGCAACATTTTTTTTTTTTTTCAAATAACTTAGCAGATCAAATATCATTTGCATAAGCAATGGAAGACTTAATAATACATTTTTTATTAATATCTCGATACCCCTGGTCTTAAAAACTCAAAACGTAGACTGCATTTTAAGTAGGGCTATTGCAAGTCTACCCCCAAAAAATTTCATCGAATTCGGTACAGCCATTCTCATGTGATACAAACACAAACACACAGACAGATTTTCAATTTTATTTATACAGATTATCCAGGTTTACTTATGTTAAAATGTTTCAATTTCTGCAAAAAAAAAAACTAATGAAAAAAATTATATTTTTACGTGTTTCAGATTAAGAAAAACATATAATTCCAAGAAATCACACAAGTTCCCTCATCTCTCTTTCATTCTTGCATAAACAAAACAAAATAAACGAGCACAACATAACCAAATTCTAGATAACCATAATTTCTAACTCATTCTCATGATTGTAAATGTTTTCTTTGCTTATGCAGTTCATCATTTGTAGTATCCATATCTGTTGATATTCATCCATTAATCCAGTGTTTTTCATCCTTTAAGTTCATGGTGCCCTTGACAAACTACATTCTTTCTGCAGCTCCTCTGTGGCTGCAATGCCATTGAAAAACGAAGACATTCGGATATTTAATATTGTTTGGAAAAAAGTAATGTTAACCTGCAGTGCACCTGACTATCATTCAAAGCACCACAGTGTGCAGATAGAAAACCACAGCATTAATCCATTAATGCAGAGTTCAATTTTTTTACTTAACACAGTCTACAATATTTTTACTTATGCTATTTATTAGTTAGTAGAAAAATTGATCAATATAATTTTTTTTTTTTTTTTTTGTTAACTGGCGTTAATGTGTTAAAATTTTCAGTCTTGGAAAAGTGTTTGAGTTTTAGAGATCAAAAAATTTAATCAATCATTGAAATTCAATAATTTTTATATAGCTTTATATTCTATACAGTTACATGTAAAGAAATCAAACATAATAAATACAACAAAACCAAATTATTTAAGAAGGAATAAACTGTTCAAAGAATTTTGTAAAATAATTCTAAAACAGTGGCAATATTTTCATAAGTGCACAAATACTGTAAAAATCTTCCAATTTTACACATTTAATGTAAAAAGAAAATTTTCCACTTTAACCAAGGAGCAATAAAAATTGCATTTTAAAAATAGTTTTATAAAATGATCTAGAACATTTTTTATTATTTACACAGATGGCATCAATCGGTTAAAAATCTGTCATTTATATTTTTGCCTATTTACTTCAAAGGATTGCAAAATAATTACTTGAAACTACTTTAATTCAATATAAAATTTTAACCTATTGCAAATACACAGATGTAGAGATGATATTAGGCATAGGCTTGCTTTTGCACTTTGTTTCCAGCTCGAGTTGACATAAAATTTTAGCTATGTTTAATCTCCAGTGTATACTATAGAAATTACTTAGCTTCAAAGGATTGCAAAATAATTGCATTTAACATAACACTTGAATTACTATTAATGTCATTTTGTGCACTTAGTATATAGATAAATGTTTGTACTTGAGAATTATAATGATTTCCATAGGTATATTTTGAAAATGGCTGCAATGTTAACACAATCATTTTTCTCACAATCCTAAACAACATAGTTAACAGAATTTAAGCAATGACAAAATGCAAAATGGTGACAATATATTTAAATACATCAAAATAAATTTTCAAATCTTTTGTTTACTATTTAATTTAAATTCTAAAAAAGCTTTTTATTTTTCAATAATTGAAATTAGGAAACTTGTTTACATTTCAATAATTAAAAATTTAGAAAACTTTTATTCACTGTATTATATTTTAAAACTTTTTTTTTTACTATTTAAATTGTTGTTTTTGAACTTTTAAATTTTGAATATGCTTTGTTTACTTTTAAAAGCTTTGTACACATGCATAAGCAAACAATGACATACTAAAAGAGAATGAAATAGATGATTACTTACTACTAGAATCAGTAAGTAAGCATCTGTTTTAGCTTTAAACATTAAAAAGGTTAGCTTAATCTTAAGTACCATAATGTATTTGTAGTTGTTTACCAATAGTTCATTTTTAACATTTATTTATAACCTATGTGTCATGGTTCACTAACATTCTAGAGCATAAAAATATAAATCAACATCCAATTTTTACAATAAAATAGCAAAGTTAACTAATCAGCTTAGAGATGGTATCCCGTCCTCCATTGATTTTTCCCAATTTTGCCCATCAAATGGGATTTCATCAATAGAATCAATAGTTTCACTGTCTATGCAATAGACCATCACACCTGAAAAGACAATTCTCAAAATATACACTTATCCTAAAAATAAAAAATCTGATATGGGTAGCACATGACTTTTTCTACAGACACAAATTAATTTTCTCTTTCTTTCACAGTTAATTATATTGAGTTTAATTAATTGCACAAAATAACATGGATAATTATATGAAATGACTGAATTTAGGGTTTTAATTCAATTTTCATTTGGTAATTGGGCGTATTTTCAATGCATGTAACAGTCGGAGGAGGATGGCTATATTATCAGGTGTCAGGCTGAGAATGTACATATGTTATGAGGGGGTGAACATTCAAGAAAGGAATGTGGCCGATTGCAAAAAGTAACCAAGCAATAATCAAATTGCCAAGGTTTTATTTTTTAATTCTGCTGCTTAATTAACATTTCATAATTAACTTTAACTTATTTCTCCTATCATAGATGACTATTGGCCATTTTTAGAAATAAATAAAATATTTTACCATTGTTTCATTTACTTGAAATTTTTACTGTTTTTTTGTTTGCAAGCACTGGTGTAGCTAGGCGTATTCTATGTTGTGAAAAAGTGGCCTCCAGTACAGCTCCTCAAATTTACTGTATACTTTTTATAAGGAACAATTTTCTAATTGAAACTTCCTTTACAGAAGGCTCATATAAGAAGTTAAAATTTTGTATTTTTTTTTACTTAAAATATGTTACATGGCCAAAACTGTCACAGCCTGACAGTTTATCTTTTGTGAAGTATTTTTTAAATTAAAACCATGGGTCTGCAACCAATTTTTTATGGGATATTTAATCTTAACCCATATTGTACCAAGCATTGAAAAATTTAATATTTTTTTTATAAAATCATGATATGCACCTGTGTTAGTTGTAGAGTAGCAATGTTTGCAATGTAACGGAGAAAGAAATGAGTATCTCCATTACTAACTAATGGGGGTTAAGTAGTAGTAGATTGTATCATCGTCCTATTTTTCGGACAGTCGCAAATGCAAGGAAAATTGATCCTCTAGATAATTTTTTTTAACAATCCTTTTGTACTGGTATAAAAATATGGAATATTACCTTAATAAATTTATATGTATGTTTTTTCTTGGAGCTCAAAACATTTTTAAAAAATTAATAAAAAAATATCCAACATTAATTTAAACTTGTGACAAAAGCAAATATATCGTTAATGATTCTTAAACAATACATTGTCTTTAAATTGAATTAAAATATGCAAAAGAATTTATATAAAAACCACTTATGTGTGCTGTTCTATTTTTAGGACGCTGAGGAAATATGGGTTAAAATCTTTTAGAGACACCCTGTATAATATACCAATTTGGATTCTGAAATTTTTTTTCTATATGATACTGGCGTATCATATAGAAAAAAATTTGATGTCACAACACATGTACGACTTTCCTTAGACTTACATTAATGTTTTTTTTTTCTATATGTTATGTACATGAATTATTATATTAATTTGAATTTTACTGCATTAAATATATACTTATTTGAAATTACATGAAATTTGCTTTTACTTGTAAAAAATATTTTTCTTTTCCATTTGGCATATTTTAAAATGTGGCTAAATTTTAAAACAAAGAACTGAAATAGTTTGAAAAAGTTAATTCTAACATAATGGGATTGGTTTTATATTGGGTATTTCAGCATAGTTGACCTTACTTTTTGAGCTTCAGCAATTGGTTTTAGATGCATACTTCCAATTTGAAAGTTTGTTCGAATTAAAAGAAAAATTCTTTCACATAATGTTTTCTGACGAGAATATTTTTCTAAATTTTTATATTGTCCCTTAAGCCAAAAATATTCAATTAAAAAAAGTTGTGCTGTATAGTAACTACTCTAAAAAAAAAAAAAAAAAAAACTGCAATTATCTAAAATATTTTATGCGTTTCGCTTATTAAATATTGGAAATTTTCCCCCTACAAATCCAGAATCAGCTACAAATAAAATTGCACAGACACATTTATGTTAAATCTGGTTTTATTTAAGATCAGTCCCTGCAGCATGAGTCAAAGTTGAGGAATAACTCAATTTTAATTTTCTGATGTTAGCCTATTTTGTTAACACTTTACAACAATGTTGAAAAGTGTTTATGACTTTGTTCATTCTGTCTGTCTGTCTGTCCGTTAGCACAATAACTGCCGTAAAAATGACTTAATCAAAATGAAATTTTAGTATGTTGTTCAGGCGGTCTATAGGACCTATGGGAATATAAATGAATAATATCACCCAATTAGTTTTGGCTTGAACCCGGGTTGAAAAAATGAAATACATTGAGCCCTATGGGACCTAATTTTTCAAAAGTTCTTTTTAATTCATATTGAGTGTTGTATCCGTCCTAAAACCGCTTTAATCAATTACAATATATTTGAGTTTAAAGGATCATCCAAATTTGATTATTTCTACAAAGAAGCCTATTTTTCATTTATGTAAAATGTAAACCCCAAAATATGTAGAATGAGTTGTACAAGAATTGCTGTATTTCTTTAACGCAAAATTATTTAGCTCATGGAGTTTGCATAGCTGATATGAATGAAATATTCATGGATTTTACAGAGAAAAGGACGATTTTTTTTTTTATGAAGTTTTAAGCATAGAGTTTAATTACTTGTATCTCCATGGTTTTAAGTTTTTAAATAAAATAAATTATTTTAGTACTGTGATGAATGAAATGAATGGGAAAATGAAATTATGAATGAAATGCTGCTTTTATAGAGAGAGTCAGGCGTGTTATTTTTTCTATGACGTCATTTGAATGAATTTCAGTTGTTTTCGATGAAGTTTTCAAATATAATAAATTATTGTAGTATTATGATAATTTTAAAAATATTACCGAGAAATGTATCGCATTTTAGAGATGTTTAAACCAGGCAATTTATATTTCAATGCCATCATTTGAATGAAGTTCATTTTTTTTCGATGAAGGTTTAAGTTTATAAATATAATAAATTAATTTAGTATTGTGATAAGTTTTAAAATATTACTGAGGAATGTATTGCATTTTTTAGATATTTAAATAAAATTGCATTGAAGTTGGAAAGTGTTTCATAATCAATGCTTTAAGCATGATTTATCTTTCTTATTAGTTTTTACATTATTTCTATTGTAAATATCTTCATGAATATTGTAGATAAGTTACGCTGGGTTTTTTTCCATTGACTAGTTATTATCCAATGCAGCTTATTCTGCTTAAGGGACCATAAAAAACTGTAAACCCTAAATTTTTATGAAAATACTACCCACATGGAAAAGAAACTATATAAAAGAATTTAACTTTATCAAATTTTCAAATTGGAAGTATCTGTAGACCAATTACTGAAGCTTAAAAAGTGAAGTCAACTATGCTGATACACCTGTATATTAGTTAGCTCTAAACTATTATGTGGCATTTAATTAATATATTTAGGCTTATTTAATCTTTTTTTTTAGTTTTAATCAAATTTACAAACCATTTAAAAAAAAGTGTGATATATTTTTCAAATTTGTATCAAAATCTAATCGGTACCAAGATTATGAAAAGTCTTACTGTTCATGAAAATCAGATGGATACATATACTGCACAGATGGACATCATAATAAAAATAGTTGATTTGTGTTCTAGGAAGTCCAAAACATGTAAATTCGTTGATATCTTGGAATTTAATTTTTGACAGCATTTCAATACTTTTCTGTGTATGGTAGAGAAAATTATAAACAGAAAACTCTCTACGAGGAGTGTTGGCTCAATTCAAATATGTTAGGTTCTAAAAAGGGGAGGTAATTTAATAATTTTATGTGAGTGTTCCTGAATTACTTTAACAAATGTCACTGGTACAGAAAATCATAGTCTGGAACGAGCAGACTGCTGCTCTGGATAGGGAATGATGGAGATGCATTACTGGTGTGGTTGAGCCTGCGAGTAAAAATTCAAATTGGAATGGCAATTATTTCAAATATCTCATTTTAATACACTTTTCGTGTCCACTCAGTTACCCTCGAATCAGTTTCCTGGATTTTTAGGCACATCAGCAAGAGGTAGATGGTGAAATGATCGACATACAAAATATTTTAACACTCGATGGATGCATATTTTTACATTCCTTACAATACCTATGTACAGGAAAAATATTAAAATTGGGTTAAAAGGTTTTGCGAAACATTTTGATGAATTTGGTTATGTGAAAATTTTTAAGAAATTGAACTAAATTTTTAAAATCTAAAGTTGATTTCATGATAAGACTGAATTTGTCTATTCCCATAGTGGTTCACAAAACTGGCTCATATCAAGCTTCTTGCTGCTATTGCAGATATCGACTATTCGATGCTAATGAGTGCATAATAAATGCAAATAATAGTTTATATAGTTAACGCTCCTGACAATGCTGCAGAAACAAGCTGAGTATCATTTTCAGCATTTTCCGGGCAGTTCATTCATAACAATATGTTTTTATTTACACATTTCATTAGTTATTTATATGTGTAATCAAATTTGTAATATATACAATATTTATTTGATTTTATTTCATGGAAAAAAGTACAATTGAAAAAAAAAAATCTGATGTGGGCACCACATGACTTTCCTTATATAATGTAATGAATTTACTACTTTTACAGTAAAAAAAATAGGTTTTTCTTATAGTAGATACTAATATTCTTTCCAAGATATTTAATTTTCGACAATTTATCGTCATTTTCATTGATTTAGCGTCATTTTTATCCATTTGGCGAGATTTTCGTTAATTTGGCAACATTTCAAAAAGTCGCCAAGTTTGCGACATTCCGCCAAATTCGTCGCCAAAATTTCGCCAAGCATTATGGGCGGAGAAATAAGTTATTCTTACAGCAGATAAATGACTATTGGCGTTCAAATACAAAAGTATTACTTAAAGTATCTTTTTTCATGAATGGAACGATCTAGATCCACGAGAATGATGTCACTCAATTTATCGCATGGTATTACATATGAAAAATGAACATGTTTCTCAATAGGAAATATTTTTTTTTATTTTATATGACTTTTTGATATTTTTTTTTAAATGTGCAATATCTCGAGAACGGTTCATGTTAGCGTTCTGAAATTTATGTCAATCGTTTTCTAATGAAAAATTACATAAGAAATGTCTATTTGCGTAACTTTATTAAAGGTTTTGATTTTTTGACGATTTTTTCAAAATTTCATTCGAAAATTTAGGGGGGTTCTGAACATTCGATTGCGTATAAAAACAATAGACTTCCAGTGTTTAAGGATTGTGATTTTTGTACCAAATTTTGTTCCAATCGGTTCATTCGTTCGTCAGTTATCGTCTCCACAGACTCACTGACACACACACAGACATCACTTCAGAAATGTTACTTTCCTGATATACATAATGTATAAGGAAAGTATTGTGACGGGGTCGAAAATTCGAGTTCGAGTTTTTGACGAGAGAGCACGTTTCAAACATCCTCGATCACGAATCAAACATTCTTGAAGTGATGTCTGTGTGTGTGTGTCAGTGAGTCTGTGGAGACGATAACTGACGAACGAATGGACCGATTCGAACGAAATTTGGTACAAAAATCACAATCCGTAAACACTGGAAGCCTATTGTTTTTATACGCAATCGAATGTTCAGAACCCCCCTAAATTTTCGAATGAAATTTTGAAAAAATCATCAAAAAATCAAAACCTTTAATAAAGTTACGCAAATATTTCTTATGTAATTTTTCATTAGAAAACGATTGACATAAATTTTAGAACGCTAACATGAACCGTTCTCGAGATATTGCACATTTTTCAAAAAAATTATCAAAAAGTTATATAAAATAAAAAAAAAATATTTCCTATTGAGAAACATGTAGACTTTTCATAAGTAATACGATGCGATAAATTTAGTGACATCATTCTTGTGGATCTAGCTCGTTTCATTCATGAAAAAATATACTTTGAGTAATACTTTTGTATTTGAAAGCCAATAGTCATTTACCTGTTGTAAGAATTACTTATTTCTCCGTCCGTAACGCTTGGCGAGATTTTGGCGGAATGTGGCCAACTTGGTGACATTTTAAATTGTTGCCAAATTAACAAAAATATCGCCAAATTGATAAAAATGACGCTAAATCAATGAACATGACAAGTAATTGAAGAAAATTCAATATCTTGGAAAGAATATAAGTATCTATTATAAGAATAACATTTTTTTTAACTGTAAAAGTGATAAATTCGTTGCATTATATAAGGAAAGTTATGTGTTGCCCACATCAGATTTTTTGATTCGCGATCAGGGATGCTTGAAACGTGCTCTCCCGTCGAAAACTTGAATTCGAATTTTCGACCCCGTCACAATACTTTCCTTATACATTATGTATATAAGGAAAGTAAAAATGGACAGTCAGGAGATACAATTGAAAGAAATTGGCGATCCAATGATACCTATGCAAATAAAGGTTGGGAACTGTTTACCTAATCCAAAAAACTATGAACTTGGGCACTGCAACTTGAGTTTACTCCCTACTTTAAATTTGAAGTTGGCTGCATGGCATTCCCGATTTCGTCAGTCACCACAAAGGTCCACAATATTGCAGCACACTTAAGTTTTCTTGCTGCAATTATGGTTATCAGTTATTCTGTTAAGAGTGCTAAAGAAAAAAGCTAAACCAGTTCGTAAATGGTGACTTTACTTTTCAGCATTTACAATGGCAGCATGAATCTTGGCTTTAGAAATATGTTCTTTAGGTAGATTCTGTGACTATGCTATTTTGTATTTACCATTGTTTTATCAAATTTATTGAAATATATCACTTTAACTACTTTGCCAAACCCACAGGTAAATTATGTTGTGGGAAATTAACATGAAAATTATGAATGAGAATACCTAACTAGAAAAATAATTTAATTTTGGCACTTACTTATTCCATCTGGATTAGACCGTGGTTTATAGAAACTTTGTACTCCACAGGTATCACAAAAGTAATGCTTTGCTTCTCCAGTATTAAACGTATATAGTTTTAAATTATCTTGGCCTTGCAGAAGTTTGAAATTTTCTTTGGGAACAATAAATGCTTTGATCTGCTTTTTCACACATATGCTACAGCTGCAATAAAAAATATTTTATAAACCCCATAATCATTCATATATTTCATTATTGTAAACTAATGCACTATTTTTTGTTCAAATAAAAATAAAAATTCAGTGTACTATAGCATTTTTTTTTTATCAGCGATTTGGAACCCTTGGAGCCATAATTCTCAGTCTGATTCACGTCCCACAGGAGAGCAATTTGAAAATAGACAATAAGAAAATTTTTTTCATTCAACCGCAAATAGAGAAAAAAATTTCTGTGACTCAAAATTGAGTCATCTGGCACAGTTTCCATTCATCATTTAATACCTGTGATTGCTAGATTTAGATCGGTTTGGTATTGACTTTTTTTAAATTAATTTTTTAATAATTAATAATATAAATTTGGAAAGTAAAAGAAGTTGGTGATTTTAAAGGATTTAAAAGTAAATTTAGTTTTGAAAATTGATTTCTTAAATATTTTTTGGTATTGATTTTTTGTAAATTTTAAGTGATATTATTATTTAAATTATATATTTTTAATTTGTAAATTTTATTATACCCTTGCAACACCATATTTGTATTTATATTAATGGTGATCATCAAATTTTTTTAAGTTTCAAAATGAGGCATAGTGCAAAAAACATTAAGAACCACTGCTGTAGGAGTTCAATGCAAGAAAACATCTGTCCTTGCTTTTGCTGATGTGGTTGCTGTCTTTTTATGCTGAAGAAGGTCTTTATGTCTCCCAAATGGGTTGATAATTTTAATCAATTTTTTATGCTGCCACAACAAAGTATTTCAATTTTAGATTATTTTAAACAGCAATTTGGGCTAATTTTTATAAATGAAAATGTATAATTGATTGTAGTTTTATTATGACAGCTCATCAGGGCTAATTTTATGAAGTGGCTAGTGTAACTCAGGCTCTCAAATTGTCATTTTTAACCATAATTACATTAATATCAAAAGGAGCATAGTGATGTCAATATTGTAGGACTCTGAATTATCAAGTCAGTTGTACTACTTATAAGTAATTATATTTGCAAAATTGATAATTGATTTACAAGAAGTTATAGGTATGATGAAAAATTAGAAAAACAGTTACTACAGAAAATGTTGAAAATGTCAGTTTTTAAATCATTGTTGTTCCAAGAAAATTGCAATCTTAAGAACATATAACGAACACATATGATTGCTTTTGTATACTATCATGGCTTTGTTTTGAGAATATCAGAATGTGAGTGTGGGATTAAAAAAAAGTTTCCCTGTATCAATATGTTAATTTGAAATTGGAATGGAATAACAAGTACTTCTTCCTGTTTAAAACAATTCTTATTTTGATGGCCTTGTATGAAGCATCATGACAATAAAAGTAATGAAATCAGTCAGATTTTCATTCTAATTTTCTTATCATAATTATCTTTACAGCTATGGAAGGACCTGCTGGCAGCTGTTGAGACACAATACATGGCTTATGGCATGGTAACCCAATACTAGAAATAAATATATATATTCAGGTCTGAAAGCATAATTTGGAGAATATTTGGTAGCATGGTCGATTGTAGATAGAATGGTACAAGGGCTGGTCACCACACAGCTGTGAAAATTGAAAATTTGTCATAAAAAGATTAATTACTATAGCGAGTCTTTCTAACAAACTTCATGGACACACTGAAATATATCATTATTTCAAAGCCTGAATTCACTTTTTAATAATGATGAGTTTCAGGTAAAAGGCATATTATATTTTAATGATGGGTTATTCTATTATAAAACAAAAATTAATTTAAAACTTGAGTAAATAAAGAGGCACTTAACCAATATTTTTTTTTTTCATAAATGCTACTGTATTTCACAACACTGAGTAGGTAAAATAAAAAAAAACATACTTGCAAACATAAACATTGATTTTGGATGAAGCAGTAACTGTAAATCGAATTGCACCACAATGACATCCACCATTATGTTTCACCATTGAGCCATCAAAATGTTCCATTTTTGACTACTTTGTATGTATCACAATAATACAATCAAAGAATTCTAGAGCTGAGTAGGTTGTTTCCAGTTAAGCAATAAGTATATTCTTTACGTTGGTAAACATTCAGAATATTCGAGAGTGTTGAATGGAAGGTTCAGCAGCTAATATATCAAATCTACTGTAGCATTCAGTACGTTTTGCAGTGAAACAATCAAAACTTTCTCCAGAGTGATTATTATGTTTTACACCTGACTGATGTAACTGTTCTACAGTAAATTCAGTGGAATTGTTATATCCTACAGATAAGCAGTCAAAAAGTTGCACATTCAGGAAGTATCTCAGTTGTGCATGCAGAAGGCTTCTCAGTTACACATTCAGGATCCTTTAAATCAATCACAGTTACTCGAATCTGCAAAATTTAAATATTATGACACAGTGTTCCATAATAAAAATCTGCATGAAATGAATTTAACAGAATAAAAATTGGCAAATACAGTCGAAAGCTTATTTTCCAAATTAATAGTAAAAGGGTGTTTAAAAACTGCATTTACCTTTATTAATTCAACTGAAATGTGATTAAAAGTGAAAATTGTTTTGAATAATGAACTAGATCACAACGTAAACTACAGTACAAATAAAGATAAGTAAGCAGACGTAAGTATTAGAAATCATTGGATTTCCTTCTTAAGTGCATTCTTAAGCCTAATTTGATTGCCTAAATGAGTGCTAGACTATGTTAGCCAAACAGAAAAGGGCTGTATGACAGAACCTAATGTAGTAGCACTACTTAGTAACACAAAAGGGGAGTAAAATAAAGGAAATTATAAACTTACTACTAAGCAAGAAAAAAATGCAGAGTATATGAACTCAACATGTGGAGCAAAGAAATAAAAATTAGATTTGGTCATGCCATAGTATCATTAACCAGATTACTGGAATTTTTATTGATATAAAAAGCTTTGAAGAAATTCAAATTGAAAACCGAAGCACATTTGAAAAATAGAAGCAGAAGAAAAATCAAATCTGTAATATATCATCTATCGGTGATTAATAATTGAAGATTTATTAATTTCTTGAATTTTGACACAATTTTTATGTTCTTTCAAGTGATACTTGTCAGTGGTTGACCAATATTCAATAGTCCATAATGACAAGGAATTTGATAATTACCTCAATTATTGAAATTTTGAAAATGATCATTAAGAAAAGAGAAATTTATTTTATTGATAGAGAATCATATCACTTTGAAGTCAAACTTATTGAGAATTCTAGCAATTTTATGACTAATTTTAAGATACAAAAGAAGGTAAACAATATTGATAAAAGTATCAATGTAGCTTAAAATATTGATTCCTTGCGATGAGGTGACTTAGAAAATTTGGAAAAAGCATAATTGACAATTTTTCTGCAAGAATCAATGATCTAAGGCAACAGCTATAAAAAAATTCCTGTTCAGACTTTAAAAATCAGAAGCAGAACATAATTTAAAGCATGGTAGACAAATATTGAACGCAGAAAGCTTTTAATTAGGAGGATGACCATGATTTTATTTCATTGTTTAATTTTGTTCAGTTTCCCTTTTATGTTCATTACTTAGATGATTGTTTTGCTCTTCTTGACTAATCTAATGTTGATTTTGATGATGTTCGTTCCGTTATGAATTATATTGACTCTTGTATTCATTTACTTGTGAGTTAGAATGTAATAATTCTCTTTATTTCCTAGATATACTGGTCAATCACAGTGAAACTTCATTTGTAACTATTGTTTACCATAAACCTTTTGCCGTTGCTTTACCCTAAGATTGCCAACTTTATCTAAGGGCATTTAGGCAGTGGCATAGGAAGGGGGGGGGGGGTGGACCACCCCGGGTGTCATCACTGAGGAGGGTGACAAAATGGCAAAAATATGTGTTTTTAAAATTTAAAAAAAAATTGGGGGATCACAATACTTTTTTTTGAAAAAGTAATATTATTTAAAACAAATTTAATAACTTCGTCCGACAATTAATTAACCTCAACAAGTCAACATAATACGTATTGAAAATTTGGAATTGTTTAGTTCAGTCAACAAACACAACAAAATACGGCTGAATTCGATGCTGTGTAGTGGAGAGCATATGGATAAGGAAGGGGGGGGGGGTGTTTCTTTCCGCCGAAGTCTGCCTCTACAGTTTAGCTCCGTGAAATTGCCCCCCACCCGTGGAAAGCACAAATGACAAAAACTAGTGGAATCGTTTGTACTTCATTTGTGCTGATTTGTGCCCCAAAAATTTTCATTTGTGCTTTCGTTTTCGATTTATAGTATTTTCTTTTCTGGTGGGAGGTACTTCACGCTCAGCCATTGTTTACATAAGAGAAATTACATGAATTTCCAAAAAAAAAGTTTATACCATTCATTTGTGCTAATTTGTGCCGCAAAAAGTTTTCTTCGGACCCGTTTCAAATAAAAATTTTCGTTTGTGCTTCTTTTGTTTTCGATTTATAGACGTTTCTTTTCCCAAAGGGGGGGGGGGGCTTTGTTGACATACAAGAAATTTAATGAATTTCAAAAAACGTTTATGCCATTTGTTTGTAATTCGCTTGTGCTGGTTTGTGCCTCAAAAATTTTCATTTGTGCTCTTTTCATTTTCGATTTATAGCATTTTCTTTTATGTACTTCCGTGAAGTTGCCCCCCTGAAAAGGCTGAAGATGAACCACTCAAGTTGAATGAAGAATTCAAAAGATCAATGTTGGAGTGCATTGACAGGTTTTATCAAGAAATCGACAATCGATGCAAAGACATGGAAAGTATATCAGCTCGGTTTATAGTTCTCGAACCCAAGAATCTTCTCACAACTTCAGAAGACGAACTTCCACGGTTAATACAAAACTTAGTCTTAAACTATGATGAACTTTCTGAAGATGGAATTCTTAGAGAGATTCCACAACTAAGAAGACATCTACCAGCTGTCGGAGTTTCAAAAGAAGATTCTCTGGAATGGTTTTCTTTAAGATTTTTAGAGTTTGTTGTTGAATATGAACTTTCAGATTCTGTACCAAATCTGACTTTAACCTTAAGATTCTTGTTAAAGTTATGTGTTTCAGTAGCATCATGTGGCAGGAGTTTTTCAAAACTAAAATTAGTGAAGAGTTATTTTAGGTCCACCATGAGTCAAGCTTGGCTCTCTGTTTTAGCTATCTTGTCAATTGAAAACAATGTAGCAAAAGGAATTGATTTTGATGATGTGATTTCAAAATTTACAGAGAGCAAAGTTAGGAAAAAAAGGTTTTAAGTGCTTATGCTCACAGTGTAATAAAAAATCACACACACACAATCAAACACAAAGTGCTTACAGTAAATAAACCAGAAAATAACACTTGCAACTGTAAGTATCTTATTTTTCCTTCTTTTAATAATTTTAATGAGGTGTGTGGGGGGGGGGGGGGGGGATGACAAGAAATTTTCTGCACCAGATACCACCTGACCTTGCTACGCCTCTGCATTTCAGGTGACTAAGCAACAAAATAAATTATATATATATATATATATATATATATATATATATATAATCAACTGTGTAAATTCTATATGAACTTTTAGAATTCCACAAAAATAACTACTATAAGTAGAAGCAATGAAAACAAACTACATAAATAATATACAAAATCTTTTCTAATCAATTATTCATATAAATAAATTTATTTTGAACTATTTAGAATATTGGGTTTGCTAGTATTTTATATTGTTATTGACTATTGATCTTTGGGCTATATTTTTTATTAAATTATAATTGTGTATACAGGCGGCCCTCAACTTTCGCACATAATTGGTTCCTGAAAATGTGTGCGAATGTTGAATGTTCGAAAGTAGAGGGATGTAAAAAAACCCATCAAAAATAGTATTCTAAAACATTTATTTATCAATAATAATAGTATTTATTTATCAATATACATAATTAAGTTAACGAGGCGTGTTGAAGTGCTTTCCGGTGTTTATTTATAAACTTGTCAAGAGTTAGTTAAATACCACCCTTTTTTTTCTTTTCTTGATAAAGAGTTCTATAACATGCTGTATCTTTCTCAATCACCCTACGTACTTGAGATATACGTTCTCTATTGGAATCACATTCTCCCATGATAGCCAAAAATTTGTCAAGATGCATGAAGGCTTCATTCATATTTTTGATTGTCAAAGTCTCTTGACACTTTTATCAGTTTCTTCTTCCTCACTTTCATTGTGTATTTCATTTAACTCTTGTTGCTCAATTAAGTATTCATTTGACTGATATACTGAGTGAGATTCAATCAACTCATTAACATCTTCGTTATTGAAGTCCAAGTTTAGTTCATTCATTAGGCTAACTATTTCATCTGTGATAGTTTCCGCAGTTTCTTCAGAATTTATGAAATCACTCATCATTTGTGGGCATAATTGTTTCCAGGAACCTTTCATTGTTTACTCTTTTATTTCAGCCCTCGGATCTCCAAAATTGTTTATTGAGTTCCATATATTGTAGTTCTTTCAAAAATCTCTTAATGTAGGCTCACCTTCCCTGTCAGTTGCCTTGATGGCCTAATTCATTATTATCCTCATATAATATCGTTTAAAAGTAGCTGTCACTGTAGCTATCACTTGCTAACGAAAGACTAAACCTGTTTAATACATTGTAGACATTTGGCCCCACCACCACCGCGGCTCGGAACCCTAGTGACATCACAACGATTCCGAAAAGTCCGCTACTCTAGGCGGAAATGTGTGAGTGAGCGCAAGCTACCACACTCCGTGGGAATGATGGGAATGACTGCATGGAAGCGAACGATTTTTGCATTATCGACAAAAAGCTTTAAAAAATTGAATTTTTAAAAATGTGCGAAATAGCAAATTGTGCGAAAGTCAAATGTGTGAAAGTCGAGGGCCACCTGTATATATATATATCTTATTTCTTTAAATTATCATAAACTATTTTATTATATATATATAGAGTCAATAGCATAATTATTTTATAAACTTAGAATTCCACAAAATTAACTACTATAAGTAGAAGCAATGAAAACAAACTACATTAATAATAATCAAAATCCTTTCTAATCAATTTATCATATAAGTAAATGTGTTTTTAACTATTTAGAATATTGGGTTTGTTAGTATTTTATATTGTTATTGATCTTTGAGCTCTATTTTTTATTAAATTATAATTGTATACACTTTGTTTCTGACTTGCAATTTTTCATCTTATACATTCAGTAATTTTACATTAGTATTTACACCTTGTATGCTTATGTAAGGAACCAGGGGATTAGTACCTTAGGTAACTGCATTAGATATGAGTTAAATTTCTTACTTGCTCTCATATACAAGTTTTAATTCACCCTTCTTTACAGTCTATCTCCTTACCTTCACGATACTTATGGCACATAATAACAGGAGTATTTTTAAATATTATAATATATGATATTATCATAATTAATTTTATCATTTGCACTCTTGCTATAAACATTTACATTTTAATTTGTGATTAATCCCTCAACAACTTTGTTCAAACAAATCTCTGGGACTTTTTATGATAAAATGCTGAAGTTTTGTACATCGCCTTATTAGTGTATGGGGCACATTTTACTCATTGTAAATGTTTTGTACAGGGTCGTATAAAAATTTAAATTTTGTATTTCTTCAAATTTAATCCCCTGAAAATTTTTATCGATTTCACAAAATTCTGTACCTTTTTTTACGCAAATTTGTAATTTATTATATATGTCTAAGATCAATATTTAAGTAATAAAAGCCAAAGTCATTGTTTTTTGGGACACCCTGTATATATATATATATATATATATATATATATATATATATATGTATGTATGTATATATATGTATATATATATATGTATATATGTATATATATATATATATATATATGTATATATGTATATATATATATATGTATATATGTATATATATATATATATATATATATATATATATATTTATATATATATATACACAGGGTATCCAGTGCTATCGGTGCCCAATGGCTATTTCCTCAACCGTTAGTCACAGAGATACACTTCCAATTGCAATGTTTTAAATCTATTATCTTGGAAACAGTTTAAATCAATAAATGCATTTCTGAAAGAAATACAAATTATAAATTTTTATACAGTCCCCCGGTCCTACCAATTATATTTAGGAAAATCATCTTCATACAATTTTATGCAAAATAAAACAAAAATCATCCTTTTATGACCAAATTGACCGACTTATAGCTGTTTAAAGTTGGACCCCTTTTTTGCTGAGAAATGGTCAATACGGTCCCTGATTGGTTGGTTGCCTGAAACGGGACATTTTTTGCATGGGAAAGCGACTTAAGTCATAAAGTTTAATGCTTCATAACTCAGTCAATTTTGGTCGTAAAAGGAAGATATTTTTTTTTTGCATGAAATTGTATGAGTATGATTTTCTTAGATTTTAAAATTTACAACATTTCTGCAATTGGAAGTATATCTCTGTGACTAACGGTTTAGGAAATAGCCATACCGATAGAACTGGACACCCTGTATATATATATATATATACAGGGTGTCCCAAAGACAATGACTTTCGCTTTTATTCCTTAAATATTGATCTTAGACATGTATAATCAATTACAAAGTTGCGTAAAAAAAGTACAGAATTATATGAAATCGATAAAAATTTTTAGGGGATTAAATTTGAAGAAATACAAAATTTAAATATTTATACGACCCCGTACAAAACATTTACAATGAGTAAAATGTGCCCCATACACTAATAAGGCGATGTACAAAATTTCAGCATTTTATCATAAAAAGTCCCAGAGATTTGTTTGAACAAAGTTGTTGAGGGATTAATCACAAATTAAAATGTAAGTGTTTACGGCAAGAGTGCAAATGAAGCATTGCAGAAATGCATCATAGGCAAATAATATCTGCTTCTTATCTTTATGGATCTTTGGCATAGATGGAAAACATTTTGAAAAAGCTTTGTAATCTTTGTGTAAAGTTATTATTTCTACACAGTGTAGATACTTTTGTACCAATAAATAGCAAAATCATTATTTATTTATGTAATCATTGTTTTCTTTACTAATAATTTGTATATGACCCCTGAAACTCGATCTACCGACATGATTTTTCCCCTCTGAGAACTCATGTTGATGCATCGAGAAGTGGTTTAAGTCAGCATTTTTGTTCTTTCATATCTCTGGGACTTTTTGTGATACTGAAATTTTGTACATCACCTTATTAGTGTATGGGGCACATTTTACTCATTGGAAATGTTTTTGTATAGGGGCCATACAAAAATTTAAATTTTGTATTTCATAAAATACTGTACCTTTTTTTACGCAACTTTGTAATGTATTATATATGTCTAAGATCAATATTAACGGAAATAAGGCTTAAATACCTTATTTCCGTTAAGTTGATGATGTGATAATAGGGGGTTATGAAAACACCCCAAACTTAGATTTTGCATTCTACCCAAAAGAATTAGTCTTAATTGAAAATCCAATCAATGAGGATGGATCGACAGACTTCTTGGATTTATCTATAAGAAAACACCAATAGTATGGAATTTATACAACCATACACGACAAGAGAAATTCATACAATATCAAAATAAATAATATTATTGATTGGAATTCAAACCTCACTAAAAATATTTTCAGAAATATTGTCATCGGATACTTCAGAAGAAACAGAAACTAGAATACTTTTAAAAAAGACTGCATTTATGAATGTAATAAAATAATAAATGATTCATTAAAAAGAAATTATCCTAGATATTTTCTACAACATTATTACTATTCCTTTTTCAAAGAAAGAAATAGTACTTTGTTTGAATCTAAATGAGCACTCTTAATCATATCTAATCATATCTGCGATCCTATCATCTTGAAGTCTTTTCGCGCATGTGCGACTTTCCCTTATAAAAAGTTTTCAAGTTGGATTGTAGGGTCTATCTCTTCCTTTCTTGGTTCCATCTATGCTTCTGTGTCCGTTCGGGTGCTTCTATCTTTGCACATGTGGGAGATTGACCATTGAGTTACATTGGTGCCGTGAGCGTTGCCTGGGTCGTAAAAGTTGCTTTAAGCGGGAAAGGGGTGTCGCAATCCACCCCTACCATTCTATGCAAATCATATGATCACTCCCGTTCTCACTTCTCTTTTCTTCTTATTTATATCCTTATATATATATATATATATATATACCTATATATATATACAGTCCAACATTACTAACACAAACCTCAAGGGAGAAAAATTTGTTAGTGTTAAAAGTAGTTCACTTTATCTGTTATCGATTGCTATTTTGGAATTTGGTGGGAAATTAAAAGAAGTTCATATTAAAAGCAATTTGCGTTAAGTCGGCTTGTATTAATTAGGTTCTACTGTATATAAAATAATTGGTAAGCAAAATGTTGATTTTGAGAGAAAATCAGCAAAGACGGAAGATTGATACTCTATTCTGGTAGACTCCTGGTCAAACCGGATGGGTTGGCAACCCTACCTTACCCCCACATAATAATTCTTGTCATCCCCCTAATTTTCAACTTAATTTGTTAAATTAACTGTTTTACTTATTTACAACACATTTATATTTATTTTCTTAGATTAACTGTCACACAACACTTTTATACTTTTTTTAACTTAACTGGTGTTCAATTTTTGCTCAATCTCATTTCAATCTGCTTCAATCTCATGTTTCACATGTTTAATTTGTATACAAATTTTTGATAATGCAAGCTACTTCCAGTCCTTATCTCAAATTTTAGGGACTCTGTAATATACTTACAATATAGGGAAAAGGCTTGTTTTTTTTCTTTATGGATTTCTTTTTAGGGCATGAATAGTTGAATATGCTTGGTACACAGTCCTTCTTCAGTCTCTTCTGCTTTGAATCAGGTTTATCTGTAAAATCCTCCTCAGTAAAATGCTTGCTACATAATCTACTGTATATAGTAGGTATAAAGTCCTGACGGCGAACTCTAAGAATCCATAAATGCAATAATGCACTATTTTTCAAAGGAAATCTATTCAAAAATTATATTTGGTTAGTATATTATTTATATTGAAAAAGAAAGAACAGGAAATATGATCCATAAAAATAACCAACAGAAGTAAAGTATAAAATTTTAAGTTTTTTACTTTGCCTATAATACATAGTTCTATGGATCAGATTTCACTTAATTGAGGACAAATCTTGAAAAACAAATATAATATAAATTTGCTTCTATTATTTGGGCTGCAATGCTGCTTAAGCTAAACTTCATATGTAACAACTCACTTTTAATCATTATTCACTTTCAAAATTTTTTATGAATTAAAAAAGAACGAGTTAGAAATTTTTTTACTACAGTATTTCTTTTCGGTAGTTATAAACTACACATTTTAAAGTATACCAGTATAGTGATTTTACCATAAAGTGTATAACATTTTTTTACACATATTTTACATATTTTGAAAAATACAAATTTCCTTCATACAAAATAACAGTAAATAATTCAAACTTCCATTGTCATCTGTTAAAAAAGTTTCTAAATCAGAAATATATAACAAGGAATTTTTCAATGGACAAATTAATTTATACTGCCAAAACACCATGTTTAATCAATTTATTTTATATGTCCAAGGCAGGCCATACATTGAGGATTCACTGTACATTGAGCACTGTATCTTATATATTGCTCAAATATGCTCTAGAAACTGATTTTCTCCTGCTTTTATATGTATGTAGTGCAACATGTGGCTATGTGTATGTTCGCAATATGCAGACAGTAGGTAGCAATCATTGTTCAAAACTAACCACATATTACACAAAGCCGCATGCATCCTTAATGTGGTCTGCCCAATGAATAACTAGACCAAGAGATATTCAAGATGCCTGTATTTTTGTGCTTGACTGTATATGTACATTTAATATGGTTTTTAGTTAAACTATTACACTTTGAAAACACATGCATTTGTGCTTGCATTTGCTTCAATAAACATATGTTTGTTTTATCAGTTAATAGCAATTTTACTTCATACTTTCTAAATTCTGTGCTGAATCGACATGTCGAAGGCCCAGACCACACAGCCAACCCTAGGGCTTACGGCTCTGAATCGACATGTGACATAGGTATATGTTCTGCTGCTTCAGTTAAAACATTGCATAATTGAGCTAAAGTACTCTACTAATCTGTGTGTTCTCATTTAAGTAGAATCCAATGTATATGTAAAAGAAAAGTATAATGGAGTAGGCCTGAAAATAGGTGTTCACCACAGGTCAATTAAACAATGCAATGTGGCAATTAGATGAAGCAACTAACTAGTACAATTTTTCTTCCTCCATTCCGTTTTAATCAGAAAACCGCCTAAAAGTTCACTAACTGTGCATTTCTTCTCTCCCCAATTCTCATCTTTCATGTATATATATATAATAATAATAATATGTATGTATATATATTATATATATTAAGTACATATAACCATTCTCATTGATTTTACAACGCATTTGATAGAGTAACCGCTAAACTAAAACTATCGGCCACTTTCTACTTAGTGAAAATTTAAATTTTCAGTGTATTGTAGAGGTATCAAACTTTGAATTCATGAATTTTGATGAACAAGTCTGGACATTTTCCCAAAGATCGGTCTGGTCCAGAATTTAGTGACTTTTTTGACACCAATTCTCTTATGGTGCCCGATGTTTTTAAAATGCATCTTTAGCTTATAGAAAGGCATTTCCGGTAATTTTTTTGAAAATTTAACAATATTCTAACCATTTAAAACAAGCAACTTGATTTTTTTTTTAAAGTTAATACTTAAAATTTTAATAAAATAAATGATAAAAATAAAACAGAAGAAATTTATAAAGGTTCATAATTAGAAGAAATTTAGATACTTTTCGGCCAGTTATTTTCTGTCGAAGGTCGCTATGTGAAAACAGCTGTTTGTGCAAGAGTTGAGCCATAGTAATTCGAACATGGATCTATGCTCGCTAAAAAAACATCACAAAATCCAGCACTTCTGGTTGTCGGAGGTTGCACTTAACAACAGGTGTTCCGTAGCTCATAGAGTGATGTAGCAATTCAAACATAGATCTATGCCCAGGACTACTAGTGGACTTACCTTGCTATGCTCACCCGCTAAAAAAAACATCACAGAATCTAGCCCCGCTGGCTGTTGGAGGTCACATGTAGCAACAGCTATTTATGCAACTGGTGTTCTGTGGCTCATAGAGTGATATAGCAATTCAAACATGGATCTATGCCCATTAAAATACATCACAGAATCCGATCTTGTGAGCTATCAGAAATCGCACATAGCAACAGCTATTTGTGCAACTGGTGTTCCATGGCTCACATAGGCGCCGACTACGGGGGGGGGTAATGAAATTTCCCCTTCTGGGAAATTTCAAGGTATTTTTTCAAACTTCATTTTTTACTAAAAACCAGAAAAGCAATTTCCATTTATTAAAACAGAAAAAAAATTTCCTAAAAACGTAAATGTTCCATTTCAGTTCAGTCTTGTTTACATCTTCCTTACCACAGAGCCATAAATTATCTTGCACACAAACCAAGTTTCTCTTTACCCCAGGAAACATGTTTACGCTAATGACAAAAACACATGGCTACCAGAACCTTTTTGATTGACCACTTTGTTCAAAGAGAAAAAGGAATATTGACAGCTATGAGATATGCGATCGGCATTTCCAAATAGTAGCTGTCTCCATTAATAACTATAAATGAGAACCACAAAGTAGCCAGTACCATCTTTCCAGGTGGTATTGTGTATAATAGTATATCTGTTTGAAGTTGCGAGTTGGTTGTTTTTTGTTGGAGGACTTGGCATATCTTTTCAACTGGTGTGGTTTCAGATGAGTGACATTTGTAGTGTTGAAAGCAGTGTGATGTTTGGGTTCTGTTAATAAAGGTTCCATTTTGGTTTGTGAGGGAATTTCCCCTTCTGGGAAATTTCAAGATATTTTTTCAAACTTCATTTTTTACTAAAAACCAGAAAAGCAATTTCCATTTATTAAAACAGAAAAAAAATTGAAAAAAAATTTCCTAAAAACGTAAGTGTTCCATTTCAGTTCAGTCTTGTTTACATCTTCCTTACCACAGAGCCATAAATTATCTTGCACACAAACCAAGTTTCTCTTTACCCCAGGAAACATGTTTACGCTAATGACAAAAACACATGGCTACCAGAACCTTTTTGATTGACCACTTTGTTCAAAGAGAAAAAGGAATATTGACAGCTATGAGATATGCGATCGGCATTTCCAAATAGTAGCTGTCTCCATTAATAACTATAAATGAGAACCACAAAGTAGCCAGTACCATCTTTCCAGGTGGTATTGTGTATAATAGTATATCTGTTTGAAGTTGCGAGTTGGTTGTTTTTTGTTGGAGGACTTGGCATATCTTTTCAACTGGTGTGGTTTCAGATGAGTGACATTTGTAGTGTTGAAAGCAGTTTGATGTTTGGGTTCTGTTAATAAAGGTTCCATTTTGGTTTGTGAGGGAATTTCCCCTTCTGGGAAATTTCAAGATATTTTTTCAAACTTCATTTTTTACTAAAAACCAGAAAAGCAATTTCCATTTATTAAAACAGAAAAAAAATTGAAAAAAAATTTCCTAAAAACGTAAGTGTTCCATTTCAGTTCAGTCTTGTTTACATCTTCCTTACCACAGAGCCATAAATTATCTTGCACACAAACCAAGTTTCTCTTTACCCCAGGAAACATGTTTACGCTAATGACAAAAACACATGGCTACCAGAACCTTTTTGATTGACCACTTTGTTCAAAGAGAAAAAGGAATATTGACAGCTATGAGATATGCGATCGGCATTTCCAAATAGTAGCTGTCTCCATTAATAACTATAAATGAGAACCACAAAGTAGCCAGTACCATCTTTCCAGGTGGTATTGTGTATAATAGTATATCTGTTTGAAGTTGCGAGTTGGTTGTTTTTTGTTGGAGGACTTGGCATATCTTTTCAACTGGTGTGGTTTCAGATGAGTGACATTTGTAGTGTTGAAAGCAGTGTGATGTTTGGGTTCTGTTAATAAAGGTTCCATTTTGGTTTGTGAGGGAAAAATAATTCGTTAATTTTCTGCTATTTGTAGAGGTTGCATTTCAGTTTGTAATTAAGAAAACATACTTATTTCTCAAGAATAAATTTAAATTAGAACAGCAAAAATTTCTTCTCACGTGAGAAATCCCCACACTGCTGAAAGACCTACATATTATATTAAAAATCATGCAGAGGTTGATCTAAGTGCAACACTATAGGGTAAGTATATATGTTATAATGGCTCTGCAAATTTGCATCGCAGTCTGCAAAATTGTACTGATAGGTGTTTTTGAATTAAATAATATATCTATATTAGAGCTTTTGTTTAAAGGGCTTGGTAAAACATGGCAATGCTACAATTTTACCAAAAATGGGATTTTTCCAGAAATAGATGCATACAGCTAGGTACCATTTTATGAGAAAAATCTCAGTTTGGTAAAAAATGTTGCTAGTCAAGTTATTGCTCCAAGCCCTTCATTTATACGTTTAATGTTTTCTTAATGAAACTTGTTTTTACATAGCTTACACAACTGATGGGATGGACAACCAGATTTATATAAATTTATATGCGTCAAAATCTTAAGGTTTAGTCACATATCCTAACTCCAACTTTGATTTTTTATTGTTTTTCAACTTATTATATTTTACCCTCTATGGGTGTGGGTCAGGCTCGGATACTAGCTCTGAGATTGGCCCAGGAGAAATGGGCCATAATCGTCCTTTTCAACTTTGGCCCATCATGCACGTTATTGATAACGAAAAAATTAAATGCAATGGATACGGCCCACCGGGATATCTCCAGAGATCCCACCGGCTATATCCGGGTATAGTGTAGTTAATAAACAATATGCTGGAGAGTATTACATGATGAAATGTAGTGCCTTGTATCCCCTCCTCCTATTTTCAAGCTTCAATTGCTCTTCGAAGTGAGAAATATGCAATGCGTAGATGAATGGTATCTAGTAAGTCAACAAGAGAGTGACTTTTGGAGTCTAAGAGCTCAAGTTGTATAACTGGTAAACTAGAGTAGCGCAGGCCTAAAAGGAGTGTTTATATAACTTTATCGTACAATAAATAAAAATGCTAATTTCTTTCTTTTGACTCAGATCGTCTGACCTACCCGAAAGTGTAAGGTATCTGTTTAGACCGCCAGGACAGTGCCACCCAATTTAAACGGGTACCCTCTTTTGTCAACCACCAACCGCTCGGAAGGATTTTTGAACCCACAAATTTAACATATTCATACTTCACGTGAACAAGGGGATAGCTTGGACAGATCCGGGAATCAAACTTGGGTTCTCCGAGTACAATCCCCATGCCTTAACCACTGGGCTATCCCACCCCAAAACTGCTGCTTGTAAAACATTAACTTACAAAAATTCCTTGAAGAAGCAGATATATATATCAGTTAGGTGACTACAGTTGCTTCAATGGCATTATAAGCCCCTTTCTTCAGGCTAAGACAACAGTATGTGCCCTTAGCAACCACTAAGAACAAACTGCCGTTTGTTAAGCAGTTCGGTGTTAGTGGTTGTTAAGGCTGCATATTGTTCATTTGGCCTAAAGTAAGGGGTTTATGACATCCTTAAAACAATTTTAATCACCTAACTGATATATGTTTGCTTTCTTCAAGGAAGTATTCTAAGTTATGATATATTATATAAAATTCAACTTTGAATCTTTTGTATAACTTTGTTGGATTGTACCTCCCTAAGATTTTGAAAACTTTGTGCCTATGATGGCTCATAAAGCGATTTAGCAATTTGAACATGGATCTATGCCCACTAAAAAAACAATACAGAGTAATGCTCCGTTGGCTGTCGGAGGTCACACGTAGCAACAGCTATTTGTGCAAAAGGTGTTCTGTAGCTCATAGAATAATATTCATGTTACGTCCACTGCACGGACATAAGCCTGTGCTCTATGAGCCATGGAACACCTGTTGCACGAACAGCTTTTGCTATGTGTGAGCTCTAATAGCCAGCAGGGCTGTGATTTTTTTTAGTGGACAAGTGTAGCGAGGTAAGACTGCAAAGTGGTCGTAGGTCCATGTTGGAATTGCTATGGACCAACTGTTGCATAAACGTCTGTTCCCATATTGTGACCAGATCCGACTGTCACTCTGTTAACCAAAAAGTACCGAAATTTAATTTAAAAAAATAAAACTTGGAAGAAATTTAATAAAAAACAGAACTTAGAACATTTGTACCCACTTGCAATCAACCACTGATTCACATATACCATGCAATCATATTCATTTTATCACTATCATTCAAACCATAAAAAAAAAACAATACTAAATCTTTTATTCTTCACAGCCATTTAGCACATACAAAACAAATCAAATAAACTTGAAAAACAATGGAAAAACATCTCCAAACCTTGCTCCAATCTATCAAATTCCAAAACCAACTGGCTAGTTAATCAAAAAGTGTTTGACCGAGCAGAACAGGAGAAGCAGGAAATGTGCTGCTATTGTGCACAAATTTCCCTATAAAAGGTTGCCAAGGTTACTGAAAAGACGCCAAGGTCATAATATAGCACTCCAGTTATCACTGATTTGGCACGACAAAAAAAAAAAAAAAAAATGACTGTACCGCCATACCGGTTTCTGGGATGAACCCAAGTCTGTTCGACAGAGATACTCATGTCTTCATTGGTGCCAATGCTCTGTTTAATTTATCTTGATAAAGAAAGATCTTTATTGCCTTTGAAACCGATACATTTATGCTGTGACTAACAAAATACTTATTTCTCAGTGAATAATACTACTTTATAACAATTTAAGTTTTCTCTTTTTTCCATTGTTAGTATACGCGGGCATGTACACCAGAGATCAGTTTTGAGTTTTTACATCTTTACAAAGCTAAAGTCCAAAATCTTATAAAAGCAAATTATAATTTAATATATTGGGGCAATTTGTATGCCTATCATCCCAAGTAGGTTTTATATAAAACTGTATTTAGTACATTTTTGTAAATCCCAACTCTGGTTCATGAGTTTTAGCTATCTACAATAGCTCTTAGGGTAAAATAACAAAATGAAAATATTTATAACTTCCATCTCACCTATGAAATGTGATGCCTTTCTCGCAAGAATATTGTTTTGTTTTGCATCCATAAGCAGAACAATAAAATGGCATTTTGAGTTACTGTGGCTCAACGTTCCATTTTGTCTATGTTCATTAGATGAAAATAACAAATCTATACTTTATATATAGCTTACAACAATGATACCCAAAGAAAAATTTGAAGTTCTACAGAACTCTCAATTTACGGAGTATATTTTTTTGCCTTTTGGTAAGCGCACGCGAAAAAAATATCTCATGAACGAGCCGATTAGTAAATGAGGAAATAGAAATAAAATCAGTATAATTTTTTAAAAATGAAAACCCACTTTTTAGCAGACAGCTCACATCATGAACATAGCACCATAGAGCTAAAACTGACTTTCAAATGATTATCATAAAAGTCATGAATAATTGTTTTTTCCGATTGATTTTAAAATAACTTTTCTAAAATGGAAATTCATGTGAATAAAATTAAATAAAATATTAGCTTTGTTAAATGATTTTAAACAAGTTAACTGTCAGATTAGACTAATAAATATTATATTCTTTCACTGGAGCTGGCAATGTGCTTGTTTGTATCTGCTGACTAGTTTGTTTACAATATGGCGCTCACAGATGATGGAGAATATATGATAATTAATAATATTCCGAAGCATTTACATGCTTCAGATCTCAGAAACTTTTTCTCCAACTTCATTGAGACAGGTGGTTTTGTATGCTTTCATTTTCGTCACCGACCTGAAGTTCAAAAACCTTATGAGACTCAACAGAGTACTGACAACGAGATATCGAGACGGGTGACAAATTGTTGTATCATCAAAGTTGTCTTCGATCGTGCTTCTGAATTTATAAAAGCATATAATGAAGAACACTGGCTTAATAGTAAAGGAGAAACTTTAATGACTCGATGTTTTATTAAAAAACTTGTTTTGTCTGAAAGCTCTGTATCTTCGCCTAAGGGTAAGTAATAAAACCTAAAGCTAAAAGAAACAAAGGTTATCTTTATCAATGCATTAATTTTATTCGTCGACGAATTATTTTCCTCCGAAATTTAAGTCCAGGGATTATGCATGATGGAGCTCTTCAGATTGGCAAATCGAAGATGAAATATGAATGCCTTGACAGAAACTGTATTAACAACCCACATTTGACGTAACTAATGATTATTATTGCAATGGTTTGGTAAAATATGGACTTTCAAATTTAAATCAATGATTATTTTTTCTTCAGAAGATTTTAAAAGTTTCCTAACTTTCTCTCAAATTTGGTCAATATATTTTCTAAAACATATAACAATTTTGAGTTAGACAAAAGCTATCCATTGCATTGCCTAGAAATACTATTTATTCTATTTTATTCTGCATTTTTCGTGCTTGTAAACAAAAATACAGTCAATATTTGAATGGCTGATTTGGTTCATTTATATTAGAAATATCCTTACTTAGGTTAATCCGGAGAATAACCCATCACACTTTCCGATTACAAGCGCTATATATTATAATCTTCTGTAAAACGCACTTTATGTTGTAATCTGGTAACCTCTTGTTCAAAACACGGCAGAATGCGCCAACTTAAGGCAATTTGTATTTAGAAAAAATATGTGGGGGGGGGGGGGGAGCTATCATCCAGATTTTCCCAAACTTATTCAGAAAATGCACTTAACAATTAATATCTCTTTTCTGATTATTCATTAATATTTTTATATATAACCTTTTATCAATCAATAATCTTCGAACATAGCATTCAGTAATTTTTGTATTAACTTCTCATGATGTTAAAATTTTCATGGCTTCCCCACTTATCCAAAATTTGCTATTTCTTTTCATATGTACGAAATTGTTTTCGTAATCTTCACATTACTATGCATACAGTCAGGGCCGGTTCAAGGATATTTTCGTGTGTGGGCAAGACAGTTTGGGGCCGCCCTTCATATATATATATAAATATAAAATACAAATATATAATAAAAATTTTCTTAATGTTTCCTTAATAATTCCTTCCTTCTTAATTTGACACAACAAGCCCATTTTCCATTGGTTAATCTTTATCCAATGGCATGATTCACATCCTCGTAAAGGTCCGCTCGGTCCCCCTTGTCATGGTGCCCCTAATTTATGATTTTGTGACTTTTTGGGTTCCCGTGTTTTAAAACTCGGCGCCATCCAGACTGACAGTATTGTTTGTTGACAGTTTAACTTCTCATGATGTTAAAATTTTCATGGCTTCCCCACTTATCCAAAATTTGCTATTTCTTTTCATATGTACGAAATTGTTTTCGTAATCTTCACATTACTATGCATACAGTCAGGGCCGGTTCAAGGATATTTTCGTGTGTGGGCAAGACAGTTTGGGGCCGCCCTTCATATATATATATAAATATAAAATACAAATATATAATAAAAATTTTCTTAATGTTTCCTTAATAATTCCTTCCTTCTTAATTTGACACAACAAGCCCATTTTCCATTGGTTAATCTTTATCCAATGGCATGATTCACATCCTCGTAAAGGTCCGCTCGGTCCCCCTTGTCATGGTGCCCCTAATTTATGATTTTGTGACTTTTTGGGTTCCCGTGTTTTAAAACTCGGCGCCATCCAGACTGACAGTATTGTTTGCCATTTTGTACACAATAAATTGCACATATAAACTTGTCTCATCAAAGTGTGAGATCTATTTCTGGTCTCACACTATCAAATTTTATGCTCATCTAAATTTAGAGTTTTAATTAGCGATTTAGAAAATGTAATGCCTTTCTACATGCAAACATGTATGCATAATGCAGCAGTAATTTATAATACGAATTTTGGACTTTATTTGTAATTTCCCTGCACACAAATGATGTATTGGAAAATAATGATGGAGTCGAAAACTCGAATTTTCGACGGATTAATATACGTTTTGGACATCCTTTAATTCATATCAATTATTTTTAAATGGGTGTCTGTGAGTGTAATGTATGTATGGGTGTGTGTAGGAGTCTAGAGAGACAAAATTTCTAGAACAAATGGAGAAGTGAACAAAATTTATGATTTTAAAGGGAAATGAACACTCGGAAGGTCGCAAATTTTCAAACTTCTTTTTAATCATAAGAAGAAAGCAGCATTCAAAAATATTAAATAAACAATCATATTATATGTAAGTTTACGCGAATAACATCTATGTTTGGGGTTTCTGTGTAGGGAAAACGAAGCTTTATGAAAAATGTAAACCTTTTGGACACTTATAATAATAATATCAATATTTTAATATTCAAAATTTTTTTCTAGAAAACAAAAAGTGTCTATCCCAGTGAGTGTCTTTATTATTCTTGTTTTCAGTTTAAACTATAAAATAAAGATATAAATAGTAAACGACAAAAATACGTATTAGGAAATTTAGTATCAAAATCTATATTTATTATTAAGAAAAGCTTTTATAGTTCTCGAGTAATCGTCTTGTCAAATTGAAGAAGATTGAAATTTTTCCATTTTTCAAATTAGTAACATCTCAAAAACTAGAAGAACTAGTTTTGAACCATAAGCATAAATTTGTAGCTCTGTGAAAGCCTTACAAGTGTATGTAATTGGATTTTGGATCGAACTCTATTTTTTTAAGGAGGGGTGGCTTAAACTTTGAAACATAAAAATGAGTTTTTTTCCATGTTTCATACTTTCACTCGAAATATCTTCGAAATTATAAAAAATCGATAGAATTATATTAAGTGATAAAAATTATGTATGAGGAAATTTAATTTCTAAATTTATATGTATATTTAAAAAAGCTTTTATAGTTTTCGAGTAATCATCTTGTCAAGTGGAAGAAGTTTGAAAATTTGAAGTATTTCAAGTTTGTAATGCTTATATCTTAAAAACTAAAAGTGATAACTCTAAACAATTAGTATGAATTTATTGCTCAAGAATCCTACAAGTGTATATAATTGATTTTAGGTCACTTTCTTGGTTTTTAAAGTACAGTGGTTATAATTTCGATATTTTAACGTATCGAAATTATAAACACTATACTTTAAAAACCAAGTTTTCCAATAGGTGGGAAAGCTGTAATATTTGAAATGCCACGATTGTTGCAGATCAGTCTGGTTACTTACTCTTTTGTGAAATATTGGTGGCACGAGATATTTTGCTTTGTTTAAAAAAAATTAGGAAGTCAAATGAATATGGGGATTCTAAAGATGTTTAATGATTGGTGAGGTTTGAACAGAATAGGTGGAAATATACATATTCAATTACATATTTATGTGCCACCAGACACGTTTATAGATTAACTCGAATGTAAAATCCCCTCAGTAAGTTTAATTTTTATACTGAAAATCAAGTTAGTAAAATAATCGAATATATTAAAGTGGAGTCTATGGTCAGAGTTTTCAGATGAAATCGGGGTGAAAATTAAAAGCGCTAGCTAGTTACAAATAGTTAATTTGTATTGCTTTGAAAGCCTATAAATGAAACAAATGAGTCTGAAATAATCGAATAAACTTATTGAACTTTACTGGAGTTTTATCTTACAAAATATTATTCACGCAAAGCAATTTCGGCTCCATCGGACTACAGTCACTGCCGATTATATTTTTCTGAATTTATCAGGAATCAAAAGTAACTTACTCATTATGTAGTGTCATGAAAGTTGCCCTCATAAATTTTTTAATAAAATTTGAATTTTTAATTGCATAAATCTTATGAATAATTTGTATATCTTAGCAGTAAAACATTATAAACAAATCAAAGAAATGATTTTATGAATAAATTAGGAAAGAGGAGAGATGAAGGAAAAGCATTTCAATCCCTACGAAGCTAAGACATAATATAACAGGACAATTCAGAATTTTATCGGTTATTATCAGCAATTTATTTAAATAGCTAATCTTTAATATTAAATTTAAAATGCAAAAATATTTAAATTTGTTGGTTTTTGATTTCGCAGCTAAAAATCTGGGATTCTATTTCGAAGCAGTTTGTGACTGCCCATTGTAGCCCCTCTAAAATCTGATTAAAATACAGAAGAGACATAGAATATAACAACTATACTTCAAAAATCAAGTTTTCTAATGGGTGAGAAATCTAATATTTGAAATGGCACGATTGTTGCACATCAGTCTGGTTACTTATTCTTTTGTGAAATATTAGTTCACAAGCACGAGATATTTTGTTTTGTTTAAAAAAAAAATTAGAAAGTTAAATGAACTTGGGGATTCTAAAGATGTTTAATGATTGGTGAGGTTTGAACAGAATAGGTGGAAATATACATACAGAAATATACATACGTAAATATACATAATAATGGAATACTATCTAAATTACAACAAAATTTTACACTTTGACTAATTTAACATTTGCTTTATTGTATCACTGGAACAAATTACCCGATATTGACTGGGATGCAAATAAACCCCCGTTACTACATTTATAAATAACACTGCTCAATTTTCTTCAAATCCTAAACCAACTTCAAATTACCAGTACACTATCCGCAAAGCGAAAAAAAAAAAAAAAAACGCTCTCCGTGATACAAAATATAAATGAATGAAAGATTAATAACCTCTAGGAGATGAACGTGGCATTAGATTGTTACGGTAGCTGTTAAATCGTATGATTAGCTGTTAGATCATATCAATGGCTGGAGGTTTTGTAACTGTTAAATCGAGAATAAAGCTGCTAGGTCATATCAGTAGCTGGAGATTATCTGATTTTGGAATTTAAAAATTCGTTAAAAATCGAATGTAAATTTTGGTAAAAGGCCTTCGAGATGCATTAGTTCAGGTATAGATGAGACTGTGTCGAAAACCCAGACCGTCCGACTCATCCAAAGGACTTGAGCAACAATTTGGATGGCCGGAGATGAGACTGTGTCGAAAGCCCAGGCCAGCCGACTCGTCCTAAGACTAAAATTGGGTGAAAAAATTCAATGAAAAGAGATGAGACTATGTTGAAAACCCAGACCACACGACAGACCCGAAGGTTTACTGTAGCTAAGTGTGTGGCCGGAGATGAGACTATGTGAAAAAATTCAATGAGATAGATATCGGTCGGCATTGTGGACAAACAAGCAGATAGATTCTTCTTTTCATTATTATAGATTCACTGGGGAGTGAAGGCGATTGAAATGTAATGTTTAAAATACCCCTGAGTTTGTGACAAGTGAATGAAAATATATAAAAAAATGTTCGAAGATACAAAACGTAATCCAAAAGCAGGAAAAATATATAGAATAGAAAAGGGGACAACAATTAGGAAAGAAGGGTGGAGGAGGTAAAAATTAAAAATATTCTAATTTTCTGTCGAAAGATAAGTGAATAACAAAACTAAGAAAGAGGGGGAAATCATATTTTCAATCATTAGAGAACAAGGCGGTAAAACATGCAATATTTATTTTTATAATGTTGAAAAAAATAATAAAAGAAAACATCTGAAGAGAATTTGGAGATACATGGGCCCAACAGAAACACAGGAAAATATCCAAATGCTTCCAAATTCATTTAAAAAAGGACGGGGGGTTAGAAATTAAAAAATATGAACTTTCGAGTGGGGTAATAAAAATAGGGTGTATTAAGAATAAAAAATAAATTCCATTCATTGGAAAAGAGGAACGTCAATGTTTCATTTTTTCTTGGTTTTGAAAAAAAAATGGACAAAAAAATACTACATATCATACAATACAACTTTATATAAGAATAATAATAAATCGAATGTTGACTAGAACATGGGGATATTAAATGAATTGTTTGAGTAGAAATAAAAAAAATCACAATATCAAAATGTATATTACAAATTTTAAGGTTGTTTAATTAACATTTTACTTAAAGGTGTATTAAATTATAACTAAAAGTGTAATTATGAAAAAATAAAATAGTATTTACGGATTATTGAACGTATATCTAAACAGAAATTTGTATGCATGAGCAAAAGAATATATATAATTCCCAGATTGAGTCTATAGAATAAATTTATTAATTTATGAAACAGCTCTAACAATTTATAAATAACTTTTGCACTTTCATGCAGATATTCATAAAGGAATATTTTACTTCGCAAAAATATTTTGTACCATTTTTTTTTTTTTTCATTTTGCAATGAAACTGGAAAAAATACAAAATTAAGATCATTTTACACCATTACTTAGTTATTTGCCTCTGAAATTCCTCATAGAACAGCCACAGGGCATAATATTTTGGATAAAAACATGAAAAATTATTCTTTTATCAATATTATTATGGGGCTGATACCAAAGACTAAATTCAGTACCAAATTAATTTTATTTGTTGAAACACATTAGAAATCAACAAAAAATGTAGTCCATTAAGAAATTTTGCAAAAATATTTTAAATAATTGAAAGAAAAAGTTACCCAAATAGTTAGAACTTAAAAGACAGCCATATTTGTCGATGGATTTGTGAATCTCGCACGGCAGCATAACACAACACTTTGAACACTAAGAAGTAGCTTTTTACTTGTAGTCATTGTGCTTGTTATCTACATGGTCTCCAGCTAGGCTAAATGCCTAAATCAGCTAAAACGGTAGACGACCAAAAGAAAGACCATCTGGACTAATCTCCTCCCTCCCGTCCTTTTAGAAGTGCAATCATAGAGACCTCATCCATGTGTTTGCAATTTGAATTTGAAACCAGGAAAAAATTCTGAGAATCGGCCCATGGGTTTTTCCCAGTATTTGAGGAAAACAAAGTCCCCTAAGGGATTGCAGGCTTCACCCAGCTGCAAGTTGTTTAAAATCTTGTAATCTCCCAAGTGTTTGAGCGTACATACTTTCAAGCAGAACTGTACATTGCTTCAAAAAAGATATAATTATGGGAGAAAGACGATTTGATCCTTTTTATATTTTAATACTATGTAAAAAAGTAAATTCATTTATATTAAAGTGGCACAAAATTGGTTCATTTTCAAAATATTTTTTTAATACGACCACAAAAGTCATTCTTACTACACCTAATTTCACTTCCAAATGGCCGCCCCTAATTCGTCCGTTGTGGGCAATTACCCATGCCGCTCACGCCTTAAACCAGGCCTGCATACAGTGTGTCCTATAGAAAGTGAACAGTGGAAAAATTTTTAAACCATTAGTTATAGACCCATAGTTTGAATTGCAAAAATGCTTTAAATAAGGTAGGAAGTTATTCAGTAATTTAAATGCTGTCATATTTTTGTAGAAAGTTAAAAAAATTAACTTTTTATACAACCCTTCTATCCTCTATTGAAAAATGTCAAATTATAAAAATGTTACCCATACTGTATTTAGTCTAACAGAAAAAAATTTGGTTGTAATATGATCCAATTTGATACAGTTATCATTAATTAAAATTTTCACTTGGAAATAAGGGAACATCCAGAAATCAACTTTGGTTACAAATAGTTATTAAAACTTTTACCACTTCTTCAAATTTATTTTAGGCAGATAAAGCTATTATTATGTTGATTCATGGTTTGTATTTAAGTATTCAAGTAACTCTGTAACATAACTAGATTTAATAATGGTGCTATTCAATAATGCCGAACTCTATGAGATGATTTTGATTTATGGCAAATGCAACTGATCTTCTACAGTGAGAAAATACTATCATCATTTTTGTAAAGTCATCATCCTTTTTGGAGTTTTTATTCTGTGGCTGGTATGTCAATTGCAATCAACAAGTTAATTTCATTTACAATATGGCTCAGATACAAGCTATACAGCTCAGTTACAATATGGTTCAGCAACAAGTACTAATGGAAAATGATGTAATAGATATTTTAGCCTATTTCTCGTCCTATTTATATGGGAATGTCCACTGTCCAGATCGTAAGTAATGAACAACAGCTTCCTTGGTCTACACCTCGAGTAGACATGCACCCAGTCTACTTGAACACACCACCTGCTGTACCGCATGCAAGAGCTCTTACTGATTCGTCCAAAAAGAGTCTCATTCTGGTGGGGAAAATGCAGTGACAAAAATGTGTTAGAAACTTACTGAGTCTACTGAAAACAGTGGTTTTAAATGATCCTAGATGATTTCAAAACTTGAAAGGCATGCTTATTTTTCCATAAAATTTTGTCAGTAAAATATCTAACAGGTCAGCAAAGTCACAGTACCTAACCTGTTTCATTTACCTTATTTAAGTGTTAAAATAACTTTTAACCAGTTTAATAGTTTCGAAAACAAACCATGGACAAAAAAAAATTTAAACCCCACTAAAGGTGTTCTACACATCAATTCAATTTGTGAGCAAGTATATCCTGAATTCATAAATTTTGTTGATTAAAAGAGTACTGAAACGTCATGAGAAAGTGGTAAGTCAGGAAGTTTCACCATTTATTTCATCCTAAATTAATTTAAACTTTTAAGAACCAAATTTTTCTTTAGTTTGTCTAAATGAAGTGTTGACAATATTTTGTAATTTGACTTTTTTTTTAAAAAGGGGCTGTATAAAAAATTAATTTTTTTTTAACTTTTTACAAAAATATGGTACAGCATTTTAATTACTATTTTATAACTTCCTTATTTAAAGCATTTTTGCAATTGAAATGGTGTACAACATACATACTATAGGTGTACAACCAATGATTCAAAAAAATCTTCCACTGTTCCCTTTCTATGGGACACCCTGTATACTTTTTTTTTTTTTTTTTACAAATGGCCAAGCACTTGATATTCATCATTCGCCTATACATCGGCCAGAATCGTGGACCATTTAGCCGTCATATGATGTTGCCCCGGCGCACCAGTGGGGGCAGAACATACTGCTCCCAATGACACAACATCCATGCCTAAAGGTGAGACTCGAACCCACAATCCAGCAGCCGAACGAGCACGAGGAAACACTTACCTTGACCGCGTTGGCATCCTGTATACTGTTTCATTCTATATTGCATGCACACTTTTACTATTAAGTAAATGTTTTAATAGTTTTCTAAAAGACAGCTTTTCTCTCTTCTAACAGAGAATGGGGTTGGCACTTAGCAGTGACTTCGCTCATATTTTCTTCCTGGGAGAAGTTTTTCCCCAAATAAAACTAAAGATATTCAACAGACCTTGGCTTCATGCACCTGTATGTACCTAGGAAAGACAGGACTAATACTTAGATGTTAGCTATTCACTATTTATTCATAAAGTCCGTTTCATAAGTTTAAGCACAACTGGAAAATGGGGATTACTAGAGAACAATACAAAATAAAACAAAGTGACATATACATTATTTGTTCATTAGATACTGCAAATCCTTTTATATGATCCATATCAAAATGTATAAATTTTTTTTATCGTGACTTTAATACAAAAATTAAAAAGTAGTACAAAAAAATTCTGGTATAAAACATCTATATAATAAAAGGCAATGTCTGTGTTTCTGTCTGTCTTATACACTATAGGCTCAACGACTGCGCGTCGCAGAGCTACGAAATTTGGTAATCACAGACCGGGGTGGGGGGACATGTCAAAACCGATTTTTAAAATTTGAATTTTTTTGTTGTTGTTGTTATTTAATGTTTTATATGATTTTGACCGTTTTTTCTCCACCATCCAGACGTCGTAGAAAAAAACAAATTACACGACAGGAAAGAGCAGCCAATTGCATGTAAAAATATATCAATTTCAAATCTCAATTTCAATTTCTAATATTTTGTAAAGATTTTAAAACAAAAGTGACTTTCGGCTCAAAAAAACGAACTTTCGTTTTTAAATCCTTGCATCCAAAAAAGTATCGAGAATTTCAACTAATAATTTACAGTTTTAGAAAGCTCAAACTTCAGGCTTTTGTACAAGTCCAATCTGGTCAAGAAATAATTATAAATAGCAGCCCGATCCTGATTTTAAAGAAGTAATGATTTTAAGTTTCTTAACGACTTCACAGCGAAGATCCAACTTCCTTGATACTTCATTGAATTTTGTCTTCCCTAAACAACGGCAAAGGAGGTTGGACCATTAAAACCAAATGCCCCCAAAACCATCACAAATTTACCTCTCTGTTGTCTGCTAAACAGGGTCCTTTCCTCTTCCCTGAGGTCGTAAGAGTTCCAGCCATCAGGGCCATCCAAATTCCATTTTTTCTCGTCGCTGCATATTACTGAAATCCATTTGTCTCCATAAGACATGTACTTTCGAGCCCACTCCATCCTGTCCTTCTTATGACACAGTTTTAAACATGGTTTTCAAGCTATTTTCTTCAGAACAATGTTGCTACATTCCCTGATATGTCTATGTATTGTGTCCTTTGAAATCTTTACGCCAAGATTATTTTTCAGTTGACGTAAGGACATGTTTTGTGTTAACACCAATCTCTGAATCCATTTATCTGTCTGCACACTCATTACACGAGGCCGTCCACATCTTGGTTTTCTTTCGAAATGGTAGTCCTTGGAAGTACTTGACCATGCTTTGATCGATTTTAAGTAATAGCAATTTTACGAACAGTCTTACCTTCAGGTTTTAACTTTAAAATCCTTGAAATCATAAACTCCAAAGACTTCGACATTTTGATTCACAAGCTGAAGTTATCTCTTTGTTTTCCTACCACTGAGGAGAACGTATTACAACGTCATCATCACGTGTTTGTAAAATTTTGCATAAAGTGCTTAAACTTTTAAGACAGTGTTTTTTCATCAAACTTTTCAAAACATGTAATTTTTAACACATTTTTGTGATGTACACAATAAAATGAATTTATTTTATTTCATTTCGATTACATTTTGATTATTTAGTGTTAAATTTTATTTTATATGTTTCCTTTTAATTTTATGAGCATCTTTATTCTGTGCGTAAACTTGTGAGATGGACTGTAGTGCAAACTCAAACAATTTTGAAATCTGAACCAGTAATTGTAGAAATTACTTTGTATAACATTAACTCTTGTTTTCTATTTTCAGAGAATATTTTTCATTTTACTTTCTTGTTTATTAAACATTTTTTTTTTCACATTACTCTATATTACTAGAAGGATAAACCCGTCTTAAGACGGGTTAAATTTTCAAAAGATTATCCCAGATCCGCTATTCATAAATTTGCAAAATATTTCCTACCATCCACTCCATGAGCATTACACTCCTCCCATTCAGTTGAAACACTTTTGGCAACATTTTGTAGCAGCATTACCCAAAAGTAGATAGATAAAGAGACATAAATCAAGGTACTAGAAGTGGCGATACGTCTAAATTTCAAATCATTAAATTCAGGCATCTATTTATAAGGCTAGACATTTGGTTAAATTGAACTAGGTGAGATCTCATGTGGATACACCGGGCAATGAGCTTGCCGATAGTTTTGCAAAGGAAGCGGCCCTGACCGGGGTTCCGTTGTTTGTCCCTGCCCCTCGCTCGCTGCTTGTTCGTAAGTTGCGCGAGCGGGTGGTAAGTAATTGGGGGGACTACTGTGGTGCCCTGGCCGGGGGTTTGCATGCCTGTGTGTTCTTTCCAGTGGCTGTTGAGAAGATACAGATTACGAATCGTTCTCTGTTTTTCTTTCTCTCTTGCCATAGTCCCTTCCCTAGCTACCTGCACAGATTTAAGGTTTGGGATTCTCCCGATTGTCCATGTGGGGGATTGGGAGATCCTGATCACTATGTCTTTGAAGGCATGTTTAGCAGGGAACATCATTTGGCCCGGCCGCTGGAGGAACACCGGGCACTTTGGATTAATAAGGTATTGGCTAGGCCCGGATCCATCGGGAGGATTGTTCGATATATGGCTGTAGCCCATGAGATCACGGACAACAAGGATAATTTTATTAATTTATGAATGGGATATATTTATTATATACATTTTATTACGAATTGTATTATGGACTGTACCACTGAATTGGTTTTTATATGATGAATTAATTAGATGTTTTATTGTTGCCCAAGTATTTGGGATACTGTTTGCTAAATTGTATTTGTACAATGGTTTATGGGAACTGGCCACTTGTATATTCTCTTGTATTTAAGTTTTTGGCGTTATAATATAGTGTATAAAAGTAGGTTGTTGACTTTTTCTTAGTATATTTGTTGGAACACTTGATTATTATTTTGAACAACTAAACAGTTATTGTTATTAGCATTTTGGCCTATTTTTATTGTATTGTATTACTTTGGATGGTTAGTATATACAATTATGTTTATTTGGATATTACCCGTAATTTATGCGGATGATTGTAGGCCGGATGTAACTGCCATGGCCGGGCCCCTTATTTTTGGATCTAATAAATCCTTGGGTGTTGCGGGTGCGACACCGGGGGGAGTCGGCGTCTTCCTCTGTCTGCTGGGCTTGGGTTGTCCATTGGCTCTCCGTTTTGCTGGGGATCACACCTTTTTCTCGGCCTGGGATTGTAGATGCTCTGCCCTTCGGGCGAGCCCTCGGGTCTGGGCCGCGCTAAATCATTAAATCAACTAAACAAATGACACATCTTAAATCAGATCCAAAGGTCACTTTATTAAACAATCATCCTACAGATGTACATCAAATACAACCAAAGCACTTTCGAACAACCTCATGTTCATCTTCAGTGGCAATATAATTAAAAACAGATGCCAATATGCTTAAATACAATCCACCACCGTTAAGTGAAATTTGCATATCTTAAAAACTGTCAGCCGTACAAAATGGTGAATTATAAAACAGATATAAATTATACAATATATACATAGTTTTTTAAGATATTTATCTTTGAACTATATATATTGTATAATTTATATCTGTTTTATAATTCACCATTTTGTATGGCTGACAGTTTCTAAGATATGCAAATTTCACTTAACGGCGGTGGATTGTATTTAAGCATGTTGGCATATCTGTTTTTAATTATATTGCCACTGAAGATGAACATGAGGATGTTCGAAAGTGCTTTGACTGTATTTGATGTATGTCTGTAGGATGATTGTTTAATAAAGTGACCTTTGGATCTGATATAAGATGTGCCATTTGTTTAGTTGATTTAATAAATCAAGGTGTTTATATAGATAATGGAAAATATACTCTGACATTTCTAGAACATTTTTTTTAATTTCACAAAAATTTCTTAGAATTCAATATTTTTTATGATTATGAACAAATTTCATTGGGTTGCCAAAAATTATATTTCTGGTTAACCAAAAAGAAATTTTAGTAGCTAAGTTAGTTAGATAATTGTCCAATGCTACTGAATCTGATTTTGAATTGTGGCATTTGACACCATAGCTACAACTTATTTCGAACCTTGGACATGGGATTATTACATGAATTAAGACCTGAGATTTTAGAGATGTGCTCAATCTAGAACACTAGGTGATTGTACTTAGTCCTTAATAAAGATAAAAAAAAGGAAAGGAAATTTATAAAAAGTATTAAAAAGGAAGATATGTGAAAAACATGTTTAAAGAGTTTCTCCAAGTATGTGAAATGAGAGAGTATTTAAGAGAAATTTAGAATCTCAAATACAAGTGTAAAGTTCATGGTACGAAATGAAAAAGTTTAAATAACATAAGAAATGATTCATTTATAGAGGACCTAAAAATAATTGGTATTTTTACCAATGAGTACCTGAGGACTTTGAGTATCAGTCAGCACGCACCTGAAATATCTTGTATTTGTTATTCCATTTCCTAATGGCTTCTGCAATTAGTGTTTTTATTTGTTCTATTTTATAAACCCAGTGCAATAGCTGTATATATGTATAAATTGATTTAGTCCATATATTTCATTTGTTTTTCTTTTCAGTATTTGGACCATGCAAGAAAGGAACTGTTTCTTCTACAGTATCCTTAAACCGGGAAACTTTTACTCATGAGGATATGGATACCCTTATTGAAATGCATCCTCCCAGTTGCATGCCAAATGGAAACGTTGGAACCAAAACGAGTCACTTTTTGCAAGAAATTACTGCCTGCAGACTACCTCCCTCATTAATATCAAAGCTGGGTCTACAATTTCCAAGAAATCGTGCCAGAAGAATTTATGGAAATGTACCTTTTGAGTATTATAAGAAAAGATCAAATAGTAATAATAATAAAAATAATACTTCTTATGCAGTTAAAAATGTACATGCTCGAGGCACATGGCGAAAAAAGACTGAAATTAAATCTTCAGAATATTATCAAAAGTCTGAGGTAAGTTTATTGCTTTCCCTATATACATAGTATAATGTATAAAGAAAGTATGATAGGATTAAAAATTTGAGTGTTTGAGAGAAGATCACTTTTCAACCATACCTGCACTGATAGTGTGTATGTGTGAACCTGTGGAAGCGATATCTCCCAAACAAATGGAGCATTTCAAAAACAATTTGTTATGATAATTACAATCAGGGAACACTGGAATCCTATTGAATTTAAGGATAATCAAATGTTTAAAAGACATCCCCCCCCCCTTCCCCAACTTTTAAATTAATTTTTGAAAAAAATCAAGACCTTCAACGATATTAAACAAATAATAATTTTATACATAATTTTTCATTGCAAAATGAGTGACATGATTTTTAGAATGTTAGCATGAACTGCTCTCGAAATATTGTACATTTTTAAAATAAATTTATCAAAAAAATAATATAAAATTAAAAAAGTAAGTATTATTAAATTGATTAATATTCCATATGCAATATTATGGGGAAAATTTACTAACTCCATTCTTGTGGATCTAGCTTGTTCCATTCATAAGAGAAAACATCTATTTTAATAGTACTCAAACTATAAAAGAAACATTCGCCTCTTCCCTCTGCTTTTCTATATGTAACGCTTGCTGACAATATGGCAATAACTCGGTGACTTTTGAAAATGTCGCCAAATGAGCAAAGTCACATTTAATTAACAAAAATGGTATCAAATTGGTAAAAATTCAATATCTTTGAGAATGAAGTTCACTTTCTTTGACAATCCCTGTCACTTTGAGGGAATTAATATTCTTGATTTAAGTCATGTGCAGCCCCAAATCAGATCTTTTAAAAATGCATTCATATTAAAAAAACACTGTAAATATGCAACTCTAAAATTTCTCTCTTTTGTTTAAAACTATATATTATTTAAAGCAATTTTAGAAATTTTATCTTTAGTATGGAAAGAAAAGTATTGCACATACTAATTTCCTTGTCACCTTCTGTCCATGTGCAGTGCAGAACTACCATGTTGTGAAACCCCATGAGAAGGAAGAGGCAGAGTTGTTTGAGGGTCATAGAAAAAAAGAAAGTTCTTAATAAAATTATTTTTCTTACAAAGATTTTTATGATATTTTTAAATATATAGATAGTGTATAGTATTGTTATTAAATATGTTTTTGACACTTATGTTCAGGATGCAGTAGAAAATAAAGGAAATAGAGTTAGACTAAAGTTGGACTATTGTGATTTCAAAATGTTAAAATAAATAATATGAATATTTTTAATGCTATCCAACACATAAATAATATATATAATTTTTTATTTAGCATCAGCAAAAATTTCACTATATCTTATTGTTATTAGCAAATGACAAAATGTTTAGTATATATATATATATTAAATGATAATGATCAAAATTCCATAGCTGGTTCCCAAACTCATTCATATTTTAATAACTAGAAACTGACTGAGTAATACCACTGACATGTAATATTTGCTATTTAGGTAAGGATTTTGTTGGAAAAAAATATATATCTTCTTCATTTTGTCATTGTTTCTTCTTTTCTTCTTACATTTTTAACTGTCTTGGTATGTACCTAATTTGTAACTATGACAGTATTGTTTTTATAGTGATATGCAACGGATGTTCACAAACTGATCTGGATCTCCCCAGATCTGATAAAACATTGTATAAGGAAATCTGTATATATTTAGAGTTTGGATATTTTTTTCTTCAATCAATTCATCAAATGCAATTCTCAATCACCCATTTTTTATTTCACTCTAAAATTGAAAGTCACTTCATAGAGTTCAGGATTTTAGTTTCCTCTTATATTTTACTAGAAACTGTACCTGGTGTTGCCTGGAATTTAAAACGGGGATTAATTAAATTAATGTATTAAGTTCTTCAAAAGGCCTGTTACCCACTGTACATTCTGCACCTCTATATGAGCACCTAATTACGCAGACTGCTGCTTGATATGTAATATGACTGCTTATTATTCCTTGAATATGCCTTTTGTCCTCTGTGTAGGTGTATAAGCATTTTTTATGTCCTAATTAAGCTATTTTGATACATCCTAAATAAGCTGTTTTGATATGCCCTAAATAATATATTTTGTTAACCTTAAATAAGCTTTTTTCACCCTAAATAAGCTCCTTTGATACATTTTAAATAAGCTTTGATACACACTCCAAATATGCCTTTTGTCCTCTGTGTGTGTGTGTGTGTGTAATATGCTTTAAATGATTTCTCTTTTGATACACACTATATAAGTTTCTTTGATACACCCCAAATATGCCTTTTACCCTCTATCTATGTGGATGTAATTTGCTTTATTCTCTTTTAATACACCCTCTGTATAAGCTCTTTCAATACGTCCTAAATAAAGATGCATCAAAATTAGGGATGCTTAAAATCAATAGCATGTTTCCTAAATGAAAAATCTTGCAAACTCTGATAAGAATTTTGATGCTAGTACCGGCTCATAATCCAAATAAATCCCTAAGCAATTCACGACAAATGATATTGCATCAAAATACCAGCCCTTTCTAGAGTACTCTAGATCCAAGCCTCAAAAAGAAAATGAAGAAAAACATGTTTTACCAGCAGTTCCATACGCTATTAGAATTCTTTTGAAAATGTATATGAGGTTTTACATAAAAATTCATAATTAATGAACAGAATAAAGCAGAAGCATCATTTTTCAGTTGGATCAGTGTGTATTATTCTAAGAAACATCTGGTAAATTTTGTAGATAGGATTGTCAGGCATATTTTTTTATATCACAGTTTTAAAATCAGTATGTCTTCAAAACATGAAAAGCATATGTTTTTTAAAAATTCACAAAAATTTATTTATTGCTCATATGGATTCGATCTTTCCAATGTTGTTAAGATGAAAACTCTGATAATACTTTCAGTTGCTAAGGGACCAATTTGTGTGAAAATTGCTCAAAATCATGCTAAGACATAAAATAACTACAAAATTAATTTGAATTTAAAATAAAATCTTGCTGAGGCACATTGTTCTGTATCCTGAAGTACCTGTGTATCAAATTTCATGGCCATACGACACTTATATTTACTTCTACAGATTAACAGACATATTCTTTTAAAATTATAGATTGTGATGATTACATATTATTAAAATCTGACCAATGGATTTGAAAATAATCGTTATTTTTGGAAAAAAGTGAAATGAAGTAATATAACTGATACAGTATTGTATTTTTTTGTTATTATGAATATATTTGTTGCTAAAAATTGTGTGCTTTCTGGTTAGTGGCAACTAGTTAAAAATTTGAGGTTACAGCTTTATAATGAATCATAATAGTAGTTTTGCTTTAGGGCCAAATACCATTCCTAGGCAGAAGAAATACATAAAATTTAAAATATTCGTCTTGTATAACTCAGCGTAAAATATAAAGTTTTACCTGTTTAAATGCAGACAATCTTTCAACTTGTCTAATATCTGTCTTAGGAATATATGATAACCATATGCTTGACTAGAAAATTGATTCTCATTTGCTATTATCAGAAATGACACTTGAAAAACTTGAGATAAAGATGTTTTTCCCTTTAAAAGCAAAAACAATATTGTGTTCCAAGTACTTTCGCGATAATCAAAAGCACAAAGTCAAACATTTTGCTAAATTGATATCTAATGTCAACTTCTTTCATAGTATGTATTTAAAAAAAATCAATTTGTAGAGTTGCAAAATTACTGTAGAAATATCACCAAAATTTTGTGATTCTTTTATTTAGAATTTTGAAGAGAGATTTTTAGTGATACTAATTTAATTAGAGCTGCATATTTAAAATATCTAAATTGAATTCTTTGTATCATAATTGTGTTTAAAATTTATTAATACTGTACAATTACAGTCCTTTTTATTATATGTATTGGAAAATAAAAAGAAACTTTTTTAGTTTAATTAGAAGTAATGTAATTAAATAGTCAATATATTTCAATTTCACTAGAATATTATACAATTTGTCACTGAAGATCTACTATAAACTATTAAACAATATTCTTATCTTTATCTTTAAGGATGATTTTCTCTTAACAGAGGGCTAATTGGTTATATATTTATTACAGAATGAAGAGTGGGGGTTAACTGCATTGAGTATTGTATCAAAGTCGTTTTTTACTAAGTCAATGTAACAAAACAAATATTTAAATAAACACAAAATTAAATTTACATTCACTACAGAATTAGAGGGTTCTTTTTTGACACAATATAAAGTGTTCTCAATCACTAAACAAGAAAATCCTAATACATGCAAAATCCTGACTTTATATCTCTTTATAGATTGCACTAAACAGGAAAGAAAGTAAGTGCATTGCTATAGTATTTATGTTAATTTATTTATTCTTTTCACTAAGTTAATATTGACTATTGGTATCAATTTTTATTAAAATTAACTCTAATATAGCTTATATATTAGCATTATATTATTAATTTGCTATTAAATATGCTGTTAAATAGTAAATGCTAGTTAATATAATTATATATAGTAATAATTATATAAATAAAATTAAAAATCTGTTTGTATATGTGTTTGTCTTATAATCACTGAAGAATAGCTGCACCGAATTTGATGAAATTTTGTTGGTAGCCTTGGAATAGAGATTCTTATAACTCTTTTTAGGAGAATTAAATTAAATAGTTTAATTGAATGTTATGAATAACAATGTCATTTAGAATACTATAGGAATTTGCACATAATTGTGAACTTTTAAGTTTCTTTATATTATATATTCTGTACGAAGAACGGGTATACTGCTAATTAATATACAGGGTGTCCAGTACTATCGGTGCCCAATGACTATTTCCTCAACCGTTAGTCAGAGATACACTTCCAATTGCAGAAATGTTTTAAATTTTAAAATCTATTATCTTAGAAACAGTTTAAATCAATAAATGCATTTCTGAAAGAAATATGAAATATAAATTTTTATACAGTCTCCCAGTCCTACCAATTATATTTAGGAAAATCATCCTCATACAATTTTATGCAAAATAAAAAAAAAATCATCCTTTTATGATCAAAATTGACAAACTTATAGCTGTTTAAAGTTGGAGCACTTTTTGTGCTGAGAAATGGTCAATACGGTCCCTGATTGGTTGGTTGCCTGAAACTGGACATTTTTATGCGTGGAAAAGGGACTTAAGTCATAAAGTTTAATGCTTCATAACTCGGTGAATTTTGGTCGTAAAAGGAAGATTTTTTTTTTTAATTATTTTGCATGAAATTGTATGAGGATGATTTTCCTAAATATAATTGGTAGGACCGGGGGACCGTATAAAAATTTATATTTCGTATTTCTTTCAGAAATGTATTTATTGATTTAAACTGTTAAGATAAAACTTTTAAGATTTAAACTTTTAAGATAATAGATTTTAAAATTTAAAACATTTTTGCAATTGGAAGTATATCTCTGTGACTAACGGTTGAGGAAATAGATATTGGGCACCGATAGCACTGAACACCCTGTATATATGAACAATTAACATTTACTGTTTGTGTGTAGATCCTGATAATCTGTACTAGTTTACCCTGGTTCTGTAATACATAAACAGTTGTAGCTACTTGTTAACAGAAAAATGCCCTTTAACTGATGCTTTAGAATGTTAATTTGATTTAAAAGTGGAGTATTAATTTGATTCCTAATTAGTCACTGAGCAAATGAGTTATTGGATGTAGTATGTACTAACCAAATATTACATACAACTGTCTTGTGTATAATCCTTCAGTTCACTGTTTTTCTGCCCTGACCAAAAGGTTCATAATGCCCTTAAAACAATTGTCACCTAATTTTTATGTCTGCTTTTATTAAGGAAGTATGAATCATTTGTAAACTATTAAACGTTTTAATTATTATATTCATTTAAATTTTAAATCATCTTTTTTTAATAAACATTTTACATTGCTTAAAATTTATTTTTACTAATTAGGATACAGAATCAGAGGAAGAAGAATGGGACCGACATGAAGCACTGCATGACGATGTGACAAGTCAGGAAAGGACTAAAGAACGACTCTTTGAAGAAAAGATTGAATTGAAATGGGAAAAGGGTGGCTCTGGTCTAGTGTTCTATACTGATGCTCAGTTTTGGGATGCTAAAGAAGGTGATTTTGATGCCAAGACAGCTGATGATTGGGATATTGACACCAACATCTACAGAGGCCCTGGTACATTACATTTTTATTTTTCAAATAATCTATTAAAGTTCAATAAATTTTTCTGAAATATAAGCAGGTAACTTATCATTTGAAATATGTCTAAACAGTTAATCATTCTTTAATTAAATTTTTTCTAGTCCAAACTAGACTCACTTCGACAAAAAATTCGAATTTCTTTCATTCATCTCAAAAATTTTTAATTTATGTTGACGATATTGAATTATTGACTGACTTCAATGTAAATTGAATATTTGAGTAGGCATTTTACAACCAAAAAATCCACTATCCAACAGTCAATCATTTGGCACACAAATTTCATTTTTTTTTTTTTTTTTTTAATGAATCTCTAAAAACCAATGAACATTCTGTGATAAATGCACTTGAATTGAATGTAAACTGTTGAGAGTAGCATTTAAAGTTCCTTGGTGGTTAAAAGTTTTTTTTGGTCTCTTTCAAAAATTATGTGGAGAATCAATAAATGTGAAATCTGGTTGTGTAATGTTGTAGATGTCGATGCGGTGGTCGAGCGGTCAAGGCAGGCATTTCCTAGTGATCGCTTGGTTGCTGGGTTGTGGGTTCGAGTCCCACCTGCGGACATGGATGTTGTGATGTTGGGCGCAGTGTGTTCCGACCCCACTGGTGTGCTGGGGCAACGTCATACGATGGCTAACAGGTTCACGGCTCTGACCTTTGTTTGAGATATTGATTGTTCATGCTATATGTACGGGATATTTGTTCTGTTTGTATAATGTATGTCTTATTCTCTGCCATTAGAAATAAATAAGAAAAAAAATGTTGTAGATTTCCATCTCCTTGTTTTACTTTTTGGCTATCTTGGTTTGCTGTTGTTCTGGAGATTTTTTTTTATTTGATTGAGTGGTGTTATATGCATTATTTATGCAGTGACCACTTATTCAGAGGTTTGCATCTTAAATCCTGAGTATTCATGCTAGTTTAAAAATAAAGCATTAATTGGGACTTACTAGAATGATTCGTTCATAAATTTTCATGAAAATTGATGAGAAATATTCTCTTTATAGAATCACTATTCTAAATCCAGAAATTCATAAAATCTCAAATTGCACAAAAACTGTATGCAATGTGTAATTATGAAGGCTATTTTTAAGTCCAGTGCATGAAATTACATAATCCTTTTTTCTTTGCCACAGAATCATTGTATGCTAGTAATGTGCAAATATTTTAACTAAATGAAGAGTAAATAAAAATAAGTGGAAAACTATTCTCAAACATTAAAAAAATATATAAACTCACTTATAATGTTAATGACATTAACTGAGAATAAATATTAAATGTTTCCACTTTTTCCTAGGAATGGACTGTGACAAAGATTCCAGAGATCTTCTCAAGATGAGATTAGAACAGAGCTTAAGAGATGGTGCTGAAACTGAAGTTGACCGTTTGTATGATTTTGCTGCCTTTGAAAAATACAGCACGGTAAATATATTTTTTAATAACTCTATTAGTATGTAAAGTAATTTTTACTTTTAATACTATACAGGGTGAACATGGTCCTTGGAATGTACTTATTTTTCATTTTTAAGGACCATTAAATATTAAAGGTACTTATTTTTCACTAAAGTTCCTTAAACTACTTGCATTTTTATCAAAAATCTTTATATTTCCCATAAAAGTAATTTTTTCCTGTGGAAAAATAACAATTTCAGTAAAAATCAGCATTTTCTCCTGTGGAAAAATAAGAAAAATAAATTGATGATTTAAAACGAATGCAATCACCAAATAAAGTGAGTCATTGCCAACTGCTAATTTGCTGCACATGTAATACTGCAACACAACCTAACCTTTCTTTCTAACTCATGGTTAAAATATTTTTATGTTAATGCCTATGTTGTTACTATATTAAACATAATTTTTAAATAGAAAATGATATCAAAATTTAGTAGATTGCATATTTATTATTATTATTTATTTTATTCATTTATTTTGTATGAGATCTTGCTTAAACCATGTTAAAATGTTGTTGTTCAGACCCAGACCGTCCGACCTACCAGAAAGATGTAAGGTAACTGTTTGGATGACTGGGAAGAGCTACCCAATTTAGGCCGGAACCCAGTGGGGGAGGCAACCACAGGAACCATACCCTTCTTCCTCTACCACCAACCTCTCTGAAGGTCCATGTTAAAATGTGCATATGTAAATCTATTTTGAGTCCTTAAATCTTTTTTTTTTTCTTTCTTAGTCTATAATATAGAGTAAGAACTCTATATTATAGAGAAACAATTTGTTTTCTCAAATCTTTTTATATGTAAGATATTGACGGACAAACGCCCTGAATGCATTTCAAACACTTTGCAATAATGCCTATGTGTTGTGCATATGATCATTCAAACATAAATGCACATATCACTTTAAAATTTTATGTTTAAGAATATTAAAAAACTAGAATTAAATATATATATATATATATATATATATATATATATATATATATATATATGTATACATACATACAGGGTGTCCCAAAAACATTGAACTCTGTTTTTATTCCTTAAATATTGATCGTAGACATATATTATAAATTACAAAGTTACGTAAAACAGGGTACAAAATTTTATGAAATTGATAAAAATTTTCAGGGCATTAAATTTGAATTAATACAAAATTTAAATTTTTATACGGCCTCCGTACAAAAACATTTCCAATGAGTAAAATGTGCCCCATACACTAATAAGGTGATGTACAAAATTTCAGCAGTTTATCATAAAAAGTTCCAGAGATATGTTTAAACAAAGTTTGTGAGGGATTAATCACAAATTAAAATGTAAATGTTTACAGCAAGAGGTCAAATGACGCAATGCAGAAATGCATCATAGGAAAATAATATCTGCCTCTTATCTTTAATGGATCTTTGGCATGAATGGAAAACATTTTGAACAAGCTTTGTAAACTTTGTCTAAAGTTATTATTTCTACACAGTGTAGATACTTTTGTACCAATACACAGCAAAATCATTGTTTTCTTTCATAATTTGTGTATGACCCTCTGAAGCGCGATCTGCGGGCATGATTGTTACCCTCTGAGAACCCATATCAATGCGTCAGTATTTTTGCCTCTTCATATCTCTGGAACTTTTTATGATAAAATGCTGAAATTTTGTACATCACCTTATTAGTGTATGAGCACATTTTACTCATTGGAAATGTTTTTATATGGGGGCCATATAAAAATTTAAATTTATTTCTTAAAATTTAATTCCCCCTGAAAATTTTAATTGATTTCATAAAATTCTGTACCTTTTTTTATGCAATTTTGTAATTTACTATTTTACTGTTTTACCTATTTTTATGCACTTTTGTATATATGTCTATGATCAATATTTAAGGAATAAAAGCCGAGGTCAATGTTTTTGGGATATCCTGTATATATATATATATATATATATAGCATAGTAAACATATAAAATTAAAATTAATTCCACAGTTATCCAATTATTCTCCAGAAGTTGGCGCAAAGCAGCACACTCTCCTAAAGTAACATACAAGATTCATATGAAAAAATAAGGGAAATGACCAAATGCAAGGCATAAAATGGTAGAGGGGGATGGCGACCCCTCTTTCCCATTTAAAAGACTGCTTTTATGCCCGGGCAACACTCACGGTACCAATGCCATGCAGAAGTCATACTTCTGTATATGTGTCAAGTCAAAAACACTCGAAAAAGTGCAGAGTAAACAAATAGGAATCAACCAGGATTGCAAGGGAAGGAAAAGAATGGAAATGCAGCAAATGCCAGAGTGCCTTATATATAAAAGCAGTTTACGCATGCGTAATACGTTATTTTTACTTTCATCGTTCTATACCTCTGCCATATCCTTTAAGTAAGCATTTTCTCCCTTTTTTGTATTAAATAGGGAATTATAATAACATGTCAGGAAGCCAATTGGATAATTCCGTTTTATTGCCTCCTTCATAATATTCCTATTATGCATAACCAATGGGCTACCGCGCCCCCAGTTTTGGTCATGTGACACATCTCAAGGAAGAAGTACAAAATGTAACTCTTTATACAGGCAGAAGTTTCAATTCGAAAATTGTTCTGTATTCATTTAAAAAAAATGGATTCTCTAATATGCAGAATTGGCCATAAAAAAAAGTGTCAAAATTATAAGATTTAAACTATGTTAACCCCCCCATCACACAAAAGAAGGGATGAAATCATAGATTTCAGGATGATATAAAAATTGAATGTTGTTAGATAGAATTCTATTTGAAAGCTGATATGTATAACTAGTTTTAGCAATAGTTCAATACAGTCCCCAATTATTCGTCAAAAACTTATGATATATTAATGATATCTTGAATAATTTTGATAGTATAAACATGGGTTGTTGTTGTTTTTTTATAACTAATTATGCTAAGGAAGATATATACTGGTGTTCAAAATTATCTTTACATACATAAAAATAAGCGGTGTAAGCATTGTGCATAACGTATATTTCCTTATAAACTTTTGCAATTTAGAATTTGATTTCTGTGTTTATTGACTCAAAACAACTTTTATGACTCCGAAGTATCATTTGGAAAGAATCTTTTAAGGTGATGTGCTGCCAGCCCATTTGAAGGCTGGACAGACATTGATGGAAGTGGCAAATTGTTTCATTATTAGTTTTGTATCATATGTACTCATATTCAATTCAGTTTGTATTTATGTGTTATGATGCCCCAAAAAATTCATTCAATTATATTAATTTTGGACAACAATGTATTTTTAGTTAACTTTTTTTTTTCTAGGGAGCCCATATGACCTTTAGTACATTGTACTAAATAATGTCACATGATCAAAAGTTGCATACAATGATAGTTCACTTTAATTAAAGCATTTTTCTAAATTGGAACAATGGGTTTATAACTAGTTGTTCAAGAGATATTTAGGCATGCAATTTTTAACAACCTGTATACTTAATTACATTTATCTTTTACAGTAAGTTTAAAATTCTGAAATAAAATAACGGTTTCTTTTTTAATCATCATGAGTATATAATATATATGTATTATGTATGTCTTTGTTATTAGGGCTTTGGTCGCAAACTAATGGAATCTCAAGGGTGGAAGCAAGGTCTTGGAATAGGTAGAAATTTTGCTGGAATGGCCGAACCATTGTTTAATGATGGTCAGAAACCCTTTGATAAAAAGGGATTTGGGTAAGTTAGCTTTCAATGCATGTAGTGATCTATCTTATATAGCTGCCAATCCTGATTTACCTGAAAACTTTCCAATTTTTGATGGATTTTCCAATCATAAAAGGCTCTTCCAATTTTATATAAATAAAATTTAGTCCGACAACATTTGTCTTAAAATCAAATGCAAAATTTAGTTTTTTAGATACTTAATCCCAGGTCAGTTTTACTGATGTACATTTTTCCAGTATAAATTTGTGTGAAAGTATAAATTTGTCTGTCTTCTTTTTTCCCTCAAAGTCATTTAATTAAAATTTACGGATTTTTTTTCATTGTTGTTGAATTTTTTCAGAAGATGGGGGGGGGGGGGGGTCACATGGAAGTTTTACTAAATAATGTACATTTTCCCAAGTTGACAAGTATGCTAATGCAGATTAAAAATTCATAAAATTCAGATTTTTATTACAATGACTTAAGTTTTTACATAAATCATTTATCATCCATTGCCAAGATTTTTAAAGGTAATATAAAAAAAAAACTGTAGTTTCCAAAAAAGCTTTTATTTAAGAGTTTTAGAGAGAGTGAGAGTTTTAAACTTAATAATTTTCAAGTTTAAATGCATGGAAACATTTTATAAATGCTTCAATTATTTAAAGTATGTGTTCATATTCCAAATACATGCATATTTTGCTTTTGGTAATTTTTTGTACACAGTAAAGGTTCTATGATGCTTATGATATACATCAAAAGATGGATTAAAGTAAATCTCATAATAGTAAATTTTCACTCAGTAATTAATCTGCAACTTATTATAGTTTCATTAATATCACTGCCAATTTTGTTCATAATTATAATAGGTAACTATCTATTTATATATTACTAGAACGAATTACTCGGCATTCCCCGGGTCCTAAATAAGCACCCGCTTCTTAAGTAATACAGATACAGATAACACCACTTCATTTCTAAATCACCAGTTTTGAACTAAAATCATTATCGCAACACAAATAAATCAAAATACTTGAAGTCACAAAAAAAAGTTCCTTTAATCCCAAAGTAAAATTTTAAAAATTATTGCTGTCTCGGTGAGTTTTCATCCAATTTAAATCAAATTTTAGCATTATTACACAAAATGATAATTTAATACCAAATTGAAAACATTAGGAAGACATTTTTTAAATTCGCAAAGTTAGGAAACCCATAAATAAAATGCACTCAGCTGCTTTTGTTTTCAGTGGAAATGAAATGTTGGCACTTTCTCTCAATTTGTCATCTGTGATGGCAAAGAAGGAATAAATGTGATTTGACAAAATAGTGAAAAATGAAATTTTTGACTTTAAAAATTCAATTACTTTTAAACTAATTTGAATTTTACGAAAATCCTGACAAAGTGTACATTACAAGGATGTGAAGTACCTCTGCAGCAGATTTCAACACTGTCCAATGCTTTGATTTTATGCTACAGACGATGATGACGACAGACAGAAGTGCAAACATCTTCTTTTATTGTATAAGATATCAAGGCTTTCTGAGTAAAGCTAAATGAAAATCTGAAATATTAATTCACATTCTTCTCAAAAGCTGTCTTTATAATGTTGACCCAGGGTTCAATTTAAAGAGAAAAAAATTGAGTAGCAACAATTGCTATCCAAAATCTATCTTGCAAAGCAATTTAGTGTTTTTGATTAGCAATTGAAAATTGCATTTGATGTTTTTGAAATATAAGCAAACAGAAAAATTCCATAAAAAGATCTATCCAAAATGCTATCCAATCCAAATGCTATCTTCCATAAAAAGATGCTATCCAAAATCTATCTTGCAAAGCAATTTAGTGTTTTTGATTAGCAATTGAAAATTGCATTTGATGTTTTTGAAATATAAGCAAACAGAAAAATTCCATAAAAAGAATGCTCTCCAAATATGTTTTTATGAACCTTAATTATTCTAAGTGCCAAAATAAATAATAATATTTTAATGACATTATTCTAAAAATATACCTTAATTTCATAAAATGTTTCAAGGATAATTTGTCTGTATAGCAAAATAAATATAGAAATATTAGTAGATGCAAACAGATTGCAAAAATGAAAAATATTTAAAAATAAAACTAAGTATACCAAAAATCATGTTTAAATGCAAATTTTCATGATATTACTAACCTTTCTTCAGAAAATTACTAACTAAAAGAAAGCACATCCTATAAATATACTAAATGAATATTTTAAATAATAGGAGGGGTGGGGTCAGTCAACTACAGAATTTCATCTCAAAATGTATAATGAAAAAAATCTATAAAAAAACTCAAGATTTGAATATTTTTCCTGTTTGCCTCTGTTTTTTCCAAGAAAATTCAGAATTGGCTGGTAATGTTAAGTATTTGAAGAGGCCACTCAAAAGATCTGAAGCCATGTTTTGTAACTGCTAAAACATTTGTTTTTCGCATTTCCGCAAAAATTTATTTAGAGAATCTGTTCACAGAAACACATATACGATATGGAAAGCTTGAACAGCGTATATAAGCACAAAATCATATTTTACTTTCCTTATATACATAATGTATAAGGAAAGTATTGTGACAGGGTCGAAAATTCGAATTCGAGTTTTCGACGGGAGAGCACGTTTCAAGCATCCCTGATCACGAATCAAACATTTTTGAAGTGATGTCTGTGTGTGTGTGTGTGTGTGAAAGTGTGTGTGTGTGTGTCAGTGGGTCTGTGGAGACGATAACTGATGAACGAATGGACCGATTTAAACCAAATTTGGTACAAAAATCACAATCTGTAAACACTAGAAGCCTATTGTTTTTATACGCAACCGAATGTTTAGAACCCCCCCCCCCCCCCCCCTAAATTTTCGAATGAAATTTTGAAAAAATCATCAAAAAATCAAAACCACAAATAAAGTTACGTAAATAGACATTTCTTATGTAATTTTTCATTAGAAAACGATTGACATAAATTTTAGAACGCTAACACGAACCGTTCTCGAGATATTGTACATTTTTCAAAAAAAGTATCAAAAAGTCATATAAAATAAAAAAAAAATATTTCCTATTGATAAACATGTTCACTTTTCATATGTAATACCATGCGATAAATTGGGCTACATCATTCTCGTGGATCTAGCATGTTCCATTCATGACAAAGATACTCTGAGTAATACTTTTGTATTTGAACGCCAATAGTCATTTATCTGCTGTAAGAATAACTTATTTCTTAGTGCATAACGCTTTGCGAGATTTTGGCGACGAATTTGGCGGAATGTCACCAACTTGGCGACTTTTTGAAATGTTGCCAAATTAACGAAAATCTCGCCAAATGGATAAAAATGACGGTAAATTAATGAAAATGACGACTAATTGTCGAAAATTCAATGTCTTGGAAAGGATATTAGTATCTGCTATAAGAAAAACCTATTTTTTTTGCTGTAAAAGTAGTAAATTCATTACATTATATAAGGAAAGTCATGTGTTGCCCACATCAGATTTTTTTACTTGTGCTTATATACATTGCTTAAGTTTTCCTTATCCTTCACACAAAGTGTATTTTACTTATTGACTTGTTTGATGTTTGGTAACAAAATGTTAGCAGACCAAATTTCCACATCACGAATGACTTGATGACAATTTTTCTTTTTTTTCCTATTATTAGTGTTTGTTTTTGCTGAGAAATCGGTAATAAATGTGAGATTTTTAAGCTTCTTTTATCGTTGTGCTGTGTTCATAACATTATTTTATAATATCCACTGGGCCACATAAGATCATATGACAGGCCACAAATGACCCTCAAACCAGTTTCTCTTTTCCTGGTGCATATTGTAATACCATAAATTTTAAGAAAAAATACCCATCTTGAAATGAAAACAAAATCAACACAAGAAACTTATTATAATTTATTTTTTATCATTACAACAGAACTAAGTTGAATGTATCAAGGGTTGCTAATTTTCAATTCATGTAACATGTTTTAATAACTTTATATATATATATATATATATATATATATATATAATTGTGTCTTTTGTGTCATTGTGTATTTTTATATTGCTCTCATATCATATCATTTCATTTTAGGTATCGTGGTGAAAAGTTAACACGAGAGCCCTGCATAAAGAAAAGACGGAGAAGAAAATCAGATGAGTTCGAAGAACCCTTTTTTATATCAACTATCTATGATAAACCAGAAGTATCAGATCCTCCAGACTCTGTCTTCAGATCTTCTGCTTATTCAAAATTAAAGTACAGGAGAGAGTTTTTAAAAGAACAAGGAGATACATAGTGCATTATATTTTTATATCTTGGCGAATTTATATTCCATATTTTTGTAAATATAGAATATTTTTGTAAATATTAAATCTGTATTTTTAATGCAAGTTGGATAAAATATTTTATATAGAGATAGATGAATACTCAAATACTAGTGTATTTAAGATGTCAAATATAACTTGCTAGAAGATATTTATATACCTGGAATATCATACCATGATTAACACATTTATTAGAATTTACAGGAACCATACTTATATAATCTTTATACCAGGAACAGGATTAACATATTACTACTGTTTTCAATTTTCACAGCAAACAATATGTTTAGCAGACCATGTACAAAAAATGTTTGGTGGCAATAAAAAAACAATTTTCTTTAAGATAGTAACACTCAGCTTTTATAAATAATGTCTTGTTGCTTACTTCATTTTGTCATAATTCTCACAGAGTTTCATATGTTTTACTTCATTTGCACTAGTTTATGGTAGTTACATTAATGTAGTTTTATTACATGTTTTAATTTTTTTTTTATTTTACTTTATTAATTTTTTAATAAATAATAAATATTTAACAAATTTAAATATTATATATTAACAATTTGAAATAACTATTCAGGGTATTCAAAATCTGGCTACTATTCAAATTGGAGAAAAGGTGCTATTTGCCTATCTCTAATTTTATATCATTACTGTTAGTGATTTTTTGTTTTCAACTCAAATTTTATGAGCAAATCAATATGATTATCCTATTTCTAAGAACATATTACATATTTGCCTTTTTATTTTCAAATATTTTAGTATTACATTTCTATTAAATCGGAGTAATTTTATTAAATTTGAACTTTTGTCAATTTATCATGTTACTCAATCAGATTTGTAAAGACTTTTCAAGATTTAAAAAAATATAGAACAGTTAATAGATTGTAATTTCTATCTTTTTTGAACTGTTAAACAATTAACAACAGTGCTAATGCAACAATTTTAATAAAAATATAGCACCAAAATGCTTATGAACTAAGAATCTGTATGCTTATGAATTAAGAATCAAAATTATTTAAAGCGAATCAGCATCGTGAGCCATTTTCAGATAAAATCTGGAATTATTTGTATTTTCTACAATGCATATAATCCACCATGAATGCAAATGATCTCAAGGCAGTTGTAGATTCAACACCCTGCATGCTTTGAATGGGGTAAAATGTAAGATAATAATTTAAGGCTGAAATTGATAAAATTCAATTAGGTTAAGTTGGATCATTACATAAGTGCTGTCCTAAAATATATTATCTGTCATTGAGGCCATATCTTAGGCCCACTTCCTATAACCAAATGCATGGTTCACAGTCCTTTGGGAGACAAATTGTGTTAGGATCAAATGTTCTGGGTTTTATTTCCTTGCATCCTTGCATGAAATGTGAATTCTGCAACACATTTGTTATAAACCTTTCTTAAAAGTATCATACTTAGCAATATAGTTATATCTTAAAAATTCTCTTTTAAAAATTCCCTGCTTTCCTATCCCCGTAGGACTTGCAAAAACCATTTTTTAACAAATATATTAATGAAATAATGGGCTGTTTTCTGAATAACATTAATATAATAATTTACCCCTTCAAGTTCAATTTTTTATTTTATAGTACTTGCTGTATTAACCGTTTCAGGACGGTTGACGCGCCCGCTCGTCGGCTGCGAACTTGCATTCAAGGACGACTCTTACGTATCCGCGTCGAGGAAAAACTTACCCTAAAGCAGGGGTCGCCAAACTTTTTTGATCATCGACCCCTATATAATTTAAAAAACCAAACTTTTTTGATCATCGACCCCTATATAATTTAAAAAACCTTAATATTTATTAAATAATGAGTAATTATAAATAAGTAGAAATAATAAGTAAAGTAACTACAGATTTATTGCTTCTTAATCAATGAGATGGGTGTGCCTGGTGTATTTTTGCAAGGTTCGCTATATTTGGTTCAAAATTAGTCAATTTTAATCTTAAATCCCCTCGAAGCTCCACATTTAATTTATTTCTGTACTTGGTTAAGATTGAATTTACGTGACTGAAACCGGCTTCAACCATATAGGAACTTGGAAATGCTAGCATAAACGGTTGAGCTATTTCACAAAGTTTTACATATTTTTGCATTATATTTATATTTGTCCAAAATTTGCTTATTGTTAAATTTCTAAGAAGCGTCTTTGCTTCAAGATCCGATAATAATTCAGCAAGCTCATCTTGCAGGTTGATGTTCACGTTTTCAATTTGAGCAGAAAATGGCACAATAATCCAATCAGGGATGTCAATGTTTTTCAAATCAACAAAGCGCAGTTTAAAATCTAATGTATGACTAATAAACCAGAATGAGTATGACTAATAAACCAGAAGTGCAGAGTTCGTGCCACTGCGCGCTGGTACGTCAATACTTGTTTCACCCGAATAAATATTCGTTGATTAATTTATGTTCTATAAAGAAACTGATATTAAGTCAATTATAAAAAAATTCACAAATTTTACGATCATCGCGATTACGTATGTGTGATTTTCGTATTAAGAACTGTTTTTTCTTCGACCCCCAATCGACCCCCTGGCTCAGATCGACCCCCGCTTTTGTTAAATAGACCCCTGGGGGTCTATATAGACCACTTTGGCGACCTCTGCCCTAAAGGATGGGGATCACATCAGCGCATTTCCATATGGAACGTTTTTATTTGAATTTATTTGTCTACTAGATGGCGTTAAATGCCCATGGGAACAGCTCCAATGTTTTTTGCAGATACATGACCTTGGTACAAAGAGGATCCAATGAATTATTTCTCCATTTGGAGCGATAAAACATGATTTGTAATATAAGCATACAGAGCACTTCTCGCAGCATCAACAATTTTATAATTGAGTTTCGGATTTCGTTTCGATTTTGGCTTAATGAATTTGTTGGTGAATTATAGGAATATGAAAGAGTATTTTTTTTTTTTTTTGAAGGGGGGGGGGGGTTAAAGGAATGTGCGGCAAATGAAATGATTAGGTTATTTCGGATAAAAGTATGGCTGGGCTGAGACGTTTTCTTTCTGTGGAAGAATATACATGTATGGTAAACGAACCAGACAGTAATGAAAGTGTTGTGAGGATAAAAGCTTTATTTGTTTTTCATATGTTATTTTTAAGATTTCTTTTTACTATTGAAGTCAATATAAATAAATTTAATTTTATTTTACTCTTAATATAAGTTACTAAAGGTTTCTTTTTGTTGTATTAATATTCTTTGTTTCTTTTTACCATTTAATATTATATTGCTTATTACACTTCAATATTAGAGTTTCTAACTTATTTTAATAATGTTTCTTTTATTAATTGCTTTTCCTACAGTTTGGCCTATGCATATTTCTTCGTTGTTAACCTTATATAATTATCATCAACAATCAACAAATTCTCTAAAACTTCACTTACCTTTAACCCAGAATTAAATAGAGCACAGCCAACAAAGAAACACAAAAGAAAAACTCAACTCAATTATATGTTAAACTAAAACCTTTATTAACACTTTAAATTTATGAACAAAAACATCTTCCAAATTGTTAATACTAATAAATCGTATAGTGGATAATTAAAGTACATTGCGATGATTAGAAAAGAACAATTAAAACCCAAATTAAATAACCCAGTTATCAATTTTAAATCCCAGGTTCAGATTCCACTCTGGTCTGAAGACCAGAGTTTGGTCTGCCTGAGCTGTCCACCACTAAAAATGTTAAATGAATAATTCAAAATAATAAAACGAAACACAAGTGGTGAATGATAAAATTACAAATGATTAAAATTCAGAATAATAAAAGCAAACACTAGATGGTAAAATGTAAACTCCCAATTGGTACATGTATCAAAATTATTATTCTCAAAGGTACAAAAAAAAAGGAAAACGAAGCTGCCCGTATCAAAAGGAATTCACCACAGATAAAAAGATTAAAATGCCGAACAGATTCCCAGTCGCAGCTCCTTCTATAACAATAATTATCATTTGAGCAGTGAAGATTCTAGTTGGTGAATATAGATGGCAGCACCAAACCCAATAACAGCTTGCAAACAAGTTGCACATGCACAATACACACATTTAAAACCAAAGAAGACTGGTTGCATGGAAAAAGCACTTAGGAAGGAGGCAAGGAAACACCTAGGTTCCAATCCTTCCAGGAACCTGAAAGCCGTACGTAAACACACTGATGAATTGTAGTCTGGCACATAGACGGCAGTCGAATACCACTTTTGATCAATGCCGGCAGTAGGACGGAATTTCACTTTTGAGCAAGAATTTCAATCAAAGGTAGATGAATCTGCATCGACTTGGGCTTGGATAGTCACAAGATTCATTCCCATCGAAGATTTCTGTTGCATCGGAATTTATTCAAGCCAACACTTCATAAATTCAAAGAAACTAAGCTTGCGTGAGAATTTGCCGCGGTCTTCAAAACACCTTTCGGGCGAGCCCGGGCGCTCAGCATGAGCCCCGGCTCGGCACTCCAAATTTTCTTCCAACCTCTCTGATCTGCTCTTAGAATCCAACTAAAAAACTTGCCAACCAAATTTCGCTTCCCAGGAGACGCCAATCTTAGCGAGTGAAAAAACTTGCGCCGCACACAGAGCGCCTCACATACCCCGGGGAATTTAAAAAAAGGGACACTTCACAACGAACCGTGCGGCACGAAAGTGCCGCCAAGCTAGCTACCACGTTTTCCCGCCAAGGTTCATTGCTCCGTGGCGCCAACCCTACGGAATGCCTGGCACCCCACAAACATGTGGTATACACATCAACTCAACTGATAAGCTATGAAATGGTCAAAAAGGAGCGTTATTTTTCGCTTTCAGAGGAATATAATTGCTGTTCGAAAGTGAAGGTGTAAGGCCGAAAAGGAAAATTACAGGGGCACAGGCGAATAAGTAAAGGATTCTATGGATACATTTAGCATTTGTAGATACTTTGCGTGCGTAATTTGGAATATAAAAATGTATGAAAGAGATAATAAATAAACGTTAATACGAGAAAAATCGCCGAAATATTCAATAACCATAAATTAATTTTGAATTTTGAAGGGAAGGGGGAAAATTATGAATTTTGAGCCTTAAAAACCTTAGATAATGAAAATCTCTGAATCTAAGCACAACAAAAGTGATGCAGATAGTGAAGATTCATGGACTACAAAAGGCAGAAGAAAGCACATAGACAGTTATTATGAATGCAAAGATTGTGTTATGCCGAGATTTGACAGTTCTAAATTTAATTAATAGTTCAAAATTTGAAATAGCTTAAAATTCGTTATTTTTCCCCTTTCCCTTCAAAATTCTAAATTTATTTGTTGTTTTGGAATATTTCGGCGATTTATTTCCCCTCTTAACGTAATTTGTTATCCTTTTAATGTTTTTACTATTCAAAATTGTGCGCAATGTGCCTTTAAACGTTAAATAATCTTTTGCTAATCTTTCGGTCTCTCGCTCGCGTCTTTTAACTTAACTTCAGTTCATTCACGAATCTGTGTAAAAAAGGCACTTTTTAAGACGAAACTTAGCCTTGAACCTCTTATCAGTTAAAAACACCTGCAGAGGGGTGCCAGTAGGGTTGCCTCGCGGCGTCCGGTGACCATGCGTCACCACGGCTCGTGGTTGCCGCCTTGGCGGAAGTTATCCTTTTTTTTTGATTCTTGGCATAACAGCGTTTTTATTTCCGCAGTGTATGCGTAAGCGCTCGGCGCGAAGCGCAGGGTTTCACTCGCCAAGTTTGGCGTCTCCTGGGAAGGCAAGCGTGTTGCCGGACATTCGATTCCTGACCGGCACTGTTGGAGGTGGTTTGTTTTTATCGTGCGAAGATCCGTGGAACGGGCCCCAATGCAAGGGCGCCCGTCTCCCGCGGTCGCCGTAAGGATGCTTTAAATCAAATCCCAAGCAAATTTATGCAGCTTGACCAAGATTTTGAAGTGTGCTTCTAATGAGGACATCATGACTGTCGGGGTCCAAGTTAATGCTGGCATAGTTGCCTTTGTCTGAAAGGTGTATCATCGACCTCAACAGTTTTTCCTTAAGCCTACAGTGTTTGCAAAGTGTACCATCGATCCCAACAGGCCTTCCTTAATCCTACATTTCCACCAAATCGCTACAGGCTCTTGCTTGCCAGCGAATAATTCATATATTTTCTAAAACTTCATGTGCAGCGGTCGCCAAACTCCAGTGATATGTGTATCGTCGTTTCAGACATAAGTGCATCGTCATTCCACTCACGCAACTGTCCTTATTGCCAGCTCGAGTCATGAGTGCATCTCTCTACATTTTAGTGCTCCTCTCTACATTTTAGTGCTCCACAAGTATTTTTCTTCCAATAAATACTTCATTAAAAATGAACTAGTGGTGAGACTGTAGTGCTCCCTCTTCATATTTTTCTGTGTAGGCGCATAATATCCTTGAACGAAACAAATACCAGTGCAGCCTTAAGCTCGAAGTTTATAAATTTGTATTTGTGCTTTTGATCCGGTCATAGGGAACTGCAAGTGGCAATATATTGTTCTCTTACAAATCCAAGCTGTATTATTGAGTACATCAATAATTTGCTCTTTGTTATTTTTATTCTCAACATTTTTGGGGGTGGACAGCTCCTCAGGCAGACCAAGCTCTGATCTTCAGACCAGAGTGGATTCTGTTTCCTGGGTTAATTTTAATTGGTTCTAGGGTTTTCTTGAATTCCAAATTTAATAGATGTTAATAATAAAATAATGCAATGTACTATCTGTTTTTCCTTGGCCACTATGGGTCAAAGTTTGTTTAAAGAACCTAAATTTTAATTGTTGAAAAATAAAAGATAATTTTTTTAAATTTAATATTGGGTGTCATTCTTGACTTGTGTTGGCTGTGCTATTTAATCATTTAAAGGTAAGTGGTACTTCTAGAAGTTTTATGTTGAGATGTTTTTAAATGTGTAACATGGTTGAGCACAGACCAAGCTGTAGGTAATAAAGTAAACAAAGAAAATGAATATTATTAAAAGTAAACTTTATTGATTTAATAAAACTATACGATCACAGGTTAAAAATAAATATAATAACTTAGAATAATGCAATGTAAATAACTTAAAGAATAATAATTAAATTAGAAATAATGATTAAAGTAATAATAGTTAATAATTATAAATAAATAAACTTGTGTGTGAATCTAGAAATAGTATAATCTTAAAGGAAGTAAGAAAAAGCTACATAACATGTGGTGCTGTGAACCTCTTTGGTTCTGCCTGAGTTGTCTGTCCACTGTATAAAATATTTAATAATGGGCTGTCCACCATAATAATATTTTTTAAAGGTAGTTGAAAATGTTTTATTTGGATGTTATTATATGTTTCATATGTTTACTATGGGGAAGGGCACAAATTAATTAAATAATTTCATTAATTTAGCTTGTTTTAAAAATAATATTGTAGTTTTTTTTTTAAAAGTTAGAAAGATTTAGGAGTTTTTTTTTATTAAGCTTTGTCAGTTGAAATTCTTTTTCTTTTTCACTCCTGAATAAGCTAATCATAGCTTGTTGTTTTTAAGAAAGATTTTTTTTTGTTTTGTAGAATTTTTTTTAAAAGTAAAACTTTGGAGTTGACTCAGGGTAATTTTGGATTTTGAGTAGGATTTTTTTATTGTGAGAAATTTTTTTTTAAGGATCTTTTGGCTATTTATTTTGCAAGGGTGCGGCGGAGAAGTGGTTGCTTATTGTGGGGATTCTGGGAGATTCAGGTTCAAAGGAGGCCTTGCTTTGCTAAATCATTCCTTCTCAACTTTTTAAGTGGGAAAAATTTTTTTTTCTCAGTCTGCCCATAATGGCTACTTCAGTGCTTTGATGCCACACAGTTTGAGGTGTTCACTGGGGAATGCACCTTTTTCCCTCGGGAATTAAATCACTTGCCCATGATGTTTTTGTGTATTGTGTTTTTTTTTTTGGGAAGGGATTCACGACCCCTTGCCCACTGTCAGATTTTTTTTGAGAGAGAAAATGTTGCAACAGTTTTTATGAGAGTTGAGATAGAGTTATTGGAAAGTGCTAAGAATAGCGAAAAATGTATGTGTATTAGTAGTTGTGTTTTAAGTGTATTGAAATTAATGTGTGTTTAAAGGTAGATAAATATGCCAAAGATCTGGGTTAAGTCTTAAATGTTGGGAATTTTTTTTTATGTTAGGAAAATTTATTTTCTCTTTTGGAATATGATAGTTTGAGTTTCAGTTCAAATTTTGGTTTTAAAATTTATTAAAGGGGGAGAACAGTGATCAAAAGTTTTCTTTTGTTTTTGTTTTGTATAATTAGTCACAACTCTTGGCTTTGGGTGAAGTTAAAGGTACGGCTAATGGGTTAGTTTCATGGTCACCCGGAGGAATTTTGAGGTCTGGGAAGCCTTGTTTTCATGGAAATTCTTCTTCACAGAAATGTGTTTGAAAAAGAAAATTTTTTTTTTGTTTTTCATTAGGCCATGTTAACTGTCACTTTGGTGCTTTGAAGCCGCCTTTAAGGTGCTCAGCTGGGGAATGCACCTTTCCTTTTTAGGAGAATTACTTGCCCGCTAAAAATTGTTTTTTCTTGTGTCATTGATCCTTCAGCCAAGCGATCGACTTTGGGTAGTGTAAAATTTTTTTTTGTTAAATTGTGCAAGTTCAGTCTCAGAATGTTTGTTTTGGGGGGAATGGAGATTGTTCTTTGATATTCCTTGAGAAATTTTTTTTAATTTAAGTTAGCTTTGTAAAATTTTTTTTTTCCTTTTGTTTAAAAGTGTTTTGGCTCTTAAAAGTTTGTTGCTGGGAGGTTGTGTATTTCTTCGAATGTGGGAGAGGAGAGTGTGAAATTGGGTTTTCAGTTGTTTAGTTGTTTTGTTAATCTTGAAGTACTTCTCTAAATTTTATGTTTCGACCCTTTGAATTCTTCGGCTGGTCCAAAGTCTTCATCAAAATTATTGTTTTATTGTAATGACAAGTAATTGGGAACTTTGTTTTGTTTTTCTTCTTTCCGACTGCTCGGGTGATGCATTTTACAAAAGCAGATTTTTTTTGTTGTTTTGAAATTTTTTTCTTTAAAATTGTAACTTTTTGTAGTTAATTGAACATTTTTTTTTACTTGTGATGATTGGGAGTGTTAAGATTGAATTGATGGACTGGGAGGTAGAATTAAATTTTGTTTTTGTTTAAAACTACATTTTGAAATTTTTTTTGTTGTTTGTCAGAATTTTAATTTTCTGGGAGGTGGAGCTAAAACTTGGGTTTGCTTGAAATTTACTTTTTTGGGGATTCCCTTTTTGTTGAAGTTTGTACTTCGAATTTTGGGACGGGAATTTGATTTTCAGAATTTTTTCCATTTGTGGGAGTTCTTCGAATTTGTTAAATTTTTGTGGACCTTTGAGTTAGTGAAATTTTTAGTGGAAGTACACTTGTTTACGAAAGTCACTGCTGCAGAGATGTTTTTTTTGGGAGAATTTCTCGTTCGACAGGATTTGCTTTAGGAAATTAAATGGGACCTTCACGGTTATGTGCTACATTGGGCCTACAATAGTTTTTTTGAGGGATCTCGATTGTTCGACTCCTTCAAGTTCAAGTTAATTTTCTTCTTTTACCCGTCTTGGAAGTACATAGCTCTGGCAGTTCTGTTTGCAAAATTTTTATTTCACATTATTTCTATTCTAAATTTGCATTCAACTTTTCCATTGTGAAAATTTTGAACTTGTCGATACTATTCATTAAGTTTAAGTTTTAGAGGGAGTACAGACGTGTACTCTCGCCTGTTGGAAACACTTGATTTTTTTGTGTGTTGTGTCATTGGGAATTTTGTTTATTGAGGAAGTCTGGCAGGTTTTGGTTCTGTATCACTTGTGCAACCCGAGGGATGTGGAACGGGGGTTTGACAGACTGTTTTTCAGTGTTTTGAGACTTTCTTTCACCTGGGCGCAGTGCAGTTTAAATTCTAAATTTTGGTGACCATTTGCTTTTAAGTGGGTAGTGCATGGTTGAGCTGAGGGTGGTGTGAGCATGAGGAGGCCAGGCTCATGTTGTATATAGGAAGGGAGGCGGACCCAAAGGCGAGGAATGCTTGGGGGCGCCATGAGAAGTGTATTTTTATGTCACATTGCTCAGGCTCTGCTACACACTACTGGGGTTGTTTGGCTTTTGTTTTGATTGGGAGGGATTTGATTTTTTTTTGTTTGCGAGCAGTGTATTTTTCCCTTGTTGAGTTTCAAATTTTTTCTTATTAAATTTGGTGAGGATTCAGATATTTTGTTTCTCTTGAGGTTCAGTTCGAGTTTTTAAAAATTTTAAAATTTTAGAGTTGTAATAAATGTTTTCTTTTTTTGAGGTTTTTCTCTTCTCTTAAAGGAGGGATACGAAATTTTTTTCCAATGAAAGTCTAGGAAAAGTGCAAGTTTTAAATTTTATGGTCATGATCAGTGTGCCTTCCCTGTATGTAACATTTATTGTAAACATTTTTCAGATTTGTAATCCCAGGAGTTGCTACATGAAGCGAGTGTTCTCGTAGGTTTACAATTTCTCTGCCACCAGGATGGTGTTCTCTTTTGGTCATTTTCGGCTCTTTGTTGTGAAAAATTTTATTCTAAAATTTTTTTCCGGTGGTCGAGAGGAATTATGTTATGCCGAGATTTGACAGTTCTAAATTTAATTAATAGTTCAAAATTTGAAATAGCTTAAAATTCGTTATTTTTCCCCTTTCCCTTCAAAATTCTAAATTTATTTGTTGTTTTGGAATATTTCGGCGATTTATTTCCCCTCTTAACGTAATTTGTTATCCTTTTAATGTTTTTACTATTCAAAATTGTGCGCAATGTGCCTTTAAACGTTAAATAATCTTTTGCTAATCTTTCGGTCTCTCGCTCGCGTCTTTTAACTTAACTTCAGTTCATTCACGAATCTGTGTAAAAAAGGCACTTTTTAAGACGAAACTTAGCCTTGAACCTCTTATCAGTTAAAAACACCTGCAGAGGGGTGCCAGTAGGGTTGCCTCGCGGCGTCCGGTGACCATGCGTCACCATGGCTCGTGGTTGCCGCCTTGGCGGAAGTTATCCTTTTTTTTTTATTCTTGGCATAACAGCGTTTTTATTTCCGCAGTGTATGCGTAAGCGCTCGGCGCGAAGCGCAGGGTTTCACTCGCCAAGTTTGGCGTCTCCTGGGAAGGCAAGCGTGTTGCCGGACATTCGATTCCTGACCGGCACTGTTGGAGGTGGTTTGTTTTTATCGTGCGAAGATCCGTGGAACGGGCCCCAATGCAAGGGCGCCCGTCTCCCGCGGTCGCCGTAAGGATGCTTTTAATCAAATCCCAAGCAAATTTATGCAGCTTGACCAAGATTTTGAAGTGTGCTTCTAATGAGGACATCATGACTGTCGGGGTCCAAGTTAATGCTGGCATAGTTGCCTTTGTCTGAAAGGTGTATCATCGACCTCAACAGTTTTTCCTTAAGCCTACAGTGTTTGCAAAGTGTACCATCGATCCCAACAGGCCTTCCTTAATCCTACATTTCCACCAAATCGCTACAGGCTCTTGCTTGCCAGCGAATAATTCATATATTTTCTAAAACTTCATGTGCAGCGGTCGCCAAACTCCAGTGATATGTGTATCGTTGTTTCAGACATAAGTGCATCGTCATTCCACTCACGCAACTGTCCTTATTGCCAGCTCGAGTCATGAGTGCATCTCTCTACATTTTAGTGCTCCTCTCTACATTTTAGTGCTCCACAAGTATTTTTCTTCCAATAAATACTTCATTAAAAATGAACTAGTGGTGAGACTGTAGTGCTCCCTCTTCATATTTTTCTGTGTAGGCGCATAATATCCTTGAACGAAACAAATACCAGTGCAGCCTTAAGCTCGAAGTTTATAAATTTGTATTTGTGCTTTTGATCCGGTCATAGGGAACTGCAAGTGGCAATATATTGTTCTCTTACAAATCCAAGCTGTATTATTGAGTACATCAATAATTTGCTCTTTGTTATTTTTATTCTCAACATTTTTGGGGGTGGACAGCTCCTCAGGCAGACCAAGCTCTGATCTTCAGACCAGAGTGGATTCTGTTTCCTGGGTTAATTTTAATTGGTTCTAGGGTTTTCTTGAATTCCAAATTTAATAGATGTTAATAATAAAATAATGCAATGTACTATCTGTTTTTCCTTGGCCACTATGGGTCAAAGTTTGTTTAAAGAACCTAAATTTTAATTGTTGAAAAATAAAAGATAATTTTTTTAAATTTAATATTGGGTGTCATTCTTGACTTGTGTTGGCTGTGCTATTTAATCATTTAAAGGTAAGTGGTACTTCTAGAAGTTTTATGTTGAGATGTTTTTAAATGTGTAACATGGTTGAGCACAGACCAAGCTGTAGGTAATAAAGTAAACAAAGAAAATGAATATTATTAAAAGTAAACTTTATTGATTTAATAAAACTATACGATCACAGGTTAAAAATAAATATAATAACTTAGAATAATGCAATGTAAATAACTTAAAGAATAATAATTAAATTAGAAATAATGATTAAAGTAATAATAGTTAATAATTATAAATAAATAAACTTGTGTGTGAATCTAGAAATAGTATAATCTTAAAGGAAGTAAGAAAAAGCTACATAACATGTGGTGCTGTGAACCTCTTTGGTTCTGCCTGAGTTGTCTGTCCACTGTATAAAATATTTAATAATGGGCTGTCCACCATAATAATATTTTTTAAAGGTAGTTGAAAATGTTTTATTTGGATGTTATTATATGTTTCATATGTTTACTATGGGGAAGGGCACAAATTAATTAAATAATTTCATTAATTTAGCTTGTTTTAAAAATAATATTGTAGTTTTTTTTTGAAAAGTTAGAAAGATTTAGGAGTTTTTTTTTATTAAGCTTTGTCAGTTGAAATTCTTTTTCTTTTTCACTCCTGAATAAGCTAATCATAGCTTGTTGTTTTTAAGAAAGATTTTTTTTTGTTTTGTAGAATTTTTTTTAAAAGTAAAACTTTGGAGTTGACTCAGGGTAATTTTGGATTTTGAGTAGGATTTTTTTATTGTGAGAAATTTTTTTTTAAGGATCTTTTGGCTATTTATTTTGCAAGGGTGCGGCGGAGAAGTGGTTGCTTATTGTGGGGATTCTGGGAGATTCAGGTTCAAAGGAGGCCTTGCTTTGCTAAATCATTCCTTCTCAACTTTTTAAGTGGGAAAAATTTTTTTTTCTCAGTCTGCCCATAATGGCTACTTCAGTGCTTTGATGCCACACAGTTTGAGGTGTTCACTGGGGAATGCACCTTTTTCCCTCGGGAATTAAATCACTTGCCCATGATGTTTTTGTGTATTGTGTTTTTTTTTTTGGGAAGGGATTCACGACCCCTTGCCCACTGTCAGATTTTTTTTGAGAGAGAAAATGTTGCAACAGTTTTTATGAGAGTTGAGATAGAGTTATTGGAAAGTGCTAAGAATAGCGAAAAATGTATGTGTATTAGTAGTTGTGTTTTAAGTGTATTGAAATTAATGTGTGTTTAAAGGTAGATAAATATGCCAAAGATCTGGGTTAAGTCTTAAATGTTGGGAATTTTTTTTTATGTTAGGAAAATTTATTTTCTCTTTTGGAATATGATAGTTTGAGTTTCAGTTCAAATTTTGGTTTTAAAATTTATTAAAGGGGGAGAACAGTGATCAAAAGTTTTCTTTTGTTTTTGTTTTGTATAATTAGTCACAACTCTTGGCTTTGGGTGAAGTTAAAGGTACGGCTAATGGGTTAGTTTCATGGTCACCCGGAGGAATTTTGAGGTCTGGGAAGCCTTGTTTTCATGGAAATTCTTCTTCACAGAAATGTGTGTGAAAAAGAAAATTTTTTTTTTGTTTTTCATTAGGCCATGTTAACTGTCACTTTGGTGCTTTGAAGCCGCCTTTAAGGTGCTCAGCTGGGGAATGCACCTTTCCTTTTTAGGAGAATTACTTGCCCGCTAAAAATTGTTTTTTCTTGTGTCATTGATCCTTCAGCCAAGCGATCGACTTTGGGTAGTGTAAAATTTTTTTTTGTTAAATTGTGCAAGTTCAGTCTCAGAATGTTTGTTTTGGGGGGAATGGAGATTGTTCTTTGATATTCCTTGAGAAATTTTTTTTAATTTAAGTTAGCTTTGTAAAATTTTTTTTTTCCTTTTGTTTAAAAGTGTTTTGGCTCTTAAAAGTTTGTTGCTGGGAGGTTGTGTATTTCTTCGAATGTGGGAGAGGAGAGTGTGAAATTGGGTTTTCAGTTGTTTAGTTGTTTTGTTAATCTTGAAGTACTTCTCTAAATTTTATGTTTCGACCCTTTGAATTCTTCGGCTGGTCCAAAGTCTTCATCAAAATTATTGTTTTATTGTAATGACAAGTAATTGGGAACTTTGTTTTGTTTTTCTTCTTTCCGACTGCTCGGGTGATGCATTTTACAAAAGCAGATTTTTTTTGTTGTTTTGAAATTTTTTTCTTTAAAATTGTAACTTTTTGTAGTTAATTGAACATTTTTTTTTACTTGTGATGATTGGGAGTGTTAAGATTGAATTGATGGACTGGGAGGTAGAATTAAATTTTGTTTTTGTTTAAAACTACATTTTGAAATTTTTTTTGTTGTTTGTCAGAATTTTAATTTTCTGGGAGGTGGAGCTAAAACTTGGGTTTGCTTGAAATTTACTTTTTTGGGGATTCCCTTTTTGTTGAAGTTTGTACTTCGAATTTTGGGACGGGAATTTGATTTTCAGAATTTTTTCCATTTGTGGGAGTTCTTCGAATTTGTTAAATTTTTGTGGACCTTTGAGTTAGTGAAATTTTTAGTGGAAGTACACTTGTTTACGAAAGTCACTGCTGCAGAGATGTTTTTTTTGGGAGAATTTCTCGTTCGACAGGATTTGCTTTAGGAAATTAAATGGGACCTTCACGGTTATGTGCTACATTGGGCCTACAATAGTTTTTTTGAGGGATCTCGATTGTTCGACTCCTTCAAGTTCAAGTTAATTTTCTTCTTTTACCCGTCTTGGAAGTACATAGCTCTGGCAGTTCTGTTTGCAAAATTTTTATTTCACATTATTTCTATTCTAAATTTGCATTCAACTTTTCCATTGTGAAAATTTTGAACTTGTCGATACTATTCATTAAGTTTAAGTTTTAGAGGGAGTACAGACGTGTACTCTCGCCTGTTGGAAACACTTGATTTTTTTGTGTGTTGTGTCATTGGGAATTTTGTTTATTGAGGAAGTCTGGCAGGTTTTGGTTCTGTATCACTTGTGCAACCCGAGGGATGTGGAACGGGGGTTTGACAGACTGTTTTTCAGTGTTTTGAGACTTTCTTTCACCTGGGCGCAGTGCAGTTTAAATTCTAAATTTTGGTGACCATTTGCTTTTAAGTGGGTAGTGCATGGTTGAGCTGAGGGTGGTGTGAGCATGAGGAGGCCAGGCTCATGTTGTATATAGGAAGGGAGGCGGACCCAAAGGCGAGGAATGCTTGGGGGCGCCATGAGAAGTGTATTTTTATGTCACATTGCTCAGGCTCTGCTACACACTACTGGGGTTGTTTGGCTTTTGTTTTGATTGGGAGGGATTTGATTTTTTTTTGTTTGCGAGCAGTGTATTTTTCCCTTGTTGAGTTTCAAATTTTTTCTTATTAAATTTGGTGAGGATTCAGATATTTTGTTTCTCTTGAGGTTCAGTTCGAGTTTTTAAAAATTTTAAAATTTTAGAGTTGTAATAAATGTTTTCTTTTTTTGAGGTTTTTCTCTTCTCTTAAAGGAGGGATACGAAATTTTTTTCCAATGAAAGTCTAGGAAAAGTGCAAGTTTTAAATTTTATGGTCATGATCAGTGTGCCTTCCCTGTATGTAACATTTATTGTAAACATTTTTCAGATTTGTAATCCCAGGAGTTGCTACATGAAGCGAGTGTTCTCGTAGGTTTACAATTTCTCTGCCACCAGGATGGTGTTCTCTTTTGGTCATTTTCGGCTCTTTGTTGTGAAAAATTTTATTCTAAAATTTTTTTCCGGTGGTCGAGAGGAATTATGTTATGCCGAGATTTGACAGTTCTAAATTTAATTAATAGTTCAAAATTTGAAATAGCTTAAAATTCGTTATTTTTCCCCTTTCCCTTCAAAATTCTAAATTTATTTGTTGTTTTGGAATATTTCGGCGATTTATTTCCCCTCTTAACGTAATTTGTTATCCTTTTAATGTTTTTACTATTCAAAATTGTGCGCAATGTGCCTTTAAACGTTAAATAATCTTTTGCTAATCTTTCGGTCTCTCGCTCGCGTCTTTTAACTTAACTTCAGTTCATTCACGAATCTGTGTAAAAAAGGCACTTTTTAAGACGAAACTTAGCCTTGAACCTCTTATCAGTTAAAAACACCTGCAGAGGGGTGCCAGTAGGGTTGCCTCGCGGCGTCCGGTGACCATGCGTCACCATGGCTCGTGGTTGCCGCCTTGGCGGAAGTTATCCTTTTTTTTTTATTCTTGGCATAACAGCGTTTTTATTTCCGCAGTGTATGCGTAAGCGCTCGGCGCGAAGCGCAGGGTTTCACTCGCCAAGTTTGGCGTCTCCTGGGAAGGCAAGCGTGTTGCCGGACATTCGATTCCTGTCCTGATCGGCACTGTTGGAGGTGGTTTGTTTTTATCGTGCGAAGATCCGTGGAACGGGCCCCAATGCAAGGGCGCCCGTCTCCCGCGGTCGCCGTAAGGATGCTTTTAATCAAATCCCAAGCAAATTTATGCAGCTTGACCAAGATTTTGAAGTGTGCTTCTAATGAGGACATCATGACTGTCGGGGTCCAAGTTAATGCTGGCATAGTTGCCTTTGTCTGAAAGGTGTATCATCGACCTCAACAGTTTTTCCTTAAGCCTACAGTGTTTGCAAAGTGTACCATCGATCCCAACAGGCCTTCCTTAATCCTACATTTCCACCAAATCGCTACAGGCTCTTGCTTGCCAGCGAATAATTCATATATTTTCTAAAACTTCATGTGCAGCGGTCGCCAAACTCCAGTGATATGTGTATCGTCGTTTCAGACATAAGTGCATCGTCATTCCACTCACGCAACTGTCCTTATTGCCAGCTCGAGTCATGAGTGCATCTCTCTACATTTTAGTGCTCCTCTCTACATTTTAGTGCTCCACAAGTATTTTTCTTCCAATAAATACTTCATTAAAAATGAACTAGTGGTGAGACTGTAGTGCTCCCTCTTCATATTTTTCTGTGTAGGCGCATAATATCCTTGAACGAAACAAATACCAGTGCAGCCTTAAGCTCGAAGTTTATAAATTTGTATTTGTGCTTTTGATCCGGTCATAGGGAACTGCAAGTGGCAATATATTGTTCTCTTACAAATCCAAGCTGTATTATTGAGTACATCAATAATTTGCTCTTTGTTATTTTTATTCTCAACATTTTTGGGGGTGGACAGCTCCTCAGGCAGACCAAGCTCTGATCTTCAGACCAGAGTGGATTCTGTTTCCTGGGTTAATTTTAATTGGTTCTAGGGTTTTCTTGAATTCCAAATTTAATAGATGTTAATAATAAAATAATGCAATGTACTATCTGTTTTTCCTTGGCCACTATGGGTCAAAGTTTGTTTAAAGAACCTAAATTTTAATTGTTGAAAAATAAAAGATAATTTTTTTAAATTTAATATTGGGTGTCATTCTTGACTTGTGTTGGCTGTGCTATTTAATCATTTAAAGGTAAGTGGTACTTCTAGAAGTTTTATGTTGAGATGTTTTTAAATGTGTAACATGGTTGAGCACAGACCAAGCTGTAGGTAATAAAGTAAACAAAGAAAATGAATATTATTAAAAGTAAACTTTATTGATTTAATAAAACTATACGATCACAGGTTAAAAATAAATATAATAACTTAGAATAATGCAATGTAAATAACTTAAAGAATAATAATTAAATTAGAAATAATGATTAAAGTAATAATAGTTAATAATTATAAATAAATAAACTTGTGTGTGAATCTAGAAATAGTATAATCTTAAAGGAAGTAAGAAAAAGCTACATAACAATTGCATTGTTGATCTGTGCATGGATTCTTGCTTTGAAATATACCATACGCAAAAGGTGTATTAATTAATGAAAATAGCTACGCTATTTTCTTGTATATATATATACATAATTTCTATTAGCTATATAAATATTTCATTACAATCATTTCAATATTTTTTCTGATTAACTGATAACTATTTTAATCAAGATAACTAATCATTTTTAATACACTAAAATTTTTAATATTTTGATAAAAGAAAATTTGTATGTAAAATATACATCAAATAGAAAATAAGTATTTCCTTTATTCCTGAAAAGAGTAGAATGCTGTGTTGAACGGGTGATTTTTAGTGAATTTTTTTTTAGAGTTAGGCTTAGCCAAAAAATTAGCCGTCCTTTGGGAACAGTTCAGAAACAAAGCGCTTCGTCTTTTGGGCCACGGCAGTTTCGGAATGCTGCCGTCCTGAAAGGGTTAAGTGATTAAGGCACTTAGAAATTCTTAAAAATATTTTCAGATCTTACTCTTACCTTGTAACTGTGACAGGCTGGACTGGATCGCTTTCGTTACAAGCATTCATTTTAAGTTTTATATAAACACTAGATTTTAATAAGGATAACAGTGTTAAATCGAATATTTTGTTTACGAAGATATTTTTAACTGTTTTATTGGTGGCGAAGTGTGATAAAATAATTTGGAGATACAGGAACCAGGAACATTTTCAGGTCTTTTACATTTTACTTTATTTTAAAAAAGGTGTTTGCATGTAGATCTTTAAAATTTGATTTTTGATCACTTACATTTTCCAAAATATTTGGGAAGACCCTGAACGGACTAGACTGATATGATTCAAAATGTAAAGGAAATATATCACGCAAGAGAACGAGAATCAAACTGGAGTTTTCTACGTGCTTCAGTTTTCGAGTTATTCCTCAAAACATGTAACTTCCTATTACGAGCCCAGAATGAGCTGTAGTACTAAGGTTCAAAATCCAAAAAATGAAAATATACAATGAAAGGCAAGATATGCCTAATTTGAGCTTTCTAGTTGCTCTGGTTTTCAAGTCATTCCCAAAAGACATGCATCATAATATTGTGGGCCCAAAACAGGCTGGACCAGTAAGGTTCAGGATTCAAAGAATTAAAATATATTAATAATCAATAATATTAATGTCAAAAACCCAGATCACTCGACTCGCCCAAAGGCATGAGCAACGAAATGAGTGGCCCTAATAATATTAATATATTAATGTGGAATTTTTTAGCTATTCCAGTTCTCGAGTTATTCCCAAGAAACGAATACAATCTTAGGGCGAGCCCAGACGGCCTGGCCCGGTAAAGTTTATAATCCAAAGAATCAAAGTGTATCTAATATGCACACAATAGATAAAATTTATTTTTATCTTTTACATCAATTAAAAGATAAAAATTGGTTAATATTATGGCGAATATCTGGTGTACATAACATGAGGCAAAGTACTTAAAAAATCACTTGACACTTGTTATATGTCCATTAAAGCACTTTAATTGCAAGTAAATATTTGTAAATCCATGTGATTCTGCAGAGCAAGTATTGGGAAACTGTTGTTTTACACATTTTTTATATTTTAACACAAACCATTGAATAGGTGGCCATGTACCGTGCGTAACACTTTTATCATACTTTACAGAAGAAAAAAAAACATCTTCTTAATAACAACCCAGCTGAAGGTATGTGCATAACGGTTTTTCAAAACCATCCAGGGAGCAAATTTGAACAAAATCCAACAAAAATATGTAACATAAGGTACAGAAGTGAATTCTGGTCTAGAAAGCAGATCATGCAGAAATGCATATTACTTCCCACCCCTTGTGTTATTAATCATACCACAATACTCATGGGATTTAATGGCAGTAATAGTAATGATAATTTATAATGTTACTAATGTGTTATATATTGTAACCTAGGGAAGGGTTTTTGTTGACAAATTTGGTATGGCGGCACTGTACCACATCCTGCAGCAGCATTCCCCACTGATAAGGTAGTATCATTTATTGGTTTATATAGATAACTAATTTTTAAGAAAGTGGTAGTGTATTAAATTTTTAAAGGGAATTTTGATCACTTATTTTTGGGATTGGTTATTAATTTGTATTAAGACGTATTTCACTTTATTTCTCATATAACATATATTAATATAGAAATGGCTTGATCTATTTATACCATACTTCAATGATTTAAACAATGATTATTCACCTAAATTGATGGAGATATATTTTTAAAATATCAAAGTTTTTTCATGTTAATCGAAACATGGTATGATATGTTTTACATAAAATGAGCTAGAATATATTGAAATGTATATATACAGTATCATAGTCAGCGGAACGAAAGATTCTTGGAAGGGAGCAAGAAAATTGTTTTTTTTTATGCATACTAATGCAAAGTTTAGGGGATCCTCACCTGCATACATTACTCACAGCATGGTATTAGTACATATAAAAGGTAAAAAAATTAGAAAATATTTGCAAACAAATTCAGAGCACTGGGATTTTTTTTATCTTTTACACTGTTTTATTTAGGTTTGTTTCTCTGTTTGGATCAGATCTTGAAATCTGTTTTTGACTGAGTTGATCGGTTTACCGAGCTGATTTTCTTGAAATTTTACACACATAATTATTTCCGACCATCCGAATGGTTACCTTACACCTTTCTGGTAGGTCGGACGTCTGGTTCTCAACAACACATAATTATTTACAATGACAATACAACATTCCATCAAATTTGAGTTGATCCTTAAATTCTGACTCCCCACCCCACCCCCGAAAATTCCCATTGCTGGCACATTTTCTCTTAACCCTTTCGGGACGGCAGCATTCCGGAGCTGTCGCGGTCCAAAAGACGAAGCGCTTCGCTTCCGAACTGGTCAAAAAGGACGACGCATTTTTTGCGCTAAGCCTAACTCTCGAAAAAAATTCACTAAAAATCACCTATTCAACACAGAAATCTACTTTTTTCAGGAATAAAAGAAATATTTATGTTCTATTTGATGTATAATTTTTATACAAATCTGAATACAAAATACTCATTAGTTGCTCCCATTCTTTTATCTGAAATAAACGAATAATTTCACTGCCTCTAAAACCCAAACAAAAAAAAAATACTCTCTTATATTCCTATGATTCACCAACGAAATCATAACGCTGAAATAAAAATAAAAACCGAAACTCAATTATAAAATTGTTGATGCTACGAGAATTACTCTGTTTGTTTATATTACAAAATGATTTTCACCGTGAGTATTTCATTCATACACTTTTATTCCACACTACAGAGTTAAATAATTTTGCATGAAAAAAATTCAGAAATTCTTATACAACTTAACTTACAATCACTTGTTTACATTCTGCAACCATTAAACTCAGGCTTCGTTGTAGAAATAATCAAAGTTTAATGATCATTTAAACTAAAAAATATTGTAATTGCATTGGCACAGAATATATGATACACAGAAAATACGCAAAAATAAATCGGTTTTAAGACGGATGCAGCACTAAATATAAATTGAAAAAAACTTTTAAAAACACAATTTTTACTCTGGGAAAAAAGATGGATGCCCTATTTTATTTTGAAGTGGGTCATGTGATCTCTTCATATTACATTTGTGTAATTATCTTAATTTTTATTTTAAAAACTACCAAACATATCTCGCTGAAATTTTTTTTATATATTATTTTATGGAATAATTTAAATATTTCCTATATATATATATATATAAAATTTTTGAAGCAATTTGTGAATTTTAACTTTGCTTAAAAAATGTTTGAAAAATAAGATCCCATAGAGTTCAATGTATTTCATTTTTACAACCCGGGTTCAATCCAAAGCTAATTGGGGGATGATATTCATTTATATTCCCATATGTCCCACAGACCTTCTCAACAACATACTAAAATTTCATTTTGATAGTCATTTTTACGGCAGTTATTGTGTGAACGGGCAGACAGACAGAATGAACAAAGTCATAAACACTTTTCAACTATGTTGTAAAGCGTTAAAAATGGTCTGTGTTTTGCGTAATAAATAATTAAAAGGAAAAGTTTTATTTTATGACACTTTTAAAAGTAGTGGTAATCTCTGACGATAAACGATTGATTTATAATAAAAAAAAAATTTGATTTGTTTGGCACATTTTATCAGATGTGATCCTTGTTTGTGACAAATTTCAATATCAATGTTAAAGTTAAAAATGGTATGATTTATTTTACTATTGTTAGCAAAATTAAAATATTTCTTTTATTTCTGATGTCTTTTGTATCATACCTAAAATTAATTATTTAATTAAGAATCGAAAAATTTTCAATCGGTGTGTGTACAGACCTAAACTCCCTCTGGTGATGATTTTACAATGATAATTCACTGGTTTCTCAGCTCGATATACATGGCCCTAATCCTCAGTATCTTCCTCTTTCCATTATGACCAATTTACCAAATTATAAAATTTGCAAATGGAGAATAGTATGGGGGAATTTATCACATCACTTGTACTTCTTCCATGTACGATTAAAATTCCTTTTGCTCAAAGTATTATATTCTGAATTCTGGTGGGGCACGAGACCCCCTTCCCTTGCTCTCCCTTATGGGCGTCCATGCCATGAAGGCTGATGACATTATAAACACACTGTGGCAGTTTAGTCCTTTGGGAGAAAAACTGTGTTACGATCAAATGTGCTGGGTTTTTTTTCCTTGCTTATAATGTGAATTCTGGAAAACATTTTTTATCAACCCTTATTAAAAAGCATCCTGCTTAGTAATATGGTTATATCTTGCACTTTTCTTTAAAAAATTAGCAAAGTATCGCCAACTTGGCCATATTTCACTCCAGTGATAAAAATTTTGTCAAAATTGCAAAAATCTAAATTACATTATCTGCTATTGACATCATGTTTTTGGCCCACTACCTGTAACCAAATGGTAAGACCACTGATATGCACGGTTCACAGTCCTTTGGGAGAAAAATTGTGTTAGGATTAAATGTGCTGGGGTTTTTTTCCCTTTCTTATAATGTGAATTCTGAAAACATTTCTTATCAACCCTTCTTAAAAAGCATCCTGCTTAGCAATATGGTTATATCTTACCCTTTAAAAAAAATTTCCTGCTTTCCTATTCCCGTAGGACTTGCAAAAAACACTTTTTTTAACAAATATATTAATGAAATGAAGGCCTTTTCTGAATAGCATTAAAATAATATTTACCCCTTAAAGATCAATTTTTTATTTCATACTACTCTCCTGTATTAAGCGATTAAGGCACTTTGAAATTCTTAAAAATATTTTTAGAGCTTGCTCTTGCCTTATTAAAACCGATGATTTTTTCTGATTTTTTATAACAACCTATAGTTTAAGTAAAATTATAACAATTTTGTTCTAAGCCTATCTATATGCAAATGCATAAGATAATTATGTAAATCTATACTTTGTTTTACATATAAAAATCCTACTTTTTCCCCTATCAGCATTTAATTGTGACTAACTCACACTTTGTTAGTAACAGCCTAAACAGTTGATTAAAGGGTATTACAAAGTTTTGGAGGTGAAAATAGCCTCCATTGTATACAGGACAACCACACTAAGAAATGACAGATGCCTTCTTGCCTTTGCTAAAATGTTTACTGTCTTTTATCTCCAAAGGCTGTTTTTTACCTCCGAAATCAGTTTATTATATTTAATCAACTGTATATGCTGTTTCTAACAAAATACAGTAAGACTTCTATATTTTTACGGAAAAAAGTGGTCAAGAGAGGTTTCATTGTACTTATATATTCAGATTATCAATATAGTTTTAAAGAAGTTTGCATTCCACATGTTTTGCAAAATGAGTTAAAAATAAATCTAAAGAAATTTACACATATATTTTTAACTTTTGATTCAGACATGTTTTATTGTATAACTAAGTATACAGTGCAATACAGTATGCAGTAACAAATATATCTCTATACAAAACAGTGATTCAAGCCACAAATATTTTTATTATTTTACAATGACTAATAGATAATTTTTATAGGAACTAAAATTACCAATGAAATTTAATTAGGAAGTAGCAAAAAATATTATAACTTTCCAAATGCTTTTGGTAATCATAATTATTTTATAAGTAATAAAAATTTTCTTTATATTGTGAGTAATAAAAAATATGCGTAAATCAGAAACAATGGCCTGTAACATCTCCAACTCGGGCTCAGCAAGCAATTTATGCTAATAGAATATTTAAAATTGAGGATCTGTTCTTAAATTAACATAATTTAAAGTGAAAGAAAATAGGCATAGCAGATTAAATGCTGAATTACCAATGGATTAGTTTATCATTTGAAAATGTGCCTCAACATTTAATTGAAATTCAAATTACCACTACCAGGCTTTGTATGAATTTGTACCCTGTAACATGACGATATAAAAAATAGATTATTTAATATCACTTCCCTAAGACTAGTTTTGATATTATTCTTGCACATGAACAAGCGACATATAACAACATTCCATTCCTCCAAATGAAAAAAATTCCATTCTTAACATTTCCTGCTAATAATTTTATTCCCCCCCCCCCCCCCCTCCAACAAATCATGAAAGTGGTCATTATTTTTAGCACCACTGACCTGACAAAATCCTAGTTCTAAGGAAAGAAATCAAATGATTTGAGGCACTCGCTCAAAGATTGGTGGTTCGAGACCAGTCAAGAATCAGTTTTTAGTCTTATGAATAATTTCCTTTTGGCATTTATTTCTCAGATTTTACTTAAGCTTTTGTGTATGATGGACTGGGTTTAAAATAATACTATGCAGTGACTGGTTTATGTTAAAAGCTTTAAAAGCATACTCAGAATATTTAAAATTCCAAACTTATAAATTATATTTATTAAATTTTAAATTATTATTAACTTATAAATTATACTTATTATTCTTTCAATATAATTTATAATTTTTGTAATAAGTTTAAGTAGTGATTTTAGTAATGTTTTATATTATTTCTGAGTAATAGTTTTTTTTTTTTCTAAAAATTTCATGCTTTTGCATGTCTTATTTATGTGTGTGAACTTAATTACCATTACTAATAAGAGTAAAAATTAGAAAAAAGCTTATTTACGAAAAAAAATTACAAAAATTTTAATAAATAACCAATTTCACAGATTCTTACACTTATTTTTAAAAACTAAAGTAATTTGTGCTAAATTAGGTAATGAAAGGATTGAAATAATGGAAAACACAAACTTTAATAGTTCAAAATTTTCAATCGAAAATTTCCTCTTTTAAAGTGTATTGTTAATTACTGATTAATCTGGGTAAGATAAATTTCCTCAACTTTAATATTTGATTAAAAAAATCTGATGTAATTCTCATTGATTTTTATATTTGAATAGCCAAAATTGGTTACTATTTGAAAAATATTTCCATTTATTTTTTTATAAGCTACTTCAGAAACATCTCCCAGTATAATACTTTAGATAGCATGTTTTCAGTATTATATTTGTTGGTATAAAAAATGCTGCCATACTATTGTTTTATGGAAAAATTTGCTTTGAAACATTATTTCTAAGAATTTTCTATAAAGCTCAGATGATGACTGATTTGGATTCAGCATCAACCTCTGGAGGGGGGGGGGGGGGTAAAGAGACTCGCTTAGAATTTCCACTTTCAGTTCTGGAGATGTTGCATCTAATTCAAAAATTTAAATTTTTCTTAAAACATTTATTTCTCAAAATCTGCTTTAGATAGAGCTTCGATGATGACTGATATTAATTCAGCTTTACATTTCGGGGGAGGTTGGGGGGGTTTACTAAAGATTTTACTTCTGGTTTGTCTGTTTTCAAATTTGAAATATCCATTTCTAAGGTTTGGCTATAGATAGAGCCTGTAGATGTGATATATGGATTCAACATTGAATTCTAGGGGGGTTGACAAGAGATTTCCATTTCCAGTTTTGGTGATGTCACTTCCTGTTTTTGGAACATTCAAATGACTGTACAAAATATGTATGCAAAAGAGAATTAAAATACTTAATAGTTCCCTTAAAAATAAAGTGTACACACCATCTGCTATCTTACAAAGACTTCATGAATTTCTTATTTTAGTTGTATATCTGAAATAATTTTCACAACCTAAATTTTCAATAAATTGGATTTTATTTCCCCCCTCTCCCTTTATCTTTTGCTTATTTACCTGAAAATAGCATTTGAAAAATTATAAATTATTTATGCTGTCAAATATTTTAGAATTGGCTGAACGTAAAAGAAAGATGGTAATTGTGACACTAACACCAAATGCTTAGGATGCAACATTCTCATATACATTTGTACAATAGGTTGTTCAAATGGGTTTGTGTGAGTATACAACATTCAATTTCTCCAAAAATAAGTTTCTGAGCCAATTTGCAATGCCTGTAAATAATCTTTGGCTTAAATCTGATGGAAACAGACAAAAATATGCTACAAAGTATTTTGTCGTATAAAAAGTAGCAAGTGACATAGAAGCAGATGATTATGAATGAAATTACAACATTTTCAATAAATAAGCAATTTGTCTCAAGGAATTACATTCATACACATATTAACATTCATTTTACAAGCATATATTTACATATTGTACACAACATTATATACATTTATAACAATTTAGAACATAAAATCAATGTGACTAGGTGATGGTTTGAACAATGTCCAGAGATATTAAATATGTTTATTGAGAGTGTGTGATATACCACTAAGTCTGTTTGCTACATTAAAATACAACATGTGTTTTTTGTTGAAGTTAATTATAACCAACAAGCAAATTTCCCTATGAATTGACTGAGAATTTTGATGTAACTAACATCTGTGGTCAGGGCATCCAGCTGAAATCAAAAAATGTTAAACACTTTAGATGTTTGTATCTACAAACCTAATTGAGAAAGATGAAAACAATTTCTACTTGTTTTGTCGAAAATAAGGTACTATTTATGAATATATAAAAATTTCAATGTCTTGTAAAAACTTTCATGTCATATCATGAAAGTTTTTATCCAAGCAAGTTTTTGTTTCACTTCGCATAATTTCACTTGAAATATCTTCTAAACTATTAAAGATAGATAGAAACAGTAAATGACAAAAATGTTGAGTAAAAAATTCATTTTCTAGACCCATAATTTGTTTTTACAAAGCTCTTAAAGTTTTAAAGCAATTGTCTTGTCAAGTTGAAGACTAAAAATTTTCTGTTTTTAAAGTTTGTAATGCTTATATCTTAAAAATTAAAAGTGATAGCTATAAACAGTAACTAAGTTGTAGGTAGTCTTTTCAAAGCTTTACAAGGATATATAATTAGATTTTGGCACGAGTTCTATGTTTTTAAAATATACTGGTTATAATTTTGACATTTTAAACTATTCTGAAAAGCTGGTTCTAATTTCAATATTTTTACTAGACATGAACAGTTATTTTACAAAATGTTATTCATGTAAAACCACTTTATCTCCATCAGACTGGAGCAACCGCCAATTTTCTTATTGAGGATTTTTTTTACAAACAATAACTTACAAGCAAAAGATTTTAAAAGATAATTTTTTACTCTGATACCAATATAAACCTAGCAAAATATAGAATATAAATGCATGGGAAAATCAAATGAGCCCCACACTCCAAACATTTAAATTTAATTAGCATGGTTGAAAATGTACACAAATTTTTGCAATAAAAAATGTCTGTCACTAAATACTCTGAATAATTATTGAGAAATTGCCAAACTATATGTAATACAATTTCTTTAATAAGTTATCATAGACTCACGATGGCTATATCACAAACACAGCAATTTATTAAACATGATTACATATCTCATGGCACTGTCTTAAAATAACATAAAAACTAATTACATAAAACATTCTTTAGAGTATATGGGATTTTCATTCCATTTGTCTTTGGTAAGTGTCTTAATACTTTTGTATGACACAACATAGAAAGAATATAGGACAGTTAAAAACCTTCAGAAAATAATAATAATAATAAATGCAGTAGATATGGTGGAATATCTGTGGAAAAATACAAATTTTAGAACATTGAGAAGAATGTATCTTATCTTTCATCTGCTTTGTCACATTTTTTTGAGATTTTAAATTTCTGATATTACAGTAGATTTCCTCAAATGCAAAGGAAAATTACAGATTACAGAAAATGTATGAGTGCTTATTGGGAATTTTATGATTTTATGCTAAAAGAAAAATAGAATTCTGTTAATATAGCCCCTCAAATGCAACATAAAATCACAGAGAATATAAGGGATGGGGAGGTTCTCAAATCCTGAATCTACTTATGATTACCTTATAGGTATGACTGATCAAATAACGATATTTTTATCGTTTTATTTTGCAACAAAATATTTTATTTCTTTTCTGATGTTAGAGAGGAGGTCCGTTTCACAAAATTTTTCAAATTGTGAGAAAAATAGGGGAAGTGTGATGACGAATCGATGGAATTCTATGATATAAAAAAGTATTATTTTTCTGAAAATTCTTGAATTAGAATAATTTTGAGATCTGTTGACCATTGGTGAGTTCCTTGATTATAAACTTGGTTTTTGTAGCCTCAGGTAGTCTTGAGCTGAATCGTTGTTAAATTTGAATCCACCTGCATGTATGGCTAACTGTTGATAACTACCGTAAATGCTTGTAAAATTGCGGAACATTGCAAGTTTTTTGGCTGCCAGTACAGTTCACAGCTAAACAAAAACCCACTAATGTTGGCTGCTGTACTTAATGTATACTAAGCATAAGTCCTCTTGAACATAATTCAAACACTCAGAATTATATCATGAAATTTTATATTACATAATACGTGAAACTAGAACTATAGAATTATTTTTTTTTTTTTTTGTAATTTCTACGATTAGAAAAGTCATTATTGGAAGTTTAAAATGTTTATAACATTGTTCAATATGAAGAAACAATGATTATCCTAGGGGAAAAATAATAGTTTAGTTTGAGAAAAATTAGTTTAGGCTAAATCACAGATATGTGAATTAAAATAGTATATATAAACATGAATTAATCTAAATTTATATAACTTATCTGCTTGACTAACCTTTTGCTAACTGAAACTTACTTTTTAAAATTAATAACTTTTAAACAGAAGCTCATATAAACATACAATTCTAAACATACAATTCTCATTATTCTGATGCTGGGAGTATTTTTTTTTTTTTTGTAATGGCACTGTAGTTGATTTGATAGAACTGATTACTAAAAATATGAAGGAAATTTCTTTAAAAATACTATACATATGCAGATAATAGCACCTTTGAAATAAATTTAAGTGAATATTTTGCAATCGCAGAAACTGGGGATTTCCATTATGATTTGAATTATTGAGACATAAATGGGGTTAATAAAAAATAATCTATCATAGAATTGCGAAGTACAAATAAAATAACAAGATTTTTACTCTGCATCAATATAGAAAAATACAATTAAAATAAAAATATGACTAGAATTTCTTATACACTGAACAACCACTAAATATGTTTTAAAAAAATTATATTTTTAATAAATTTAAAAATAACTAAATCTTCTACTCTGGACGACCACTAAATATTATTAAAAAATTGTGCTTTTAGTAAATTTAAAAAAGTTATTTTTAGACAAAAATAAAATTAGTAATTTTTTGTAATTTTAACACATTTTACTAGTGCTTTTCTCAACCAAATTCATAACTCTAATTGTAACCCTAATAACAATAACGTGAACATTATTTATACTTAATTATTTTGAGCTGTTATGGCACACTGACTAGAAATTGAGCAAATTTGAGACTTCTCAGAAGTTTTTGAGGTATTATAAACCAAAAATAATTTTTTCCTGATGCAGTCACACATATATTTCATTATTAATTTCCTTTGCTCATGTATATGCTGATAATTTAGAATGCAAATTTATGCCATAAAATACTTCAATTTTTTTTTATTTGTATTTGATATTTAGAACTGATGCGATTCGCAATTATATCTGTGCCAGTTTAAAATCAGAAAAAAGGCAGAAAAGATTATGAATAAGATTGATTCACATTTTAGTGACTTCAGAATACTTTTTAAATGCCCTTCAAAAAGGGGAAAGATCTCAAAACTTTCAAAATAAGGTTCTTGTAAAATGAGCTGGAAATCAAATCCCTCCTAAAATTATTTAACTTTAATTCTTGTAAAAAAAAGTACCCTGATTATCTTTATCAAATAAATAAATAAATAGTATTTCTAATTCATAAAACATTAATTAATTCTTTACTGCATAAATTAAAAAAAAAAAGTTAAAAAATGAGATTGAAGAAAAAAACTTTTTTTTTATATCTTTACTAAGTATTAGTGTTGTCAAATGGTACATTCCTGTAGATGAAAAATATTAAAGATGTAAAATTTGGTCAATGTAAAAATGGCGATCTAGCAAATTCAGCAATGCTTTGTCAAAGTTACTTTTAAACCTCATTCTGCTATCTAATTCAATTGCTATGATCAGTACTAATATTGATTATTATAAAACTAAAATAACTTTGTTAAAAGCAACATACAACACAAAATTAATTGAAATTAATAGATTTTAGAGAACTAACTGATTACTAAAAATATGAAGGAAATTTGTTTAAAAATACCATACATATGCAGATGATACACACCTTTGAGTGAATATTTAGTAATTGCAGAAACTGGAGATTTCTATTAAGATTTAAATCATTGCGACATAAATGGTCCCGAGGTTAATAAAAGTTAAATAAGTTTTTATAAGATCATCTATCATAGAATTGCTTTATATTATATTAATAAAGTACAAATAAAAATAAGATTTTTACTCTGCATCAGTATAGAAAAACAAAATGACTAGAATTTCTTCTACTCTGGACGACCACTAAATATTATTAAAAAATTGTGTTTTTAATAAATTAAAAAAAAAAATTATTTATAGATAATTAAAAATAAAATTAGTAATTTTTCGTAATTTTAAACACATTTTATTACTGCTTTTCTCAACCAAATTCATAACTCTAATTGCAACCCTAAAAGCAATAAAGTGAGCATTATTTATATATAATTATTTTAAGCTGATAATTATAAAACTAAAATACATTTGTTAAAAGCAACATACAACACAAAATTAATAGCGTCAATGTTTGAAGGCTAAAATCAATGCAACCTTCACTTATGAGAGCTATATTGGCAACTAATGTTAGAACTGCAAACGTAACTGAAGTAAAAAAAGGGGGTTACCAACAGTGAGAGAAGAAAAAAGAGGTAAAAAACACAGAAAAAGAAATAAGAAGTAGGTAGAAATAGTAAAATATCTAAGAGGAAAGTGAATTGTTTGATATTTTACCATTCATTCCTAGTGTCCTACCTCTTGTTTCTTCCTCCTTGGTTTTTTGCTTCTTTTTTCTTTGTTGAGAAGAAAAAAGAGGCAATCCCATTTCCCTGCTTTGGTCACATTTTCTGTTCTAACAACAGTAGCCAATCTAACTCTCATGAGTGAAGATTGCGCTTCTTGTGTGTTGAGTCAAAGAAAGCTTTTTCTTGCATTTAAAACTGGTCAGCACTATTAATTTTGTGTTGTATGTTGCTTTTAATGAAGTTATTTAAGTTTTATTACATTAGCAATAGTTTGAGCTGTACATAATGATTATTATGTTTGTTATGTGTTTTAAAATTAATAAAATGTGAATAAGTTTAGAAAAATTTTTGCAGAATAATGTTACATATAAAAAAAAGTTTATATTTCGAAATTGATACGCTATGCAGTGAAAAATTAATAAACATCTGTTAAGTACATTTAGAAATATACAACTGGTAAAAAAACTTGTTTTATATATAGATATGTTCCACGAGCCATCAACTCATAATTTTATACGAATATTATTCATCATAATTAAGATGCAATCACAAAGTTGAATTAACTTTTCACAACATTGATATAGGTTTCTTCACACCACAGATGATCCAGACATCTACTGCATTTCAATTGCTACATTAATTTCCTGAACTGCACATACAATTAAATGTTTAAGGTTGCCTGAAATTTATTGCCTACAACCATCAGATGCTCTGTTAGCTTCATTAGTTCTTTCAGCAGCTGATCGCAGTTCTTGGCTTTGCCCAGAAAGCGGAAAAGATGTTGTTCTTTTAGCTGAACGTCGCTGGCGAATTGTGGAACCAGATTGCCCTGGTAATCCAAAGCAGCCACGGAAGAGAATCATGCGAGCATTTCCTTGGGCTGGTCTGGAGGATCCAGGGGCTTTTAGATCAGAAAGATGCGCAGCATAGCCATCAGTAAGAATCTGAAAGAGCAATATCAGCAATGAATAAAAAAATATGTACAGTAGTGCCGCTTAATCAGTGTTGGGCATTAATCAATTAAAATCAATTGTAATTAAACAAGCAAATTAAAATAATAACTTCCTAAAGTAGTTGCCATTCATTTTAATTGTAATTAATTCAAATATTTTTAACTTAATTATCAATTGTTGCAAACATGATAATTGAAAATCTTAAGCTAAAGTCTTGTCTCTGTTCTAATGCATTGAAGATGAGGTGTACGTGCAGTAACTGGAATTGAATTGGTTATTTAGAAAATTTTAAAAGTTCATAGATAAATGTTTAATGACAATTTTATTAATAATCCCTAACTTTTGTAGATGCTGCTGTCTATCCATGAAATAAGAAACTAAATTCCATTTATAAAATTGATTGCTAAAAGTCGTTTTTTGTTAAAGCTGCAACATCTGTCCAATTAAATGGGGATGAAAATAAAAATACAGTTATATAGTGGTTGACATTTTTTTAGAATTTAAAAGACATTAGAATACAGATGTTCTGCACAGGATACAGCTAGGCAATAATATTTTAATACATACATGTATTTATATCATAAAAATATAGTTACTTTAGCTGCTAAATGTTGCTTTTTTGAAGCTTTTCCAACAACATATATTTGTTCAGCACGAAGCCCAACTGAGGAATACACAGAAATATCCTTGCTTGATCCATAGCCAGAATGAATTATTACTTCAGCCTATAATATAAAAGGATTTTTATAAAAAATATATATAACACTAAAATTGTTAAAATTTGCAAATGTAAAAAACACAATTACATTTGAATTTTTAATTATAGTAAATTGAATAGTGCCCAAAATTGTCTGAAAGAGTGTGTTTATAATGGTATTTATGTATTTTCAATGTCTAGTGAGCAGTGTATTATTTTATGAGAGTTTTATTAAAGTTCAACATTGCAAAACATATTAACAAAAAATAATATAAATTATTTTACACACAGAATTTGAAATAAATAGAAATTAATGCAAAAAGCAAAAATATATCATTAATTGATTGACTGATTTAGTTTAAAGAACACATATTCTACATTTTAATAATCAAATTTTAAAAAATAATAACATAATTAAACAATGTTTAAAACATTATTTAAAAGTCATTTCAATTAACTGAAAATTATTATTCACATATCAAAAGTACATACAAAACAGTCATTCATTTGATAATTAGTGAAAATACTTAATTATCTATTTTTATCATTTTAGATAAAATATATGGAATATCTTGAGAACAGTGCATGTTAGCATCCTATACATGTCATTTGTTTTTAAAGAAAATTATTACATATAAAATGGCTATATTTTTGTAACATTCTTAACAATTATGTTTTATGTTTTCAGATTTTTGAAAAGAAAATGCTCTAAAAGTTGAGGGCTTTCCTTGATCGAGCTCAACCCCAAAAACCAATAGGTTTCTGATGTTTATTGATTGAAATAATCATACCAAATTTAATTTGATTTAATGAATTGTTTTAAAAAATATTATGCACTCAGATAGATCTTTGAAAAAATGGCTGATTTTTATCATGGTGCTCAAAACATGTAAAGATGTACACCAGACTCCAAGAATCAAATTTTCATGTGAATAACATCGACGAATAACACTAGCTAAAATTGGAGCATTAAGAAAAATATAAATAATTCAGATGCTTATATCTCTGAACTTGATAGATAAAAATTTAAATAATTTTTACTTGTTTTGTCTAAAATATGGTTCTATTTATGTATATATAAAAATAATTTCAATGTGATAACATTTTGAACTTTATATTTTGAAAAAACTAGAGTGTTTTTGCCTGGGTGAATTTTTGTCTTTTTGCTCAAAACATCTTCTAAACTATAAAAGATAGATACAAACAGTAAGCAATGAAAATATTCAGTAGAAAATCCAGTTTCTAAATTAATAATTTGTTTTTACATAGGAATTAAAAAGTTTTCGAAGAATAGTCTTGTCAAGTTCAAGAAGATTGAATATTTTTAGTTTTCAAGTTTGTAATGCTTATATCTTGAAAAGTAACTAGCCATAAACTATAAGAAGTAATTTGAGTCCTTTGAAAGCCCTATAAGGATATACGAGGGTCAGTCGAAAAGTTAGTTGCACGCCTTCGTAAAAACTATTGGTAAAAGGATATTTTGTTGAAACTTTGTGGCAACACTGCAGACATTTATCTGCAGTGCATAACATAGCGGTTTTGAAGCGGCAGTTTTAGTTTGCTTGCTAATCAGTCGTGAATATGTCTCGGCAGCTGCAGGTGGAGTCCAAATTGGAAGTGCATGCAGTGATTCGTCTTTTGTAGGCAAAAAGGTGTAACTGCACTGAAATTTATAGGCCAGGTAAACTTTCGAAAGGCATTGTGCTCCTGCATGACAATGCGAGACCGCATGCAGCAAAATTAACGAGCGATCTTCTGAGAAAGTTTAGTGGATCATTCCCCTCATAGCCCAGATCTTGAACCTTGTGACTTCCATATTTTCTGTCCCATGAAAGAAAAACTTTCAAAGCAATGATATCACTCGGATGATGAGGTGAAAGCTGTAACCCAACAATGGTTATCGGATGTTAGACGGGAATTCTTCGCAGAAAGCATATGAAAACTTGTGTCACGTCTCGACAAATATTTAAATAAAGGAGGTGATTACGTCAAAAATTAGCTTTTGTATGAAACTTTAGTGTACAAATAAAATTATTGTAAAATTTCGATCCTGTTTTGTTTTCTCAAGCAGTGCAACTAACTTTTTGACTGACCTAAGTATAATTGGATTTTGGATCAGGTTCTAGTCTTTAAAATAGTGTTTCTAATTTCGATATTTTAATATTTTAACCTGTTTTGAAAGTGTTTAAGGAATACAAACCATCCATAAAGAAAGATGTTATTCATGCAAAACCATTCCAGCTCCATCGGACTGGAGCCACTGCCAATTTTCTTTTTATCATATCATAATACTTTCCTTTTACATATACTATGTTTTGTAAAAATGTAAAAACTATGGCAATATATGTACTTTTTATCATATCCATACCTCAGACTTACATACATATGCATAGATATGTACATATACATACACACAGACCAACACACATTCCAGAGTAGCTCACAAAAGGCCTAAGGCTTGTAAATTCAAAGTTACCAGGAAAACAATACTTTTTTTTACATAGTAAATGAAGTAATAAAAATCCTTACATCTGTTTGCAAACGCCGAAGATATTCTGCTTTGTGGCGAAGAGGATCTGTAGATAAGCCATCAGCAAAGTACACTAGACCAAGAGGAAAGTTATGTTGAGAGAGCCATGACATTACCCGTCTCTGCTGCATATCAGGGCGGCCCGTAATGTAAATTATCAAATAGCCAAGATCTTGCCAATGCCTTAGTTAAACAGAAAATAATTTTTAGAAACAGATATATAAATTCATAGACTGATGAAAAGTAAATTGTAAAATAAAATAGAGAAATATATGTATGAAATAAATAAACAATTCAAAATATCAAAAAAATTGTGGAAAAAACTAGATTATAAAAAAGAGAGAGAGAGAGTTAACTAACTGAGACACTAAACTCAAACTAACAATCTTAGTTACTCTTCTGGGAAGTAAATTTATTTTAGTAACTTAACCTTCTGCTTACGAATGGGACAGCGTCAATCTCAAACGAAGAACCTCTCAAAAAGACAGATATTTGACATACCCTATCCCAAACAGTTTGATCCCCCTTTGCAGGCATTGGCGCCCAAAGGCATTGGTGTCCATGGACACCAATGCCTGCAAAGGGGGATCAAACTGTTTGGGATAGGGTATGTCAAATACCTGTCTTTTTGAGAGGTTCTTCATTTGGGAATGACGCTGTCCCACCTGTAAGCAAAAGGCTAATTTATTTTTCCAAGTCTGCATTTGTTATCACATTTTTTGGTACCCAGTTGCCTCAAAGGTGAACAAACGGAACAGCCAGGCAATATTCATTTATATTAATATGATTGTTGGTATAAGTATAAAATGAATCTTACATAATAAAAAAAGATGTTTGTATGTTATCTGTAGTGGAAAATCAAACAGTGGAAAACTTGCTACAGAGCTGTACTTCAGCTACCAGTTCGATGCACCTCATCAAGATTTTTTTTAACATTCAAATTAATTTAAATTTTTAAAGCCAAATTAAAAAAAAAATTTAAATCAAATTTTATCTTGGAGAAAAAAAGTGTTGGTTACCAAATAAAGTGGATTTAATTTATCGGTTTTCTAACTTTGTAAATTTAAAAAGCTTTATTCTAATTTTTTTAATTTGCTATTATGTTATCATTATGAATATTGTGTTAAAATTTGACTTAAATTGGATGAAAACTCACCGAGGTAGCAATATTTTTTATTATTATTTTACTTCGAGGGACAAAAGAACTTTTGTAGTTTCAAGTATTTTCATATATTTGCTTTTATTTAAACAATCCAAAAGTCTTAACTTTCTAAATATCAGTTTTCTAACTTTTCAGATTTAAAAAATAGCATATAAAGCATTTAAGATATTTTGTTTTGTTATGCCAGTGATGGGCTGGGCAATCGAGCACTTCTTTGGAAAGTATCAAAGAAATTTATTTAAAGCATGTCAAAGGACTTGCTCAGGAAATGCCAGGTAATTCGTTCGAGTTAGGTATAAAATGAAAATAATCATATTTTCTAAATAGTTTTATATTATAATACATATAACATTTTTTACTACGATTAATGACAATTAAGTTTGCTTATGTTAAGTAAGAATTTGTAATTTTTTTCTTTTTGTCATTTTTTAACTTTAGGTTTATAAAATCTTATATGAATTTGTTTAATAACAGCAGAAAATACTAAGTACAACCTGCTTAAAAGAAATCTATATAAAACAAAATAATGTTTTAAATGTATTGGTATGTGTGTGTGGGGGGGGGGTAGAAGTAAATAAATACTCAACAGCCTCTATGAATGAAAAAAATGTTCAAGAAGAAAATAGTTTTACACCCGTGAAGTTTTTTCTTTAGACAGGTTTTAATAAATAAAAACAAGGTTTTGTTGAAGTATGTAAAAATTTTCATATTCTCAGCTCCAATTAGTGAATTTATTTTATTAAATTTACAAGACATAACAATCAAAGTAGGAGTTTAGCCAAATCTTAAAATGATATTAATTATTGAATCTTAGAATGATATTAATTATTATAATGATATTAATTATATTATATCTGTAGATTTTAAACATTGGTGCTAGAATTAATTTTCCTCTATTATACCCCCTTTCCCCACACACAATTTTAGGGTTCAACCAATTCATATATATAATAAAAATATTATACATAAGAAAATGAAAGATGTATCATAATGAAGTTATACAAAATTTTGAATTTTGTAACTTTTTCATACTGCAAAAGTTGAATTTGTAATTTTAATGCATAAGATTTATTTACAAAAAACAAAGCATACCTCACAACGTCTACAGCTCCAGCTCTTACTTTTGGATCCCTGCCTGTCACAGAAACACTGGCTGTAAAAGAGCCGTCAATGCTAAACACAACACATTCTGTTTTGGGAGGAATAACAGTCAGAAAAAAATCCAAGGAAGTATGATCCCCACTGTTAAAACAAAAATACATCTTGTAACAAGTAAAATGCTAATAATTAAACAAGTAAATGATAATAGTGTAAAAAGTAATAAATACAGTAAAACCTTGTTAATGTGCACACACTTAACACTTACCTACAACAAACTAATTTTGCATTTTCCCTGAATTACAATTATTGCTTTTGCAGTTACATGAACTGCTTTTAAAACAAGCTATTTCTTGATCTATCTGCCTGTACATGGTAACAGGGTTTGGTATAAATTCTAAATCAGACGATAGAAATATTTTAATCTTAATTTTCTCTTTTAATAGCCAGCCACTAAAGACAGACACTGTAAGTTTATAACATTGGCTCATCAGTGATAAAAAAATTGAGCAAATGTTTAGTCTAAAAGCAATTGCATGAACTGTTAGTTTAAAGTCAATTGAGCCAGTTTTGGGCCAATTCGCTCTAAAAACCTGAAGTACTTTCAGCACATAGTGTCTGTCCATCATCAGAAATTAGTACAATATTGCCATTAGTATGATGCTAATTAGTGCAACATTTTTTGCAGTTACAGTTAAGGAAGAAATTTGCATAATAATTCAAAATCTTGGTATATAATTGAAATATGTTTGTACTTTGGGGTTATATGATACTATTTTTAAAAAAAATTAAAAAGTTTATAACAATAAAATGTTTATAAAACATTAAAACTTACCGTACAACTAACTTAATGGGAAACATGCCAAAGCCCAGAGCATTCTCTTTAGGAATTACATATGAAAGCCGGCCATTTTTATCCGATACTTCTGTGGCTAAAAAAGTCCATTCACCTCTACGCTGATCTTTCATTACATGAATATCGACCTATTGAAATAACGGTCTTTGAAAACAATACTTTATCAAAGAATAAGTATAATGCAAAAACTAAAGTTTTACAGATGGAAACACATTTAGAATAAAGATTAAATAGCAATAAGTATGCATAGTATGTGAAACTTAGAAATGTTGTCAATATTTAAATTATTGTGCACTTGTATTATTACAGATAATTAGATATTGTAGGACAAAAACACAAATTACAGCTTTTTACAGTTGTTTGAAAATCAATAGGTTTATTGTTGTTACCATTTGAAATAAACATACCAAATTTCCAGGAAATAGTTTGATTTCAGAAATATCATGCTCATGGTAAGAAAGTGAAATTTCTTATACCTCAAGAACAGCTCATGATAATTTCTAAACAATGAGGTCCCCTTACTTCAATTAAAAATACTTATAAATCATTCATTAATTAAATAGTGAGCTTATATAATTTCTTCTAATATTTAATTTCATTTTAGATTAGAAACATGCAATTGAGAATGGCATGTGGCAGCATCCAATAAATTATGTTATTTTTTTTTTAAATAAAAAAATGCATATAAAATGCCTTTTTTAAACTTTACAAATTATTTTTCCTGATTTTGATTTTTAAATATATAATAAAAATCTTTGGATGGGCCTCTCTGAAAATCAACAGGTCTTTACATTTTTCAATTTCAATATTCAAACCAAATTTCATTGGATTCGCTCAATTAGCTCGAGAGATATTTTTCCCACATACATTAGTAAAAAATGGTTGATTTTTGTTCAGGAACCAACCAAGGATACTCAAAACTTGTACTGTGTTGGATTTCTTAGCCTATCACAATACTTTTCCCTTACATATACTATACACAGCAAGGAAAATAAAAATCATGCCTCAGATTTTGAGAACTAAAAATAGGCCGTAAAAATTTTCTGTAGTAACCTCTGATTCATAGCAAATCAGAATTATTTTAACTGCATATACATATACTATTCTATCGACTTATTTTTACAAATTGTTTTTTAATGGAAAATGAAAAAGTTAAATATACAGATCAGAACAATTTATAAAAATATTCTAAGGTATATTTTAAAAGAATAATCAGAATACAATACCTTTTCTCCCGTTAGAGCAACCATGTCGAGAGGCCCATACATGAAGCGAGCAGTAATAATTTGAGGCATACCTTCTTTAACAATCACATCATTAGCTCGATGATTAGCAGTAACATTCTAAAAAAGAGCAAAATAATTTAGAAGGTAAATCTTAATTGATTTTATAGTGATGGGATTATTAAATAAAGAGTTGAAAATAACAGAAAAAACTGCAGGTAACATACAATGCAGCCATGCAAATATTTGGACACAATTTAGCATGATTCGGTGTGATTTTGGCAAAATTATAAAATAGTTTAACACAAAAAGAAGATATATCAATAAATATTTAGCATGGCTGTGATTAAAGCATTTTTTGATTTTTCAATTTTAAATACAGAAAATTTGCAAAAGTGCATAAGCTTTTGTGGACTTTCAAAATATGTAAGAAATTAATGTGATTTGCAAAAACATTAATTTTGTGATTTGGCTATAATTATTTATTCTTCATCAAAGATTAGAAAAATAATAAAGTTGGAAATTAAAACAAACCAAATAAAAGTTGTTTTCAAGTTTGATAATATGGATGAAATACATTAATTCCAAAACCTGAAATATAATTATTTGATTACAGATACACATTCTAGTCTAAAATCTCTTGAAGAAACAGTAAAGATAAAATTCATTAAAATCTTACTTTTAATTTAACAGATGTTCTTTTTTTCAACCACTTTTCTCTTGGTTGTGTTGGTATAAAAAGAGCAACTTCTTTCTCAGTTTCTCCAGGCATTCCTATACCGTCAGATCTCATCAACTAAAAATAAAACAATCCGCAAATGTTTAAAAAAAAGTTATGCAATGATAACATTATAACAATGTTAAAATCTATGTAACTAGCAGTAGTGTGGCATCAGAGAAGACAAGGTAAATAGTGTTTATCCCAACAATTTATGACCAAATACACATTTTATTTTAATTATATAACATTTGAAATAAATGTATAAAACATTTTCTTTGTAAATAAATGAAGAAAAATGCAGATATATTTTTGCTTCAATTAGCAAAAAATCCTTAAATGCCAGAGATTTTTTTAAAGAAACATATTGAAATGACTACCCCCTCCATCAGGTGGTATTGTATGAAGAATGGAATGTGCACACAATTATATCAATTAACTTCCATATAGGTCCATGTAGATATGTCTAAGTTGTGAAATTTTATGTTGGAATGAAAATTTCCTTTCCCCCTTCACAACGGAATGATTTTTTCCCCATTTGCTTGAATGTTTTGTTTCTACAAATAATGTTCATTGTCAGCGAACTCTGATGAATCATTCTAAAAATTAATAGCAAAATTTATTTCAAGAATTGCTAAATTATAGAAATTTTGACATTTTTAATACATTTGGAATTTTTTTACATAACTCAAATAAATTTTTATCATGTGAAAAAATAAAGCTTTCAACAGAGTGGAACTTTTCATGGAAAAAAGAAAACTGAGTGGAATATTTATTTTCTTTCTTGATTTCTATATATTATTTAAAATAGAGATTCCTGTATATTGTGTTTTTCCCATATATAATGATTTTGAATCCACAGTGACATTCAAAACCGGGATTCCACTGTAATAACAAAATTGAAAATTGTCAATCATTTATTTTCTTTGTAATTCAGTTATTATATTTTATTTGTAACCTTGTTAAAATATATAGCATGAAACTTTTAATTTGCTAATTTTGATCCCTGGATATTATGCTTCCGAAAATTATTTCATCAAGCTTCGCCACTGGTAACTATAGCTACCTATATATATATATATATTGCTTAAATATGTAGGTGCACCGCAAATAACCAAATTATGGTTAGCTGAATGGCAACAAGTTTAGTCCTACTTACATTTAAAATAATTCTTTTTATTTACTTAGTTAAATTATATTATGATACACGGTGTTGGAGAAAAAAATGATGATATGCTGTATTATACGAAGCTTTCTAAACACTATTGCCAAATGGCAACGAGTTAGATAAACATTTAAAAATAACTCTTTTTATTTACATATTAAAGTTTTATTCATGGAGGTAAAGCTTTGTGTTGGAAAAATGCCAAAAATGTTTGAGACAATAATTCAGGTGGTGCTGTTGAGAAATTGGCAAAAATGTAGACAAAAATTCAAGTGATGCTAGGGTTAGATAAGTCCCATTGCATTGTATGCATTTCTATAGCAAAAAGTCTTGTATTGAATGATTTAGATACAATTAACTTGTTATTTTCAGAGTCTTATTGTCAAAAATTATTTATAGACACCTAGAGTGCAGTTGCTCTGTGAAGGTACAGCTAGTGTAGAATAATTACACTGATTCAGAAATATAGTGACTCTTCTGCTATAAGATACCTCCAAATTAAAGCCAATTTTCTTAATTACAGCTGAAACATATATTCTTTCAATATAAATCCACTTCTCTTTCAAAGACTCTCAGCTATATATGGAGACAGTAAATTTTTACATCTATCTGATACTAACACCACTAGAGAACATGATTAGAAATTTAGAACATTTAAAAAACACATGGCAAACTATGGCACCCAATTTTGTGACCCATGATCTTTTTTGAATATTCCATAATTTTTATTAATTTTTTTTTTAATTTTTATAGATTTTATAATTTTTATTAAATTTAAAATTTCTATTTAAAACTTATACATTGACAATTTAATTTCCCTAAGGAACAATACAGACTAATCCTTATTTATACTCACAAATTATTTTTCTGTATTCAAAAGTGCCCCAAATGTAGAAATCCATCAAAAAGTCCTCAAATTCTAATTTTTGACTCCTCCAAAGCTTTCTCTATACATTACCATATATTTTAGAGAACAGAGAAAAGCAAAATTGAGGAAGGAGCACTGGAGCTGAACACTTGTTCATATTTGGTTACCTTTCTATAAGACTGAATTAAAGATTATTCAATTATCTTTAAACTCTTATTTGAAATCAATATAATTTCTTAAGTGATCAATGATTTTATTCAATTTTTCAGATTTCATAGCAGAATATCTATCCTCTTCTTGCAGAGCACCAATGCTTCTCATACCAGTCTGAGAATTCTGTGCTAGCTGATCAACAGGGCAGTCAATATAAATGCAAAATACAGATTTTGTCTGGGAAATTCTGTGCTAGTAAATCAATAATGTGATCAATAAAAAATAAAATTTTCTTTAAAAGCACAGTATTTCACAGTTTAAAAGCACAGAAGTCATGGTGCTCCAGAAAAGAAATAGTTGCCAAAAAAAAAAATAAAATAAAATAAAATAATATATATATATATATATATATAATAATAATAGTTTGAAAGACTTTCAAACTATTATTATTATTGAAATCATTTTATATATAAGCTGCATTTGCGCAATAAATTAAATGTGTTTTGCATTGTCATTCTTTTTACTTAATATTGTTAGGAAGGAACCTTTCCTTTTTACAATTAAATACTTATTATTTATTTTATTATTTATGTTTATTTTATTTTTATATTTATGTTTATTTTTCCAAGATCACTATAGTTAAGTTATTTATTGATTTATTTATATATTTCCAATTTGGCCTGATCGTAGATTTTTAAATAAAGTTTACTTTTATAATTATTATTTGTTTCTTTATTACCTTTTCTATTTGCCATTCCTATTGTTTGGCCTGAGAATAAATATAACAAACCAATTCCAAAATAATGTCACCTACCTTTGACACCTTTATATGAATTGCAGAGTTTAAACCTAATTAATTTATTGCACAGCCATAAAGGGAACACAACTCAATTATATTAAATTAAAAATTACTTTTTATTAACTACAATTACTTAAGTGCTTCCAAACATAAACAGGTTAAATTTTATAAAATTCTTACACAGCTATTTTAGTGCTTAGTACATTGCAAAAGGGAAAATTAAAATTAACTTCAATTAAAATAAACCCAATTAATGAATATTCATCAATAATTTTAAAAATAAAACCCAGGAATCAGAATCCACTCTGGTCTGAAGACCAGAGTTTGGTCTGCCTGGAGCTGAGCTGTCCACCACTAAAAATGTTAAAAGTTAAACTGAAAATAACAAAAACAAACTAAAATAGATTCATATAAGTGGTTGACAAACTTGTAGACAGACACTGAAGAGAAACAATAAGAACTGTGAGCACTGGAAATATCATGTTGACACAGATATCGTTATTTTGATGGAACGGAACTTGTAGACAGACACTTGGGAGGAACATTAAGAACTGTGAGCACTGGAAATATCACGCTGACACAGATATCATTATTTTAATGGAACGGAACTTGTAGACAGACACTTGGGAGGAACATTAGTTACACTGCAGTCAGTTTCCGAAATGCCAAGATGTTCCATGTCAGAATTCAATGGTTTTTTCTCAATATCGGAAGATTCAAAGGCAGAGGTAACTGTATCTGCCTCATCTTGGGCTTTGATAGTTACGATGTCATTATTAGAAGCACATTTCCGGATCTTAGCCCATTACTTCGTAATTTCAAAGAAACTAAGCTTACGTGAGAATTTGCTATGGACTTCAAAACACCTTTCCGGCGAGCCCGGGCGCTCAGCATGAGCCCCGGCTCGGCATTCCAAATTTTTACCACCTCTCTGCTCTGCTCTCAGAATCGACTAAAAAAACTTGCCAACCAAATTTTCACTTCCCAGGAGATGCCAAACTTGGCGAGTGCAAACCTGCGCTCCACGCCGAGCGCTCACATATATACTGCAGAATAAAAATGCTGTTATGCCAAGAACAATTAAACGGATAACTTCCGCCAAGTGGCAACCACACCGTACAGCAACCCCACTGGATGTTCGGCACCCCTCTAGCAAGTGTTCGCAACAGATAAGCCATGAAGGCCGAATTTTGCCTAAAAATGCACCCTTTTTCCTTACTCTCTTGAATGAAGTGACGCGAAGTTAAGACCCGAGAGCGAGAAGCCGAAAGATTAACAAAAGATATTTTAACGTTTAAGATGCATTGCACATAATTTTGAATAATAAAAACAGGGAAAAAGATAACAAATTAAGTTAAAAGGGGAATAAATCGCCGAAATATTCAAAAACAACAAATAAATTTTGAAGGGAAGGGGAAATATAAAGAATTTTGAACTATTATCAAATTTTGAACTATTAATTAAATTTAGAATCAAAAATCTCGGCATAACAATATCTTTAATTTCTTTACATATTCATATTTGTAAAGTATCGTTCATATTTTTAGCAAGCTACGGTATTTATGAAATATTATATATATATATATATATATATATTTTGAAATTTTTTAATCGAATACTATGCAAAAACTACAGTACGCACTTAAACACCCATCTCTAGCATAACTGTTACAAATAAGTAACTATAGACCTAAGGGTAACTAAGGGTAAAAATAGTAGGTGACTTATCACTATAATGGAATGGGGATGATGAGAATTAGTATACATAAATCACAATTAAATAGGCTTATATATAAAATGAAAAAGCAAACACGGCAAAAATGAGAAAAGGCAATAATAATAAGCTCAAGATTAAAGATCAAGACATGGAGAACAATCAATTGAAACTACATAAAAATAGCGGTTAGTTCGAAATTGCATTCTCGTCAAAACAGCCATACAATTCGAATTAAAACCGATAGAATAGCCAGTTTCTGACAATGGGAATAGTATTTGACTATGGACACCATTGGAACTGACTACTGGCTAGTGGAAGATTAAATAATAAAAACCAAGTAAATTATAAACCACAAATATAAAAAACAGAAATATATACTTACAGGTACAGTTACCATGTGTGAGTCATGTGAGGAGAAAATACGACAGAGCATTTTACATCTCTTCGTAAAAATGAGTGGATACTGGAATGAATATACTATTGAACTTGAAAAAAAAATCATTTGTATGAAGACTTTCAAAATTAGTAATCAGTAAAGGACTCAGGACAAGTGGAAAGTAGTCTTTCAAAAATAGTAAACAGTATCAGACTCAGGCCAAGTGGAAAGTTAGGTGATAAGAATGGATGAAATTCATAAAAATGAGTTATCCAATCAAGAATAATTAATGCATTTGTAAATTTACTACGTGGTGTATTTGAAATTATTAATATTATTTACAAATACTTCCGGATAGTAGTAATTTTGACAAATGCGTTTAAGATTATTGATGTGGAGATAGTGAAACTGATGATCAGAAAGTCAATGTATTCAAAATAGCTGGTTTAAAATGATGTTTCTAAACAACTGAATAAAATTACAAGATCGAAATGATAGCAGTTTAATGATGGTGAAGTTATATTTTTTATCATATAGATTGGTGATACCATGATTATTGAGGGTATCTAAATTTAGTTCTATATAATTTACAGTTTGACTTACACTAGGTTCATTAGGGATTAATTCTAGGTTAGAGGGGTAAAAATCAATATTAATAGGATAGGAATCATCAATGATAATACAAATTAAGTCATCAACATATCGATATATAATATATGAATTAGAGAAAAAATGACATTCATAATAATAAAGATATAAGTTAGCTTGAATACTACTACTACAGCCCCCTTGAGGTACACCAGATGTTTGTAAATATATGTTATCACCTTGGATAATATAATTGTTGTATAACACAAAGTGCAATAACATAGGAAAGTTTTTGACCTTAAATGGAACATTATTGGAAGAGAGATAATCATGATAAAGAGAGATAATAACGTTATATAAATCTTTAATATCAATATTATTAAATAGGTCTTTAAAATCAAAGGTATGGAAACCAAGAATATGTGGAAGCTTGCTAAGGTGATTAACTAAATCAAAACTATTGTTCAAAATGAAACATTCTGAATTCTTAAATTTAAGAGATTCATTAATTCTATATAAACAGTTTGGCAAGTATTTACTAGCAGTAGTGGTAAAGGTATTATGTCCACAAGTGACCGTTCTAAAACTGAGAGGTGATTTGTGGAATTTTGGAACCAAAGTAACATATGGAAATTTATAAAACTTACAATTAATATTTAATTTTGTATATAATATTAGCATTTTAGTTTTGATTTTGATAGACTGATTATTAATAGGTTTAAAAATATGATTATTTTTTAAAGAATTCTGTAACAGAGAAGCATAATATTTTTTTACAAATAATGACATAATTATTAGAAGCTTTATCTACATGAGTTATGATAAAATGTTGTTGTAGTTCTTTAATAGCAGATAGGAGTTTTCATAATTTTGGCGTTTATAATAATATTTTTAAGATGTAGGGTAGTATACTTCCATAGATGGAATGCTTCAATATGAATGAAATGTGAACAAGCTTGTTAGTACATGAATTTATCAAAATCAAAAGATAAAGACTGAAGAAGAAGTTTGGGATGATTGCAGAATGAAATGCGAAATTTAGACCCTTTAGTCATAATATCCCTAAGTATATCATCCTGAACTATACTGAGATCCCCAGTAATAATGTGTCCATGAGATGAATTGACATAAAGAGTAAGAGTCTTATCACTGCATACACATGATGTAAGATGATCGGAGTTTAATGACCTGGAAACTTCATTTTAATTGTAAATAGTTCTACCAATTGGAAAATTATATTTGAAAGATTTTTGCATTTTGATATCACTTACTGGTAACAAGTGCTGATGTTTTGCAAATAAATTATTAAACTTAAGAGAATTAAGAATTGGATGTTTAAAAGAAATGACACAGTAAGCTATTTTAGTAGGTGGATTGGGTGAATGGTGTAGGTGGAAATTTAAAAAAATTGTACGAGAAAGAAGCAAATCATAAAATAAATGTTTAAAATGCTCATTAGTTAATTTTAATTTTAAAAAGTTAGCATAAACAATATTTAATTTGCATTTTCTGATATATATATATATATATATATATATATATATATATATATGTGTGTGTGTGTGTGTGTGAGGAAGGAAAACGATCAGCAAAAAAATTCAAAATATTTTTTCAGTAAATAGGACTATAAACTTAAATGTCTTATGATAAAATAAATTGAAAAATAACCGGTTTCAGAAGCTAAATAAGCAATATCATTAACTAACTAAAAAAAAAAACATGAAAAATTATTGTAAAAGTACTTGTAAATAAAATACTATAAACCACTATTAATTTGTTTTATGTTTTGTTTTTAATGAAGATTTTATGTTTAGTTATTTTAAAGCAATTTATTTTAAATTTAAAGTCATCAATATAAATATAAAATTTTTGTAAAATTTTGCACTAGATCAATAAGTCAATCAATAAATATAAATATAAAATACACATTTTTATCTAAAAATGCTGTGGTAGAAGATCAATAAAGTAATCAATAATATAAATACATACTATACATTTTTGTCTGGGAAATGCTTTACAACAAAATCGACCAGGTAATCGACAAATATAAATTCAAATTATAGATTTTTATCCAGACCATTTTTAAAACAAAAAGTTAATCTAGATTTTTAAAAATTACAAATTTATAATTGTATGAAATGACAAATATGCACAAGCATTAGACAAATTTTCATATATTTAAATATGTTTGGAACCAGCTACTTTTAGAAAATAACTTACTTATAGGAAGCATTAAAGCTAAAGATATTACACTGCAATTATCTGAACAAATAACTTACTTGTCTCAATATAAAAGCGATAACATCATTGGACTCCCAATAACTTGCATGAAATAAGTGTGGAAGAGCATTGGTTGGAAAGTTAGAGAGGCCTTCAGGACAGTAGAGAGCATAGTCTAATCGTTTTGTTCCCCACCATCGCTGAGTCACTGAAATGGCAAACATTTATACTCCAAAACAAGCTTCTGTTAGTCAACAAATTACAACAATCCCTCAAAAAGAGGTTCCACTAGTGTGGTGTGGTACATTTCATTAAAGTTTAACAAACATGAAAAAATATCACATGAAAAACTTTTTTTTTTTAATTATAATGTGAAAGCATCGCTATATCCATATCAAAAATTAGAATTGTGCAAATCTTCAATTTTACAGTGCACCAATGTAAATATGAAATTTCATAAATTACGCATATTTCAATTCATTTAAAAATATATATATATATAAAGGAATTGTCCTATAGATTCGATTTAAGGCTCAGGATCTGATTTATGCATGGCCCACCAGGGCCGTATCCCCCAAATTTTGCCATAAAGGCTCAAAATTTAAGTTAAATAAAAGTTTTAAAAATAAATGAGAATATCAGTAATTTGTAAAAAAATTTCAACTAAATGAATGTTGCATGATCCAGATTCCCATTATGCTATTTGCTTTAAACATTTAATTACTATTAAATATATAAGTAAATATTAACATGTTTAGCAGAAGGTTCCCAAATTCAATTAGGCCCTGGGCCCTATTTGCTGTAAGTCAGGCCCTGTTACAGCTCGTTGAAAAGATTATTCTTTGATCTTTCAAAGGTGTCAAGATAGAAAGAATATAATATTTTCAGTCACTATGGAACCACTTTAGCAGAGGGTCCCTATATGCAATTAGGTCCTGGGCCCTATTTACTATAAATTAGGTCCTGTTAAAGTTCGTTGAAAAGATTGTTCTTCAATTTTTCCAATGGTGTCAAGATAGAAACAATATGATAATATTTTCGGTCATTAAAAACCACTTTGTATAAAAAGCACTCAAAATTAAGAAGTTCAACATTAAATAACTAAAAATCTAATTTGAATTTAAAAAAAATTCCAACAAGATGTTTCCTCTCAGAAGCTGAGGTACCCATGTACTAAATTTCTTTGCGGAATGTTGCTTAGATTTTCTGCTACAGACACTAACATCTTTTTTTATTATTATAGATGAAGAAAAATGATAGTTTCTAGAATAATAATAGTAATATGTTCTAAAACAAAAATTGATAGTTTGAAATGTACTATGTGTGTAAAAGATATTAAAATAGTATATATTAAGACAAATGCATCCTAATCATAAGTGCTGCTAAGCCGTTGCTAACTTGTAAAAGAAACTTTTAAAGAATTTCTAAGAATTTTTTTTTTAAATACCTTGTGAATCTCAGCTCATTAAGTATTTTCTATTAGATAGGTATTTTCTTCATTCTGCTGATGATTATTGTGTAAGTGGAACTAATAATACAGGGTGTTTCTAAAGTCGCTCAGCCCACATTTCGGTTGATATCTCTCATAAATATAAAGACAGATATTTGAATTTCGCGCTATTTATACATCATATAATGCACAATAGATGGCGTTGTTATTACAGAGTCAGTTCACATAGTTCTAAAATGTAGTCAGAACACTCATCATTGGTGTGTAGGAAATCCACATTTACTGCACGAAGAGCCATTGCATTCCGCAAAGGTCGGTGCTTGGTGTGCGATTTCACGGAGCATAATAATCGGTCCCATTTTCTTTGAGAACACTGTGAACTCTGATGTTTACATTACCATTTTTGAAGAATTTTTGAGCAGTTAACGGACGAAGAATGCCAGTTTGGATATTTTCAACAAGACGGTGCCAATGCATACACCTCAAGAAAATCCCTTGCAGTCGTTGAATCAGTGTTTGGTGATAGGGTCATTTCACGTAGACTATGGCCACCCAGATCCCCTGATTTAACTGCCCCTGATTTCTTTCTATGGTCTTATCTCAAAGAATGTGTATACACAAACAATCCAAAGACAATCGAAGCCTTAAAGGATAACATCCGCAACATCACTGCATCCATTCCTACCGATATGCTGCATCGTGTGGCTATTTAAAAATATATATATATATAAAGGAATTGTCCTATAGATTCGATTTAAGGCTCAGGATCTGATTTATGCATGGCCCACCAGGGCCGTATCCCCCAAATTTTGCCATAAAGGCTCAAAATTTAAGTTAAATAAAAGTTTTAAAAATAAATGAGAATATCAGTAATTTGTAAAAAAATTTCAACTAAATGAATGTTGCATGATCCAGATTCCCATTATGCTATTTGCTTTAAACATTTAATTACTATTAAATATATAAGTAAATATTAACATGTTTAGCAGAAGGTTCCCAAATTCAATTAGGCCCTGGGCCCTATTTGCTGTAAGTCAGGCCCTGTTACAGCTCGTTGAAAAGATTATTCTTTGATCTTTCAAAGGTGTCAAGATAGAAAGAATATAATATTTATATAATATAATATATCAAATACCTGTCATCGAGTAGAGCTGTGCTTGGCAGCAAATGGTTGTCATTTTCAGCATTTGTTGTAACACACGATGTTATGCAGACATTAAACTATTTACTGTGAATATTTCATATTTTTGTCTTTTTTGTATTGGGAAATATCAAACGAAATGTGGGTTGTGCGACTTTAGAAACACCCTGTATAAGGAATATCAATGAATGAGAAAATCAAGCAAAGCTACCTCACACTACAGATATGTTACACTAGTAATTAAGAGTGTCAAAGACAGAGGAACTCACATTTTAAAAAAATTAAAAATTTTAACATTGTATGGCGTTCAGTGCCAAAAATAGTTGTCTTAATTGAAAATTGGCTTAAGTAGGTTCTGTTCTGTGTTTGATGCTATAATATACGTGCAATGTTTCAACCTCCTAGGTCACTGGGAGACTTCTGGGAAATCTGGAAAGCCTTTTTCACCATTTTTCATTTTGTCCCCACCCCAGGGAGAAATAAACATTTTGGCATTATTAGATTTGTCCTGTGAATGATATTATGAGTGTGCAAAGATTCAGTCTTCTAAGTCACCTGGGCACTTCTGTTGGGTCTGAAAAGTCTTTCTGATTGGAATAGCAAAATGGTTAATGAACAGGTATTACAGTTACAGGACACAAGTGTGATTCCTGGTGCTGGCCAAACTATTCCAGTGTCTACACAGAGTATGAGAACGTTAAAATCTATGGGGTTCCAAAGTCTTTCCTAGAGGTTAATGGTAGGGAGAGGAGAGTATAGTCCCTGTGAATATCACCTCAACTGGGTTCTGGTCTAAAGTGGATATTACTGTCACAGACATCCAAACAGATACCTTAGACCTTCGGGTAGGTCAGACAGTCTGGGTCAAAAGAAAAAAGAGAAAGGAAAGACCGTAAAAATAACAACATTTTATCTGCCTTATGGGAGAATCAAAAACTGGGTTTTATTAGATTCTGTCCTGTTGTTGACACTATAAGTGTGCAAATATTCAGTCTTCCAGGTTACCACAAAACTTTTATAGGGTCTGGAAAGACACAAATACATTATACAATTATTATATAGATTAGGAATTTTTTGAAAAGTCCATGAAACAGACCCAGATTTCTGCAAATCAGATATTAGTCTGCAAAAAGAGATCAAGATTTATAAGATTTTGTACAGAATGTATTTGTTTTAATTGCATGGTGTTTATAATCTGGATGCATCAGCATTCAATTGTCCTTCAAAAATTAAAACAATTTTTGAATAATTTACTATAGATCTCTGGATTTATATTTATCCTCATAAATATAATATGATTCTAAAGTCTTTAGAACTAAGAAATTATTTTATAAAGATTATTTTGTATTTTCTCCCAATCGGTGCAAGACAAACATGGGGATCAATAAAACATGTATAAATCAATGTTAAAGACATGTCAATATATAAATGTTACTCACTGGATGCTACAGTTGCAATAGGGACCATATCAATCATGCCAGACATAGTACTGGCAATACTGGCTTCACTAGTTCGTCTACCACCTTGTCCTTCAAGGAACAGATGTGGATAAGTCTGGATATATTCCACTGAAAAAAATATTGTTTCAGGAAAACCTTATAGTTATAGCTATTCATAATAAAATGAAATTAATTAATGCATTTATTAGTTAGTGCTGTTAGAACTTAAAATGACCTAATGGTTTAGATAAATGTAAATTCTGAACCATGAGCCCTGGCTGCAGCCCTCAAAATTCTTTCAACCTCTCTGATCTGCTGCTCAGGATCGAATGCCTCGTCACCTGAATGTTCGCTTCCCAAGAGTCACCAATCTTGGCGAGTGAAAACTTGCACCTCAAACAGAGTGCCTATGCACACCCAAGGGAATAAAAAAAATGATGCTTCGCAAAGAACCGTGTGATGACGAGATTTGTGAATCTCTCATCACTTGTGTAAAAATTGCAAAATTCTATAATATATTCTGTTCTTCATATTTATATACATCTTTTATTAAATTAAATCTTGCCTGGAACTCCCTCTCGTCATGTAAATGTGATTTATATGCTTCATATATCCGCATCTTTTAAAAGAATCTGTAGCCATTTTATAAAAATATTATTTTCGAACGAATGCACTCAGAGAATTATTTTTCGTTGTGTTTAAGGTCTTTTTAGCAGACGATATTAAATCGAAATGTGGTCATTGAATGCATCTGTTTATGTTTCGGTTAAGTAAAGTATACTGCTGGTGTGCTGGCAGGTGGCTGGCGAGACTTCCTGTCGAGACAAGCTGGCGCTTACCCGTGAGAACTGAATATTCGGCAAGAAATTGTTTCATTTGTTTTATTGTTGGAAGCTCTAGTGCAGGTCCGTGAAATTGTGTGCATGAAAAGTATAAAAGCTGTGTGTGCCTTTTTGAGGTCTCTTTCACCTGACTGATTTCTTGAAGAACAGTTCAAGTTTGTGAAGCTCACTTGGGGTTTCGGGAATCTGGCCCCCAGGCCGATTCCTGGAGACTCGTCAGCTGGAGAATTTTACCATTTTCATCGACCATCCTGTGGTTCGATCCTGAGGCTCATACCGGGAATACTATTAACAAGGAGACTGCTTGAGGAATGATCCCGAGGCTCATTCCCATTCAACCCGCGAACCACCAATTGTCGACCCCTGCTATATATTATAAATTTTTAAATAAAAAGTAATTATGCATACAAAATGAAACTTACAAAGATGAAGAGGCTGTCCATCTCCTAATGGATATTTTTGGTACCTTGGAATGTTGATGGGTGAAAGTTGGGCAAAACGAGCACTCAACAGGGGTTCAATGCGTGATGCACAAGGATTTGTGGGGTGAAATAAATTGTACACTTGGTTGCAGGACGGTCGTGGAGGAGGGCCTGAAATGCAAAGCAGCATTTAATATATTTTTACAATTATAACAATAATTAAACAAGCGAACATTGCATAAGTTTGCTGTAAAAATGAAACAGTTATTCAGCACAGTCCTTTGAACTTTGTCCACATTGTGAAATTAGGTGATATAATCTTAAAAGCAAAATACTACAGGGCACGTTTCTCATCACTATTTACCGGAATGGGTTGCTAGCGTCAAATCTTCCAAATCAAAATATTAGAAGTATATATATTTACATTAGTGATTCCTTTGTTTGGTTAATTTGATACATTGTAGGAAGCAAACATTTTGCCTTCTCAGCACTGGCTATTGATAGAGCTTAGATAATGACTGATATGGATTCAGCATCAAATTCCAGAGAGGGTAGGGGTTCACTACGGATTTCTGCTTCAAGATTTTCCAGAAATTAATATGACTGTATGAAATAAATATGCAAAAAATAAATATACTATATCCTTTGAAAATGAAGTTTACAAACCAGTTTTCACCATATGACGACTCCTTCATAAATTTCTTGTTTTTGATTGATCCATGGGAAATGGACCACAGAAGTATGTTTGATGTCAGACAGGGTAATACTTAAGTGTGTCGATAATAAATTATGAAGCAAAACATCTTTCAAAGATTTACCTTCAAGGCACTACTAATAGGCTATAAAGATTCCACAACATCTTTTAATTAATGTATCACTGATCTTTCAAGAGGACGTGAGATGGAATTTTGATGCAATGGAAGGGAATATTTTTTGCTGAAACTTATAATACAACTCTCAAGGCAAGGCCAAAAGTCTATCAAAATTGGAGTTAAGGTGTGAAGTGGAGTGTTGATGTAAAGGTCCATATAGCAGTAATTCCCAACCTTTTTTGCTCATACCCCAAAATTTTGCAACATATTTGCTTGCTAAATCAAAGTATGAATACTTAGTATTGAAGCGTCTCCTTTCACCAGCTATAATAATCCCTCATAATATAAATTTAGGTCATGATCCAGGGATTTGAAACCAATGATCTATAGAAGAGTTTGGGAATTTTTACAAACTGAGAGTCAAATCCAAAGGAAACCAATAAATATTTTAATTTTCACAGTCACAAGACATAAATTTACATATTAATGCAAGGTGCTGCTTGGAAACAAAGAAAAAATATTTCTACTAAATGCGTTTATAGTTAAATATTTATTTTATAATTTATGTTATTAAATACAATTATTTCCTCTTTAATAATGGGAAATTAATGATGGATATTTGTAGAATTGCAAGAGTTAGATCTCCTTCCTCTCTCATACGAGATTTTAAATACCCTCTTATCCACAATAAAAAGAGAAATGTTGGAAGGAGGAATATAAACTGTAGTTTTACACACATTTAAACTTTTCCTTGTCAATTGTACTGTAAAAAATGCTTATATAAAATATCATAACATAAAATTACTTAAAAATTTCATAACTTTCATGACAATATATATTTTTTGACATTTTTCATAAATTACTATACTGTACATAACATTTAAAGATTTACTTTTATAATTAGCAGTAAAGTATGAATTTCAAAGAACACAGATTTTTTATTGATCAATAAGGTAACATTAAAACAGAATTGTTGACAATTAAAACAGAAAGAAAGAACAAATGAAAAAAGGCTTAAAAAAAAAGACTTGTTCAAAACAAAATACTTACTGTTCTTGTCATCAAATGTGAGCATTTTCCTGTAGGCAAGAACAGTACCTAGAGGACTTCCAAACATGAAGAAATCACTGACTTCAAAGTCAAACTTCAGATGAGAACTAGGGTCATTTGAGGCTGAGCTATGACGCCGAGTATTAGGAGCAGAAAGTAATTTATTTACCCTAAAAATAACATTAAATACAAATGAGTTCAAACTTATTCATTCAAATATGCTGTATATTAACATTTTATTTGAAATTATGCCTCCAGTGCAGCAACCAGCATGAGTGAATCAATTGTGCTCATGTTAGATCTTATCAGCAACAAATAGCTGTTCACTGCACAGGCAGCAAGAATACTTACTATGTACTACAATTTTTCAAACCTCTGTGATGACCAATAAAGTCAGTTGTACCACATATCTGGCATCAAATTTATAGATAATTGAATTCAAGTTGTACAAGGCTTAGGGCCACCCATACAAATCGGGGGCCTGCTACAAACATATATTACGAGCCCCATTTACATTTAATTTTCCTCTCTTTGAAAATTTTTTTATGTCTTTCCCATCCTAAAAAATATAAAATTGGGGGCATGGACTCCCATAGTGCAGGGTCCTTCCTACTTCATTGGTATATAGATGGGAGTAAAGAGATTACTATTTAACCAATAAAGTTCTAAGGGATATTTCATTTATTAGAACTTTTACTTTATGTGGCGTATGTAAAAAGTTTTGCATTTTAACAAAATATTAGCCACATAGTTGAGACAGTCTTCATAAAAATCTACACCTTACATTAAGAAACTTTGCAAGTATATACCTAGGACCAATATTTCAAGAAATAAAGCCCCGAAATTACCAGCTTTCTCAAATATACATACTACAGTGGCTGCCATTTATAAGAATCACATTCGTTTAGCTCATATTGATTCTTATAAGCAGTTGATACTTAAAAACAAAATTTTTTTCTAGAGTAGACACTAACTGTTATACGAGTACAGAATTTTACAAGATTTAAATGCAAGTCAAGTACTACCAATAAATTTGGCAATTTACTTTTGCATTTTAAAATATTGCTATTTTTTTTAATTAAATTGTTCTACTTATTAGAGAATTCCTCAGTTTGGCATTAGAAAACCATTGTAAAAGTGCTTCCACAACGTCAGCTGCTTTTCTTTCTCTTTTCTGTTTTCACTAAGATTATAATTGCCCGTCAAAATTTCATATTTGCCTATCCAAATTTTGCATAATGTTGGATGTGTAATTTCTAATGTAAAAGCAACTTCCCTTTGGTTGTACAGAGGAAGAGAAAAGCAAACTAAGGGTTTTACTTATTTGCAACATTATGCTTCCACTAGTAAAATGTGAAATAATTAGCTAAAGCTCTATGAATCTTATCTTGAACACATAACCAAATATGCCTTTACTTATCAGTTAGATCTATTAAGAGAAAACTAAAAATTTCTTTTGCTTCTTTTACATCCCTTAACAACTTCTATCAAGATTTTCTGTGTTATACACGCAAGCCAACTTTGTTGAGTAACAACCAACCCCATTTAATGTCCAGAGAAAAGTGACAATAACCAGATAACCCAGAACAAAAAAAATTTATTCATTTTCGTCTCTCGACTATGAAATGAACAAATTTTAGATAGAAAACTAATTCTTGAAAGTGGCAATTGTGATTCCTTAAAGCAGAAATTTTAGCCTATTAAAACAGAGTTTGTGTTTGTTTGAGTTGTTTTGATTCTTATAAACTGCTGATTCCTATAACCACTGATTCTTAAAAATGGCACCCACTGTAAATAAATATTCATAACCATTTAATTATTGAATTATTATATAAATGGTAAGATTGTAAATTTCTCTTACGCATTCCATTATCTTTTTAACATACTTTTATAATTATTTCAATGAATGAATATTTTTAGTCCTATTCTTCATTAATGAAAACACTTTTCTAAAACAGGAAAATATATTTTATCAATGGGGAAATTTGGAACCCAAAATTTTCTGATACCAAAATCTGTTCATACATAGCAACTTACAATTTTACAAATTTGATTTTAAAATATTTTAACTAAGTAATATATATATAAATTGCCCAAATATATACCCTTTATCAAGTTCATCAGAAAGGTATACTACTACTATATTATTTTTTCCCCTTTAAACTGCTATGACATATAAACTAAAACCAAATCATTATCCAGACATAACATATTAAAAAATAGTGTTAAAAAATACTTTACTGAATATTATCACAGTGGGGTGGTTCTGACTCCTGCGGATGTGAGTGTGATTTGCGATAAACTCTTGCATTATGTCCACTTGACCGAGACCTCACTTCTGGTGGTCCACCTTCTATCCCCTCATCTACTGACCCGCCATCACTGATGGATATCAAGGGATTGGAACGAGCAGTCTGTGCCTGTGTTTGAGCAGACTCAGGTTCATTGATGCTTGTTTCACTTCCATACCGAGCATCATACCTTGAATTACGACATAAGGCATCATATGCCATTAAAGATGCAACGCTGTCAGCAACAATAATAACCTGTAAAATACAAATAAGCTTAAATTAATGTTGTTCAATGTGCATAATCGCTGGTGAACTGCTCATGGTTTAAACTATGTTAACTCTTTTATCATTTTTCTAAAAGAAATATTATTTTGCTATAATACATTCTGTAATTTAAGCTAAAATATTAAAGCTCATAAACTGACACATCAGTCCTGGATTTTGGATAGACTCTGTGTTTTCAACAAAAGGAATTAAATGCAGCATGAAAATAAAAATGCGAGAAATTTGACCATATGATCTTTAGTTTGCAAATTTAATAATTGGTTAAAATTGATCACAATGGAAAAAGAGGGAACTTGGAGATACACACTTTGAGCAAGGACATTTTTGACAACAGATAATGTAGTCAAATACTGTGAGCCCTTGAAACTCTGGGGGCCAATCTTCCATGCTCAATGTACATTTTTTTATTATAAAAGTTTTAGAGGGGGTGGCTGCCTTCCATGCTCGGTGTACATTTTTTTGTCATAAAACTTTTATGAGGGGGGGGGGGGCTTGAATGTGCTTTTGCTTAGAAGCTTCAATAAGGGTTAATGCGGCCCTGGCTTAGCCAGTGAATCCTCATTAATATTAAAGATAGCATGTATATGGTACATTTTCTGAAGAGTATCCTTTTCACCATTTTCTATTGATTTCAGTTTTAGGTTTACTGATTAGAGTAAATGATTTTATTTGCTATCTGAAAAATTGAACTTGTTATTATTCATGGTTGGAATGATATTTAAATAAGAGAGATCAATCATGAATAAAGCACTAATTATGAAACACTTTCCAACTTCAATGCAATTTTATATAAACATCTCTAAAATGTGATACATTCCTCAGTAATATTTTTAAAATTATCACAATACTACATTAATTTATTATATTTAAAAACTTAAAACTTCATAAAAAAAATGAACTTCATTCAAATGACGGCATTGAAATATAAATTGCCTGATTTAAACAACTCTAAAATTTGATATATTCCTCGGTAATATTTCTAAAATTATCATAATACTACAATAATTTATTATATTTGAAAACTTCATCGAAAACAAATGAACTTTATTCAAATGACGTCATCGAAATATAAATCACCTCTACATAAAAGCAGCATTTCATTCATAAACATTTTTCTATTCATCGCAAAACTATAATAATTTATTTTACTTAAAAACTTAAAACCATGGAGGTACAAGTACTTTAACTTTATGGCTAAAACTTCATCAAAAAAATCAATGAATGTTTCATTCATATTAGCTGTATGTATTGCAGACTCCATGAGCTAAATAATTTTGCATTAAAAAAATGCAGCAATTGTTATGCAACTCATTCTACACCTTTTGGTGTTTACACTATCTATAAGTGAAAATTAGGCTTCATAGTAGAAATAATCAAAATTTGATGATCATTTAAACTCAAATATATTCTAATTGTGTTGTGTCAGTATGAAGATGCACAGAATTTAAGCAAAAATAAAGCGGTTTTAGGATGAATGCAACACTAAATATGCATTAAAAAGAACTTTAAAAATCATGATTTTGACACAAGATGGATGCCATATTTTATTTTGAAGTGGGTCACGTGATCTCTTCATATAATGGTCACGTGATCGCTTCATATAAAGGGTGTAATTATTAATTTAATTTTTATTTAAAAAGCTACTGAATATATTTTGCTGAAATTTTTTTTATATATTTTATGGGATAATTTGAATATTTCCTAAAACTTTCGGAGCAATTTGTGAATTTTAAATTCGCTTAAAAACTGTTCGAAAAATTAGGTCCCATAGGGTTCAATGTATTTCATTTTTGCAACCTGGGTTCAATCCAAAACTAATTGGGTGATATTATTCATTTATATTCCCATAGGTCCCACAGATAGTCTGAACAACATACTAAAATTTCATTTTGATAAAGTCATTTCTACGGCAGTTATCGTGCTAACAGACAGACAGACAGAATGAACAAAGTCATAAACACTTTTCAACTATATTGTAAAGTGTTAAAAATTGAAAGATGACATTTTGACTAAAAGAAAATCTGAAATGCTAAAATAATTTCAGCGATTTTAGTTAAAATGCTAGACTTTTATTTGCGTATTTAAATTCTAGGAGTGGCAATATAAAGTTGATTGGTAAATATTGTGGTCTTGAAGCCTCAAATACTCCACTGAGTGACTTCATGGTAGAGAATGTGTGTATGTTCATGCTATGAAATTATTTGACCAGCCTCACAGCCCATTCGCCTGGTGGACCAGTCCGCAACTGTTCAAACAGACACATGAAAATTGAAATTTATGTATTACAGTTTGTATTAATTTTTATAACATAAGTAACTAATAAATTATAATGCAATTCATCTCATTAATTTAAAATTTTTTATAGATTAATTTCTTTCAGTAATTAGTGAATTTGTAAAAATATGGCTAGCTCTTTATACTTGAATTTATCTGTTATAGTTAAAGCTATAACAGATATAAATATGTACTAACTCTTATAGATATGTACTATCACCATAAAATCAAGTACTATTTAAGATTTAACAAGAAAGATCAATCATGCATAAAGCATTGATTATGAAACACTTTCCAACTTCAATGCAATTTCATTTAAACATCTCTATAGTGCGATACGTTCCTTCGTAATATTTTAAAAATTATCACAATACTATATTAATTTATTATATTTGAAAACTTAAAAGTTCATAGAAAAAAATGAACTTCATTCAAATCATGTCAATTAAATATAAATCACCTGGCTCCTCAGTAATATTTTTAACATTATCATACTACAATAATTTATTATATTTGAAAACTTCATCAAAAACAACTGAAATTTATTCAAATGATGTCATCGAAATATAACACGCCTGGCTCTCTCTATAAAAGCAGCATTTCATTCATTTCATTCATCACAATACTATAATAATTTATTTTGTTTAAAAACTTAAGACCATGGAGCTACAAGTAATTAAACTCTATGCCTAAAACTTCATTCGAAAAAAATCGTCCTTCTCTGTATAAAATCAATGAATATTTCATTCATATCAGCTACGCAGACTCCAAGATCAATCATACTTAAAGCATTGATTATGAAATACTTTCCAACTTCAATGCAATTTTATTTAAACAAGTCTAAAATGCAATACATTCCTCGGTAATATTTTAAAACTTATCACAATACTACATTAATTTATTATATTTGAAAATGCAAACCTTCATTGAAAAAAATGAACTTCATTCAAATGACGGCATTGAAATATAAATTGCCTGGTTTAAACATCTCTAAAATGCGATACATTCCTCGGTAATATTTTTAAAACTATCATAATACTACGATAATTTATTATATATGAAAACTTCATCGAAAACAACTGAAATTCATTCAAATGACGTCATAGAAAAAATAACACGCCTGGCTCTCTCTATAAAAGCAACATTTCATTCATAAATAATTTCCCATTCATGTCATTCATCACAATACTATAATAATTTATTTTATTTAAAAATTAAGACCGTGGAGCTACAAGTAATTAAACTCAATGTTTAAAACTTCATCGAAAAAAATTGTCCATCTCTTTGTAAAATCAGTGAATATTTCATTCATATCGGCTATGCAGACTCCATGGACTAAATGATTTTGTGTTAAAGAAATACAGGAATTCTAATACAACTCATTCTATATATTTTGCTGTTTACATTTTACATAGGTAAAAAATAGGCTTCGTTGTAGAAATAATCAAATTTGGATGAGAATTTAAATTCAAATATATTGTAATTGAGTTGTTTCAGTATGTAGATGCACAGAATTTAAGCAAAAATAAAGTAGTTTTAGGACGGATACAACACTCAATATGAATTAAAAAGAACTTTAAAAATCACAATTTTGAGACAAGATGGATACCATATATCATTTTGAAGTGGGTCACGTGATCGTTTCATATCACATGGTCACGTGATCACTTCATATAAGAGGTGTTATTATTATTTTAATTTTTATTTAAAAAAATACTGAATATATTTCACTGAATTTCTTTTTTATATATTTTATGGAACAATTTGAATATTACATAAAATTTTCGAAGCAATTTGTGAATTTTAAATCCGCTTAAAAAATGTTTGAAAAATTAGTTCCCATAGGGCTCAATGTATTTCATTTTTTCAACCCGGGTTCAATCCAAAACTAATTGGGTGATATATTCCCATAGGTTCTACAGACCGTCTGAACAACATACTAAAATTTCATTTTGATTAAGTCATTTTTATGGCAGTTATCGTGCTAACGGACAGACAGACAGACAGACAATGAACAAAGTCATACACACATTTCAACTTTGTTGTAAAGTGTTAAAAAAGACAATAGTAAATATAATAGATATTTTCAGTATTTGTTTAGAATACACTCTGTTATATTTTCAACAAACAGGTATTTTTAACACTTTACAACAAAGTTGAAAAGTGTTTATGACTTTGTTCATTCTGTCTGTCTGTCTGTCTGTCTATCTGTCTGTCCGTTAGCACAATAACTGCCGTAAAAATGACTTAATCAAAATGAAATTTTAGTATGTTGTTCAGACGGTCTGTAGGACATATGGGAATATAAATGAATAATATCACCCAATTAGTTTGGGATTGAACCCGGGTTGAAAAAATGAAATACATTGAGCCCTATGGGACCTAATTTTTCAAACATTTTTTAAGCGGATTTAAAATTCACAAATTGCTTCGAAAATTTTAGATAATATTTAAATTATTCCATAAAATATATAAAAAAAAATTCAGCGAAATATATTCAGTAGTTTTTTAAATAAAAATTAAAATAATAATCACACCTCTTATATGAAGCGATCATGTGACCATGATATGAAAAGATCACATGACCCACTTCAAAATTATATATGGCATGTATCTTGTTTGTCTCAATATCGTGATTATGTAAGTTCTTTTTAATTCATATTGAATGTTGTATCCATCCTAAAACCACTTTATTTTTGCTTAAATTCTGTGCATCTACATACTGAAACAACGCAATTACAATATATTTCAGTTTAAATGATCATCCAAATTTGATTATTTCTACAACAAAGCATATTTTTCACTTATGTAAAATGTAAACATTAAAATATGTAGAATGAGTTGTATTAGAATTGCTGTACTTCTTTAACACAAAATTATTTAGCCCATGGAGTCTGCATAGCTGATATGAATGAAATATTCATCGAGTTTACAAAGAGAAGGACGATTTTTTTCGATGAAGTTTTAAGCATTGAGTTTAATTACTTGTAGCTCCATGGTCTTAATTTTTAAATAAAATAAATTATTATAGTATTGTGATGAATGAAATGAATGGGGAAAAGTTATGAATGAAATGCTGTTTTTATAGAGCGATCCAGGCGTGTTATTTTTTCTATGACGTCATTTGAATGAATTTCAATTGTTTTTGATGAAGTTTTCAAATATAATAAATTATCGTAGTATTATGATAGTTTTAAAAATATTACCGAGGAATGTATCGCATTTTAGAGATGTTTAAACCAGGTAATTTATATTTCAATGCTGTCATTTGAATGAAGTTCATTTTTTTCAATGAAGGTTTACGTTTTCAAATATAATAAATTCATGTAGTATTGTGATAAGTTTTAAAATATTACCGAGGAATGTATTGCATTTTAGACTTGTTTAAATAAAATTGCATTGAAGTTGGAAAGTGTTTCATAATCAATGCTTTAAGCATGATTGATCTTTCTTGTTCAATATTAAATGTAGTTTTGACTTCATAAAAATTCAAATTTGTCATTTTTGTCACTATCCCTCAGAAATGAATTTCATCTCCTAATTAATCAGTAAAATATGTAAAAAATGGAAATAAATGCTTAAGAAATTTAATTTTAACTTGTTGTCTGAAAAATCATTCTTTTCATCCACCAGATCGTGATAACAGTGATTTTAAGTGAGTTGAAGAACATTATTAGTTTGTTCTACATATGTTTGAGATTTTGATATTAACAGGCAGGTGAAGAACAATTTTACTGCTAATTTTTTATGTGTATATTTATTACCTGTCATTTCTGACATGCATTTAGTTATTAATATGGCTGAACATTCAATAATACCGTGTCATAAAAGTGGCATAGAACATGTTTTTAGTGTATAAAAGCATGTTATGCAGAGTACTTTGTTTTTCAATGTTAGTTTTAATTGCTGTGAGTAACAAAAACAAACCCATGTCATTTTTGACATGGGAAGTAATGAATATGCATTTTCATTACTTATATTAAACAGTTCTGTTATCTATTAGAAATCTTAAAAGGCATTTTCAAAAACTTATTCCAAGCAAAAATTTCAAAAAACAATCCCCTCTAAAAAATTAAATTTTGGAGAGGAACTTAAAACTCAATAAAAATGGAATCTTTTCTATCTTTTTCTTAATAATATATGAAGATGGTCAAAATATTAAGTTTACACATGATGATATAATAGTAGGAAAGAGGGAAGATATTCTCCACTAAAAGAAAAAATACAAACACTACATTTTTTATTATTGTCATTCCTTATTAATTTCTTGTCTGTTATATCTGAGAATTAAGAAGTTTTAGGACTTTATAAAAAAAAAATTAAGTCAATTAAAAGTTATTTCAAATATGAAAGAATAAAAATCATTAATATGCATGTTCTAAATATGTTATATATTACCTGTCCATTAAATCCTATCCCTTCTTCAGAATGTAGAAAAGATTTATACACATCATTAGCTGCCGTAATAACAGCTGTAATATTTTCTTGGTATTCAGGACAAGATACAGCAAACAGAGGAAGAGCTCCCAAAGGTACAGAATCATAGGAATGGTAAATTACTTCAATAGCTGATGGGGATGACTGAAAACTGTATGGGCTTAAGCTGCAAATATATACATTCACTTAACATGCTATTTCATATTAAACAGTTAATATTTTTGGTGATAAAAAAGTGAATAGTTATAAAACTTTTATATTTCTAAAATAATAAACTAACATATTTAATATATTGTAATCATGAAGCAAATAATTATATTAATTAATTAGTTAATATTTCTCCTTATATTAGCAATGACAATTATATTTACAAAAGAGCTAAAGAAACAATATATAAAAGCAAATACTTTACAAAAAATATAATTTTCACTAAAACAAAATAGTAATAATATAAACAAGTTTGGGGGGCAAAAATTGTATTCTTCAAGAAAAAAGATACCAAAAAACCACATCAATAAAGGCAAGAAGGCATCTATCGATGCTGTTCTGGCCTCTTAAACCAGTTGATATTATTGCTAATTTGTTTCATATTTTAAATAAAGTTTTTACATTTTAGCTATCATCGCAGCAGTTTGAGTGAGTGATTAAATTTAATTTTTAAAAGCCCTTTTGACATCTAATATTTAGAAATTTTCCTTGTAGGTATTTGAGATTGATGAATACTTAACAGAATATGCCACTGAATAAATATGCGAATTTTTGATAAATATATACATGCTTCAAAATAAAATAATTAATATTTGGTACTGTACTATACTACTAGATATTCAGATGAAAACTGTCATCTGTCAGAGATTCTATTTATATATTATGATTGCCTCAGATTGTATGTGAATACTTTTCATTCCTCTACAATTTTTAACTAAATATAATGGAACCACATATAACAGAAATCCTACGTCATCTATGCAAAAACAAATTCCAGCTTGTCAGGTGAGTTTTAAACTTTACCTAAATTAGCTTAACTTATTCTGTGGCAGAAAAAATAAAAAAGTAAACAAGAAATTATTAGAATTTTTTTTATAGTCACAGAACCCACAAACCTGTTGTGCATGTAACCAGCACCTGTTGTGCATGTAAGGGGTCCTAAAGTTAAAATTATGCTTCCACTGCCAATAACAGCATCCATGGACCAGTTTTGCACTTATTATGTGCTCGCAAGCATAAAATTGACAACATTTATAATCGCAGCTAGAAAACTTGTTATGTACTACAGCTTTGAAAATCTCTATGGGCGACAACAAATTGTTTTACAACATAGCTGGATTCAAATTTCTTGAAAATTTAGCTCAAGCTACACGAGGCTGCAATAGCCAAGTTTATAGACACAAAACCCACTTATAGGAAGCATTCCTAAAGTCAAAATTTACAATAAGCGTGAAACCAATTCATGGATGCTGTTATCTATAATGGCAATATAATGCTATTTTTTTTAAGAGGGGGGGGGGGGGGAGTTGATGCCAAAGGTGTAGTTGTAAAAAAGTTGGTCATGGTCATAGGCAAAAACTAATTTTGCATAAAGTTTCAATTACACTCAAGGCTGGGCAAATGCTATTTATATCTAGGAGCCAGGTCTGGAACTTAGTTTCCAATTTTATATACCATCCTATTTTAATTTGATAATGTGATTTTTTCAAACTTTAAATTCTTGATAACAATTGAATAAAAAAAGAAAACTCAAAACTGTATTCAGTGTCATTCGTACACTTTAGAAAGCAAACAAAAACCAGAAATAAAAAAAGAAATTTAATAAATATGTAGCATTAACAAAAGATATTTTTGTTTGGTGTCTTATTACTTTATAGATGCTTTGCATTTTAATCAACACTTAAAATTTGTTTGGAGATAGAGATTTTCAAATGTGTTATTGATTATGCAGTTGTTGATTATGTTCTTCTGATTTATGGTTAAAAATGGAAGATGTGGTCTTATGGAAACTCACATTTTGACAGCCTATGAATATGAAATATTTAACAAAGTAAAACTTGAAAAATCATTATTACTTAGTCAAAAATTCTAGGAACCACCACCAAATTTTTAGGCACCATAGCAATCAGAAATTGTCAAACCCTGGATTAGGCATCTTTGAAAAAAATGTACTTTTAACTTTTCAACAGTGGTGCGGTGTACTAAGTATTGCGTTTGGGGTTGACACTGAAAAAATGAAGAAATGAATCTTAAACTGATGGAGTTAAAACTGATTAAAATTTAATATTTTTTCATAAAAAGTACACAGTTAAACAGAAGGGAACTAAAATTAATGAAAAATAATAAAAAACTAAATACAAATGTGGAAAACATGAAATCTAGATAGGAAAATCTCATTGGTGTACAGAGTATGCCACGAAACTGTGCATGTAACAGAATGTACATGAGACTGTTGAAAGGTTAAAATTTTATAAAACTTCCACAAATATTATTTTGACTTGAAGTTAAAGGCAAATTTTGAAAAAAAAAAAAAAAAAAAAGATATTTGTGTGTTTGTGTCATCTGCACAGCATTGGACAGTGGGAAAATTTGTTACCGAGGTATTTAAGATCCTTAGTTAAGATCAAGTTTTTTTTTATTTGAATTAAAAGTTATGAACATTTAATGCTGAAAATGCATCAAAATTTCTACTTTAGAACCAGTTTTATTTTGGGCACATGATAAAAATAGAATAGTAGATATTTGTCGAGATGGATAAACAGCTGTATATCTAACAAAGTAATTTTAGTTATTGGTTTTCTAATTTTGTGAATTTAAAATATGCCATTCATTTCGAGTATTGTGCTAAAATTTGATTTCAGATAAAAACTCACTAAGATAGCTATTATTATTTTCCTTTTTCAATTTTACTTCTGGGGTAAAGGAACTTTTTGCTTTTTTGCAACTTCTAGTATTTTTATTTGTGTTTCTTTTAAGAAAACCAAAAGTCTAACTTCTTGAATTTCGATTTTCTAACATTGCAAATTTAAAATGTATATGCATGGAATTGCAATGCGTTAATTTAGAGCACATCAAAGGAGTTTATTTAGAGCATATTAAAGAAACTCATTTAAGGTGTATTAAAGGAACAAGCTTATTTAGGAAGCATCAAAGAAGCTTTAGGGTATATAACACCTGCATTGCATGATTGGTATGGATGTATATAGAAAAAAGGAGTGCGGGAATGATTTTCGTTCAAATCATGCGATTTGGAAATTGAGTGATGTTATCTGTGTCTGCATTATTTAAGTAGCGTACACTTATTTGGGATCCAAGTAATGCCATGTAATTTGTTCTGGTGCATAATAAATTAAAGTTTCAAATTAGGAGCAACATCAAGGGTACTAGTCAGAACTAACTTTAAAATACTAAAGCATTCTGGAGTTTTTTTTAAATTTCATTCTTTGGAGCTTTCAGCCTGGCACACCATTGAGCAACATATGAGTACATTCAATTTATTTCTTTTTTTCTAAATTTTTCGACAGCAAATCTTACTTTAAATCAAGAAAATAATCTTTAGCCAAATTACTTTGAAAGTACTGCCAGAGCTTCAGAACACACAGCAGCACATTGAACAAGACGAACAGTGAGATGACTTAGAAGAGCTGGATAATGCTGCCGAATGACTGCTTCAAAAGAGCTAGCAAAAGTATTAACATCAGTTTTCTTATTAGCAGTTGGTTCTATTCCAGAATCCAATATACTTCCAGCATGCATGACTAGTGCCAAAACTGTAGTTGTACAAGACTGATGAGCAGGAGAGGCAGTAGGAGTTGATGGCAATGATGCATCCAAACTACTTCGGGTTGCAGCACTTGTAGAGCCAACACTTGGAGGCCGTGATGTAGCATGCTCACTCTGAACCTTTTTTATGAAAGAGTTAGCAAATATGTTATCTGAAAAGAAAATGTCAATATTAATATTTCACAGCAAAAATAAAATCTAAAATTTTACAGCTACACAATTGTCTACTACTGAAAGTCAACTAAACTCTTATTTACCTGTTGAATTTATTGTGCTTGAGAATGAGCTATTTAAGCACATGATGGAAATTCAAATTATTGTATTCCACCGACAGTTTCCATTAGCTTTAGTTCATACCTGAAACTTGCAATACTGACCTCAATCTAGGTTCAATATGTTTCAAGATTATGTTAGTTAAAGACAATTAAGAAGGGTTGTGGATGAGTGTTTCTGCACCATATAAGGAATTTCTGATGTTATTAAAGTGTAGTAACTGCATTCAAGAATCATATCGCAGTATGAAATTCAACATTTACACATCACATACTCTCTGGCCATTCAATTTGCTGCTCTAAGTCCTTGGACGAGCCGAATGGTCTGGGCTTTCGACATCACATACTCTACATTTACCTTACACCTTTCTGGTAGGTCGGACAGTCTGGGTTTCAACAACAACAACATCACATACTCTTATTTTTATAACTATGAAAATTCCAATTGCCTCATTTCTTTACTTCACTCAAATACAACCAAGCCTGTTTAAAGAAAGAAAAGCAGGATGTTTCATTAGGTAGTTCTCCAAAGATCCAACTAATTTTTCTGCACTCTCTACATAGAAACATGAGATTTGGTTTACAAATGACCGTGATCCCTGAGAAATGTGCAGCAGTAATTTTCTTAACAACAGGACTAATTGTGACACCACCCTGCCAGATGGCCAGGTGCCCTATTTCTGTCAGATGTCAATGTGTTGTTTTACGTCATTTAAGATGGCTGGATGTATCATTGCAAAGTCGGTGTTTATTGTGAAAAGTTATTGGATAACAATGTCTATAAATATAACACAACATGAATTCTTGGATAAGTTTTGGGGAAGAAAAGCATCAGATAAACGTTACATCACCATGTTACTGAAGAAATTGGAGTGTCACATTTTAGTGTGTCTGGGTATCAGTGGAGGACATTTCCAGCATTTATTGTGAATGGTGGGAAATTTCCATGAACTAAGGTCACTTGTAAATCAAATGTCATGTTTCTGTGTAAAGTGGGAAGACAAAATATAGTTGGCTCCTTGGGGGGACTACCTCATATTAAATGAAATATAAAATTAAATGGGGATTAAATTGGTAAAAAAAAAACCATTGAAAAAAAATGGGAAGTGTTTATAATAAATTGGAATTGTGCTAAAATTGCAGCAAGTAGCATCAAAGGACCAGTTTGTTGTTCTTAGTATTCATCAGCATCAAAGAATAACTATTACTACAGCAATAAGAAAACTTGTTATGTACCACAATTTTGTAAATCTCTGAGGTAGCTAAAAGTCAATTTGATCATGCAGTAAATCACAACAAATTAAGCATGAATTGCAATGAGGTCACAAGTTCATAGTCTAAACCTTGTTACAGTTCAAAGTTCAGTCATAGATATGCTGAAGTTTAAAAATTAATACTTTTAGCAACACTGTAGTTTGAAATCAATGTTTTATCAACAAATGACATCTCTAACGTTGACTTTCAGTTACCATTGAGGTTTGCAAACATTTTGACACACAAAAATATTTCTTGCTGCAAGTGCAATAACAGCTATTTGACAATGATGAGTGTCAAGAGAGAGAGTGCTGTTGATGCTGGTTGCTGTGGTGAGAACATGATTTCAAATAAATGGAAATTCCTCAAATGAATTATACACTAGATTGGAGTTTTAAAATGTTATATGCTAAATATTTTATTAATCATTATTCAACGAGTATATTTGGATACAGAAAGACATTTTTATCACAACAGGTTCTACTAGTTGAACCTATTGTGAAAATTTTGCAGCTAAAAACAAGCAATTCAACCACCTCTCATAATACTTTTATGTATAATATCCAGCCTCCATTTTCAATTAGGCCAGTGATTCCCAACCAGGGTTGTTTTATGGATCCCTGAGGTTCTAAAAGACCATGTCATGGATTCAAGGAAAATTAAAATTAAGTAAAATTGGTTATAAAAGAAATAATTTCTGTCAAACAAGTTCAAGTATTGAATTAAATTATTTTGTTAATAACCAATAATCATGTTTATTAATCATACTGCTAATTGTATTTGCTGGTATTTATTTTGTTCAGTTTATAAAATTTAAAATGTAAAGTATATAGTCTTAACTTCCTATTTGTATTCAAAACATTTTCGTTTGGTAGTACTGAAATTTTTTAATTTTAGTTTTGGTGGTATGCATTTATAAAAAGGTTGAAAACCCCTACTCTAAGCCTTTTTGCTTGAGTTGTAGTTTGACCATATTTTAAACCAACATTCGAAAGTTGAATTTTTTGAACCTCATTAGTATATTTTCCCTTGAAATAACTATTCATAATTCCCTTTAAATATCTATACATAACAACTTATAATAAATAACCTTAAAAAAAATTTCATGATACAAAATTATGAAATGCTTAAATAATCTATGCAAATTTTCATTATAAAAATTACACTAAATATTATTTTAGTACAGAAAAATCCCCCCCCCCCCCCCCATAAAAGTGTTAACCTTGGAAATGAAAATCTCAGAAATTGGTCAATATTTAAACATCTGAAATTTAATCAGATAATCAAAAAGCTTTACAGATATGTATAGTGTCAGTTTAGCCTCCAAAGGGTCCCCACTGGAAATAGGTCCTCAAGGATCCCTGATGAACAACAACAACAAAAAATTTTTTACAGTTTGGAGCATTTTATTTGATTTTATAATGTGAGAAGCCACATGAACTCTACTGAATTTAGCTGCATATGCATCACACTATTTGTATTACCTTTATCGATTTAACCAATTTCCTTCAAATTCCTAAAAATGTGCTAAAATGAGACAAACAGAAAATGTAACACAGTTTTTACGAAACAACTAGTGCTATAATGTGTACAATTGCATATAACTTAACCGATTGTTGATTGTTTATTGTTGAATGTATGCACATGAAATCATGAAGTAAAAAACTAGAAAAAGAACCATGTTGAGAGTCTAGACTGTTCATTTCATACATATTTTCTTGAAGAAAAAGTACCAAGTCATTTGGGAAAGGAAAGACTAAGAGCCCAGACCTAGCGGCAGGAAACAATAGCATCCCACAAGGGCCAAGTAGTCACTAGAGATGTATCTTTTAATACAGTAGAAAATATATTTCTTCAAAAATGCAAGCAGCTCTTTTAAATAATAATCCTAGTATGACGGTCCAATTCTTTCAATTGTATTTTCTTGTGGTACTCCTGAAAATTCAAATCTAATTCTTTTCCTCAGATTTTCAGTGTTCTTAATAATAAGAAAACTTTGCTTACTTTCCCCGAATATCATGAGCTGTATACAGGGTGTCTCAAAAAGTTTAAAACATGCTTTAATTCTTTACCTGTTGGGGATAAGTGGGCAATGTAAATTGCAAAAATGTTGAAAGTAAGGTAGGAAATAAGACTATGTTAATAAAATAGTCCTCCCATTAATTTTCAAAAAGTTGCACTTTTTTAATTTTTATACGACCCCCTTAGACAAATTTGGTCAAACAGAAAATTTTTATTTTTAATACAACAAAATCATTAAAAAAAAACTGCATTTCTGTATCTTTAAAATCAACTGAATTATAACAAAGGAAAAAATCTGACTTATGCCACTTTTCCGTACCATGTGAAAGGCTGTTTCATCAGTGAAAATAGGGATCATAAACAAATTGAAAATGGAAATTGTTTAGATCAAAAATACATTAATATGTGTCAAAATTTTTTCATCTACATTTCATTCTTTAGTTTTTTTAAATTATTTTACTATAAACATTTGAAACGGCTAAATTAGAGTTAAAGGAAAGAAAAAATTGTCTGTGAATTCTATTGTTCGTTTTGAAAAATTGTGTTAAATTTCAAAATCAAATACATACTTGCATTTGTTTACTTATTTATTTTAATTGTTTTAAATAAAAAATGGCATGTCTCAATGTGAAAAGTACTAAAGAATCCATGATTGCATCACATGAGCCTATGCGGAATTCACAAAAATGTCTCCTATGTATTATCATCCAGTTTTATCTGTTTTGTGATACGTAACAAATTTACATTCCTAATTTGATATATGGTCCCCATTCACAATGTTCAATATTCAATTAAATATAACTCGCTCAATTTTAAAGATATAGATATGCGGTTCTTTTTAATGATCTTGTTGCATTAAAAATAAAAATTTTCTGATTGACCAAATTTGTCTAAGAGGGTCGTATAAAAATTAAAAAAGTGTGACTTTTTGAAAATTAATGGGAGGACTATTTCATTAACGTAGTCTATTTTCTTACTCTACTTTCAACATTTTTGCAATTTACATTGCCCACTTATCTCCAACAGGTAAAGAATTAAAGCGTGTATCAATCTTTTTGGGACACCCTGTATATAATGATCTAGTTAAGTATTGTGGTACTTGAAAACAAATGTTGGAACAGGTTTGTCGATATTTGGGGAAGACCATGAGCAGCAGTCTCAGAAACTTTCAGGAGATTTTGGGGACTTCAGAAGCAGGCTTACTAGAGCTATATCCCCCCCCCCCCCCCCCATTAATTTATAAAAAAAAAATATGCAAAATTGAATGTTAAATATGCACTATAAAAACACCCTTAAATCTTAATTCAACATTAAATCTTACAATAGAAATCAACTTCATGGATGTTTTCAACTTTTGATGTTCAACTTTATCATGAATTGAAAAAACCAGTAAATTCCAGCAAACATGCCATGAAGACAGGGAGATTTGATTTTTTAAACTAAAAAATCAAAAATTCTAAAACTATTTTCTTAGGATTCAATAAATAGAGCATTGTCATTACATTCTTACCTATTATTTTTTTTTCTTCTCATATCTTAAATATGAACAGACCAGAGTTTACCGACATTTTCAAATCCATTAATTAAAAAAAGGGGGAAAAATAAGCAGGAAAAATAAAAACCTTGCATGTATGCAAATAAAAATAACTCTTTTTCGAAGAAAAGAAAATTCTGCTTCCTTTGGAAGTTATTTCGTACTTTGGTAAAATTAGCATTTGGTAGAGCATACCCTTAATTATGCTAAGTATGTGAATTCACAATCTTTATTCTGAGAAAGTCCACAAATTGCAAAGCAGTTGCTAATATTGGACAAGTAATACTATGGAGTGGGAGTACAACCTGCTATGATCAGGAGTCAAAAATTTATTGAGACTATAAAAAATTTTCTAGTTGCCAGACTTTGTACTCACTAATCAGATTTCATCTCCTTGGAGAAAAATCGACTCACCACTGGTCAATGGGAGACCACAATTCTTTAGGTTTACTAATGACAGTTGATCAATTATGGTTATGATGGCAGTGACTAAGTGTATATTCATATATATATAATTTTTCAAACTATTATTTAGACTTAAGTATAATATTCTTTATCGGCCACTTTTAAGAAAGAAAATCAGACATCACATATGGCTAAAATCACAAAGAAATGTCTAAAGTAGACACTTATTACGTGACAGAAATACAATTCAGCTTAAAATGAGGAGATGCAAATATGATCATCTTCAACATTTGTTAAATGTAACAATGGGGTTGCCAAACATATAAGTTCCTGTTCCTTTTCATGAAGTAATACAGATCTTAATTTATCTTATACATCTGAAATAGCATATTTTGAATAGACATTTGAGAGGGTTTAGAGGAGAAAGGGTGTTCTTCTGAGAATTAAAAAAGCATGTTGTGATTTTTTTTTTTATTTAGTGTTATAATGCAAAGCAATATTCTGTATTTAAAATCATATTCTGTATTTAAAATCACATATTGTCAACTCACATAAAGTTAAATAATAAAGGGAGCACCTAAGAAATTCCAAGTTATCAAGAAAATAGAAATATATTACAATTTTGCATTTAGCAGTTAATTCAACTGAATTTTTAATATTTTTATTAAATAAACATTTAACAGTATGTATAATTGTGCAATGTAATACTATTATGCATTTTTTTTTCAAGTAGTACATACTGGTTTATGTAGCAGTACATACTGTAGTAGTATGTACTGGTTCAAGTAGTACATACTGATAGTACAATTGCATATTTATACATTAATTTTTCATGCATTACAATACATAGGAAAAAAAAAGAAACCTATATCATATAAATAAGATTAAGGATACAACATTGTTAAACAGAAGGTCTTTTATTAAAACTTCTTATAAGATGTACAAAGTATTAAAAATGCCAGAGTGCTTTCGAGTGTTAATACGCTCTTCATCAGTGGCTACATGGAAAGTAAATATGGATCATTCATATATAGACCAGTAACATAGCAAATTTGCATAAATAAAATTAGTAAATGATAAGCAAATTTGCATAAATAAAATTAATAAATAATAAGCAAATTTGCATAAATAAAATTAGTAAATGATAAGCAAATTTGCATAAATAAAATTAGTAAATGATAAGCAAATTTGCATAAATAAAATTAGTAAATGATAAAGTAAATGATTAGTAAATAAAATTAATTTCATCAGTCAAAGCAGTGATAGAAGAACAAACATTAAATGCGTGAATTAAATTCTATCCCTCCTTTGACTGATGAAATTAATTTTATTTTTAATCTTGGCCATGAGGCTGCTTATTCTTTTAAGTTTATACATAAGATTTTTAAGAGAGCCCATGTTCACCGTAAATTTACTCAAATTAATACTACACTTGTTGCTTTAAAAGATCGTTTAGCTTATAAATTAAGTTTTCCTTACCATCCTAAGATCTTCCATCCCTTTATTCAATTCTGTAATGAATTTGGTTTGAAGCCTGCTCACTCTAATATTACCACTTTATTTAACCATATTCTTTCTAATAAACTTGGATATATTGATAACTTTAAAAGCTATGCTGGTGTATATGTGGTTCCCCTGTTTTCTTCCGATGGTGACTATATATTTTATATTGGCAGTACCAAACGCAATGTTGGCATCCATTTAGCAGAGCAAGCTTGTGATGTCAAAGGTGGTAAACTTTCTATGGCTCTTTCTCAATATATGGTTAATGATAATTTCCTGCCTGTTTTTGAAAAAACTTTCCTTTTAATGTGTTGTAATAACCCACATAATATTCTCCTTTATGAATCCCTTTTTATTTATATCTACAGTGTGTCGATTTGTCATTTTGATCCCGTTCAAATTCTAAGTTATGTTTGGTGACTCATTCTCGACTCCATGCAATTCAAGTCTCTTTATAGTTATCTTTGAAGTCATTCTCATAAAGATCGGGCTTGACTGTCCTTTCGAATTTGCACTTTTCCTGTAATAAAATAATGTTTTACAATTGTACTTTTCTCGTGATATACTTACATTTTGAATCCATTTAAAATATATTTTATATTTTCTGTGTATATTTATCGGATAATAGTCTGTTCATTTACTAATTTTATATGTATTTATGCAAATTTGCTATGTTACTTGTCTATATATGAACGATCCATATTTACTTTCCATGTAGCCACTGGTGAAGAGCATATTAACACTCGAAAGCACTCTGGTAATTTTAATACTTTGTACGTCTTATAAGAAGTTTTAATAAAATACCTTCTGTCTAACAACGTTGTGTCTTTAATCTTATTTAGTTGAAATCAGATGTGATACCAAATTATTTATACATCATATAATCTAATCAAATTTAGTCCAAATAGTCTGCCATTACCCATTAGCTTTTCCTGTTACACATAACTCTAGAAGCGCAATTTCATTGAAAGTTAGTTTTATTTCTTCTATTACATGCATTTTAATGATCTCCATGAATTGCTTGAGCTTAGGGAGACAATGCCAAAACAGAGGAATTTTGTTGCTAGGGGAAAAGGCAGAATATTTAGATTTCACTCGCTACACTTCGCATTAAACTTAGTGTCCATGGCTGACATTAAATCGTTTAAGATGTGACATAAACTTGCTATGTATTATGTACCAAGGTGTACTATGTAATATTTTGTTTTTAATTTGTGCTTTTAATACATGTTATTTTAACTTAAAATTGACTTCTGTATGAGAAATGGACAGTGGCCATTTTCCTTGCTAAAAGTAAGCCGTCACTGCCCATCAGAGTCAATTCAGTGCAAACAGTGACATTGCAAGCTTTTTTTACAGCAACAGTTGAAGTGAGAATACTCTTTTGATTACAAAAAAAAAATTCTACTAAACAATGTGTATATTTAAATAAATTGACAAAATTTTTTTTAAATGGATGTCACAAGTTATTAAATAACCTTTGGATATTTTACAGGTGGAAAGCTAAAAACTATTATTTACTTAGCAAGAACTTTTAGTTACTAAATTTTAATTCATCAAGGTCAACTACTTATCTGATTTTAATCTTGGAAAACTTGAAATTAGTCCACTGGGGTCAAAAACTGCAATTAATGGTACCCCATACATATTATTAGAATTTATAACAAACATGTCTGAAAGTTATTGAGTTTAATTTACTTTTCTCTAAAATTTGCAGGTCAACTTGTAAGGTTCTCAGTGTCATCAGTGTAGTTTAAAGGTAGAAACTCATTCCATGAATGAATCAGGTCCGTTTCTTGTTGATAGCAAAGCAGTTGGTCATAAAGGTCATCTGAACATTATTGACCTTAACGAGTATTAGGGAAGTAAAAAATAAATGGATAAACAAAAAAATAAAAACAGGTCACTTATTAGAGGCCAAGTCCAAGCTCTAAAGTAAGAGGAGAATGTAATGTTCTATGCATTGTTGTAAATTAAGCATAGAGCACTTAATGAAGATTGGAAAAAGGGGGTAGTAGATTCAGACTGACAGCAAAGTTTCCGAAACAAAATTTTAAAATTTTTAATTGAACCAAGATTTCAATTGGATCCACTACAAATTACTCAAATTATTCAAGTCCAAGCAGAATATGCCAATTGAAGGCATTGTTGTAAATTAAACATACAGCACTTAACTAAAGACTGAATGGGTACAGTTTCGACTGAGACTGCCATAAAAATTTCACAAACTAGATTTTAAACTTTTTAATTGTATGGAGATTTCAAGTTGATCTGCTACAAATTACTCAAAATTGTTCAATTACTTCAGTCAAAACAAGATACGTTAATTTGAAGACATTATTGACAAATATTTTTTTTATTTAAACCTTCACTAAAATTCCATAGCACAGTTTTCTCGAAGTAATATAATTGCATGAAACTTATGAGGTAACAGTTAATTTGGCCGACAATATTAATTACTTATTTAGAATTATAATACATATCTTTGTAATAAGAATTTTAATGATAACACGTCATGTCTTCTACTCTCAATCTTTATTTAAAATAATTGAAGGATGCATTAAATGATAAAGTTTTGGCTCAAATTTGGTGAAGATAATAATCACTGATACAACTGAACAATGTATTGTTATTCTTTGTATTATAAATTGGTAACAAATAGTAATAAATTATACTGTAATACTCATTGTAAGTGATGAAAATACCTAAAGTTGGTTTCATGGAACTTTTTACACAGAATATAGAGCAGATTATTAACATTTTCGAGAAGAAATTAGTAAGAGCAAATATTTATTTAAAATAAAAGTCTAAATGAGCAAATTCAAAGCAATATATCACAAAAACAAATTGTCATAATATTTCAGTTAGCATGAAAATATTTAAGGTTTAATATCAATTCTAATAGTACTATCAAGAAATATGTGTAACAGCAAAAATAATTTTGCCCGTTTATCATTTTACCACAATTCTTTGCTTTATTCTTCATTCATCCACTTCAGAAGGCAAAATATTGCATTTGCCTAAATATTAGTTTATATGTAGGATCATAGTTTAAATTGATTTTCTATTATTTGAAGTGGGTGGGGATACACAAAAAGACAATACTGATACTCCTAATTTAATGTTAATAAAAAAAAAAGTTCTTGGATGTAAAAAAAAAAGAGTTTAAAAGCTAGCTAAAATCAAAACCAATTTGCAGTTTTTATAAATTTGTTTAAACAAGCCATTTAAATGTCTATTGAGTTTAGATTTTGCAGAATTCAAGAAGCAATTTAAATTTAATTCATAAAAATTTTGATACAATTGCACAATTTATTCTATTCTTTTAATTTTAAATTGTAAAAAAAAAAAAAAAAAATCAATATTCATTGTTAGTGATGAAAGCATCTAAAGTCAGTCAATTTCAGAGAACTTTTTTACACAAAATGCTATTTTAGAGCAGATTATCAAGCAGATTTGGAGAGGTAAAAATATTTACTCAAAATAAAAATTAAAGTAAATGACCAAATTTAAAGAAATACATTACAAAAACAAATTATTACAAAACTTAGGTGAACAAAAAAAAAATACTTATTTAGAGCAGGTTTAACATCATTGTTCATAGTACTATCAGAAAACATATGTAATAACAAGTTTGTTTTTTTTGCCAATTTAAAATAATTTCTTGCTTAAATTTTGAAAGACAAAACATTACATTTGCCCTAAATATAATTTGTGTATAGGATGATAGTCAGGCCCAGACATGAGGTTTAAGATAGGCCCCGGAAAAAGGGGCATGACTGGCCCTTTCAACTTCAAAACATTGTACACATTATCAATAAGGAAGAAAATTAAACTGAACAGATTAGGCCCATCGGGAAAAGTCCAAAGATCCTGTCAGTCATATAAAAAATATGTGCCTAATCATAGAATTAAACTGCCTGTCTATTATTTGAAATAAATGGGAATAAAATTATGCACAACTATAAACAAAAAGAAATTACTACTAAATACTATTTTATCAAAAATATAAAGTGCAACTTAAATTGAATTTACAAAAAATAAAACTAATCCAAAATCAAAAAAGCAAAATTTTATTTATAAAAAATAAAATAAATACATCATGACTAGAATTTTCTAGCACGGTTCAAATTACAAAAGTTATAAAATGGAATATAAAAATATATAATAGTTTATAAAAAATTGTACTAAAATTCAGCCAGTTAGGTTATAAAACCTCACCATCTTTAAAATCAGGTGTATCTTGTGATCCTTGATCTTTATCATCATAATCTGGTATCATGTCCACTGAACTACACCGTGTTAATTTAAAATCCAGATCTCTACGTACATTTTCTAAAATAAAAAGTAAAAATATTTAGAAACAGGAGTAATATTTTATACAAATAGATATACATAACTTAAGGCATCTGTAACTCATTTTCTTTTGAATTTTAATAATTAATTTCATCTATTTGCAAGTAAAAAAGTGCAACATTATAAAAGGGACAAGTATATGTGATAGCCAGCATCAGTAAGCATTGGTAGGGGTTAATAATGTCCCCTCATCACACAAATATCCCATTAATTAACTATTTAATTAATTATCCCATTAATTAACCATTAAACATTAATTAACTATTTTATGGCCTTATTGGAAGAAGAAATCCAGTGCTGTAACTCTTCCCACACTGTTCAGTATGAGAATAAAAACTCCAGTGCCCCACTCCTAATATAAAAAAGTAATAATAACTCTGTTATTTATTATAGACTGATGTGAAACATCACACCTTTTACATATTTTGAATAGGAAAAAGTTGATGGGTGTGATAATGGTACAAGGTATATAGGGAAAGATTTCAATATTATTTTGGATTTTTTTTATGTATATACTTATTTATTTATTTTTGTAAAATCATACAATTTTGATAGATTAATAGAATGCAGTTTATTTCATCCAAATTGGACTACAAGCAATGAAATTATAGACAATGAGACATTTAGATGTAACGTTTGCAGTCGCTCCATTGAGTGAGCACGTGATTATTACAAGCAATTATAAGCGTAAATGCAGATGTCGATGCACAGATGCCACAGATATAAAATTTAAAAGTTTTACACTTTTTCACCAGAATTGTTTTATAATACAGCTTAAAGGATATATATAATCAGAAGAAAAATTACTTTGGGTTCAGCATTGAGCTCGGCAGTGTAAATACAGTGGCACTTCTGTTACATAATTTTGCATCATCAATGTCACATTTTTTTAAGATTTACTCCATTACCTGTGCTCCAAGATGTTTCATAAAAACATCTGTCTTCACTATTAAGAAGACTATAATAGATCAACCGAGAATTACGAAGCATGAGATAACACGTATATCTTTGAGAATAGTAGCATAAAGCATATTTGAGAAAATGCATTTCACAAGCATATTTAATATGAAAATACACTAAAACTTTCATCATCCATAGTATTCTGGGTTAAGGCAAACTCAAATCATAGACTGAAAATCCAGAGTAATACTTTATACCGATGAAATAAGTGGAAAATGTGAAAGGAGTGAAACCTATGTAAAAGGTTAGCAAACATTCTAACATTAGTTATTATACGGTACTGATAGAGCAAAGATAAAAAATTCCTCATTTATCTTTTTCACAAGCATTGGAAATTGGTAAGAAAAAACATCATAGCTAACAGACTTAGGAAAATTACTACAAATATTAACTAAATTAAATGACAATTTACTCCCCAGAAAAGTAGTTAATAAGTTTAACATTATAGCACAGAAATAGTAACTAATTAAAATATAAATTAATCAGAAAAGTAACAAAATTAAATTAAAGTGTTACTTTTGCAATTCAGATTTATGGCACAAAAATATTTTAGGTAATTATTTTTGTGTTTTACAAGCTAGTTAACACAGAAAAGTTGAGTAGCAAAATGGGATAAATTTTACGGCTTGCTGAGCCATAAGGTCACACCATTAAAATTGGTGAGAAACAATGTCACCTACAGAAACCTATAGGCAGCCACAAAAACACATCAATGATGGGTTATGGGAGCAGGCTTTAGGCTTGTTCAGTAACATGAGCAGCACTTTGATGCCAACACATAGACCCCTTTCAAGTTAGATGTAAAGTCATAGCCCAGCAATCGAAAAGAAAATGGTGGGGAAAACATGCAAAAAAATAACTTTTTAATTTAAGTAAATTTTAATTCCTTTTTAGAAAAACAATGTAATAAATCAAATTAAAAGTTAACCCTCCAAATAATAATAATAATGAAAGAAGTTAAAAATTAGCATAAAAAGTAACTTTTAACTTTAAGTTTTAAACAACATTAAGTCTGTCAGATAATACAGAAACTCGATTTATTGAGACTACTGCATGCTAGAACAAAACCTGCAGCATTATTATTAGTAGGGTTGATATGAAACAAATGTGGAAAGTAAATTATTGAGCTTCCAGATACAATAATTAAGCAAGTCGAGTTGAACAGATACAATAAACTGCATTTTATCGCAAAATAATTAAACTTTTCTTAGTTTTTTTCTTAGCCCCAATTAGAGTCAGTGATTTTGAGTCCTACCATAACTATCAATGCACTAATAAATTAAGTTGATTTACCTTGTGTTAAAATGGGATTTACTGTAAACCAGATAACTTGATTTATCTGATTACTGCATTCAACTCCTCAATTGAAAATATTGGCTATCAGTTTACTAGTATAATGCTAGCTGTTAAAACACTAGTTTCATTAAAATTGGCTCAACAATAAAATTTGAAATTATAACCAATGTGTTCCTAAGTTAATGAAAATAACATATATTACAGAGATTACTATAATTCTAAAACTTACCTTCTGCATCAAAAAATTCTTCATCAGAGCTTGATTCAGAATCTCTCACAATGCTTTCCATTCTCCAATTAGCTAACTGCAAGTCAAAACTGGCATTGGAACTGCCACCTAACAAAACAAAAGTAATTTTAATAATAGAACAAAATATTTTAAAATATTTAAATTGCTTTATATTTGTAAGCAGTGCAGGGAGTTACTTGTAGAAGTGCTTTAAGCAAGCAGAACTTAAAAGAAAATATTCCTTTGAAACATGAATAGACAAACAGACTATTTGATACTTTTTAATGCTATTTAAAAAAATTGTTATATAACATTCAGTAACAATATTCCACAGATAATATATCAGTTAATAATCCACTCATAACTGTGTCACTAAAAAATTAATTAACAAATGTATATCATGCACTAACTGTGTGTGCATATATAAGCTTTTATCAAAATATTAATATTTTAATTTATTTATTAATATTTATATTATTTAATTTATTTATTAATATTTTATATATTAATATTTTAGATCAAAAAGCTGCTATATAATCTGAAATTATTAAGAATTTAATAAAATAATAGCATTTTCCTACAATTATTTTAACATTATTAGAATGTAAATACTGGATTTTTCCCCTTCCTTTAATCAATATTGGGGGAAATATTACATTTTTTGGTTTTGCTAATTTTTTAATATAGATAATACACAATAAAATACACATTCATGCAATAAAGACTATAATTATACATTTTATAAATAATCTATAAATTAAAAAGTGGAAAATATGTAGAAATTTTACAGAACCAGTCTGTCCATGCATTTTATGTCCATAATTTTTTAATATAAATAATATACAATAAAATCCACATTCACGCAATAAAGACCATAATTATACATTTTATAAATAATCTATAGATTAAAAAGTGGAAAATATGTAAAAATTGTTGGAAACTTGGTTCTTTTTTTGTTGCGATTCTCGTTATCGCGGGAACGTGTCTACATTTTAAGAATGGTTTTACCGTTCCCGTGAACGACTTGTGACGAGAACAGAACATGCCATTCATGCAAATCGCCTTCTCGCCACGTGCGCATCCTGATTTGCATCTTGTGAGAGCGCTGCCGTCAACGGTTGAGTTCCGGAGCGTACCCATCACTGTGTATATATGCTAGAACGCATTCTCAGTTACTTATGTGTCTTTATGTCTTGATGTCATGTCTTGTCTCGACGTGATGTTATGTACGCTATGGATGTACATACTGGATGTATGTAATGGTCTATGATCGGATGATCTGATGCTTAGCAAATACTCGGGTTTGAGTATGTTGCGGTACGTTAGCTTTTTCAGCTAAGTTGCTTAAACAAAAGTACAAGTCAAGTTCCAATAGTTTTTATTTCGGAAAGTGCAATAAAATATTTCTAGTGTTGGCTCTTTCAATTTTAAAGAGACCAAGTTAATTTTTGCGGTCTTGGACTCAGTGTAATGCCATGACGTGTGACCTGATGATGGTGATTTCGTAAACAAGCACGGCATTTGTGGTAATGTAGGTTTTCTCTACTTACCAATGTTATAGCAACAGTACGAGTAACTGAGAGTGTATGCCTAGTCATAAACTGTTTATCAACCCTTTTTCATGAGCTTGCTAGCTCATTTTTGTACATACTGTTTAGCTTTGCAATGATGTTACAGTGTTTTGTAACCATGTCTTATGCAATGGATTTCACAATAATAAAAGTGATGTTTGTGTTTGATGAATTTGCCTTGTATTAAAGAACACTTTACAACTGCATCTTACCCTCTGCTAAACTTCTGCTCTGCCAACAGTGACACCAGCACGTCAAATTATAAGGAACGGGGAAACGGCGGCAAAAATGTCTTAAATACTTCCCTGTCGCCAGCAAAAACTTTATAGAACCAGTCTGTCCATGCAATCTCTGCAAGTTGTTGTTGAGAACCAGACCGTCCGACCTATCAGAAAGGTGTTGAAGACCCAGACCGTCCGACTCATCCAGTGGACATGAGCAACTAATTGGACGGATGGCTACCAGAAAGGTGTAAGGTAACAGAAAGATGTTGAAGACCCAGACCGTCCAACTCATCCAGTAGACATGAGCAACTAATTGGACGGCTGGCTACCAGAAAGGTGGAAGGTAACTGTTTGGACGGCCAGGAAGAGCCACCTAATTTAGACAGGAACCCAGTGGGGGAGGTATCCATAGGGACGTTCCTTACCCTACCACCAATCTCTCGGAAGAGCTTACGTACCCACATGTTTAACATGATCGTGCTCCACATGAACACGGTGGCAGTTTTGGCAGCGGAGGGAATCGAACCCAGGCCTACAGAGCGCAATTCCCGCATGCTAACCACTGGGCTACCACGCCCTAAGCTTAAACTCTAAATCTGTAGCCTGAATTCACGATCAAATAATAACTATCAAACAATTTGTGTTAACATTTTCATTTGCAAATATTTGTCTGTTTAAAAGCACTAAACAATAAAACCCTAACTTGTTTATACAAATCATGCTATTTCATTAAAGAATATGTTATTTAAAAGTATCTTTTAACACAATTTATAGCTAATTCCAATTCCATAATTCTTAGCCACTAACAAAATTACTTTTATATTGGCCAATCATGGTATGTTAAATACTAACCATATTTAACACAGACTTTACTTATTACCATTTTGACTCCTAAATATAACAATATACATTATATTTTATACATATACTAAAGAGAATAAGTAATTAACATAATATTCACTACAGCAGCAATTTCCAACTACACTTTGATCTTAGTCAAAAGGCCGAGAAGCGATAGCAATTTCCAACTGGTGTGCTACAGCACCTAAGGGTGCCATGAGATTCTTCAAAAATACCGCAAGATTTGGAGAAAAAATTATTTTTGCAAACAAAAAACATTTTTGCAGAAAGGAAATTTATTACACCTGTGGTATTCCGTAGAAGAAACAGTCACATGACACAGCATTATGTAAACCTAATAAAAACTGCTAGCTGACCAACCCAGAACCATGGCTCTGCTTAAGGTTCCAAACTTGATATAAAGATATTGTATTATTATATAGTACATAAATATATTATTTTCCCTTATATCATCCAATAGTATGAGTAAGTTTCTGTTTGGTTACACAGACTTTTTATTATATGTTCTTTGCGAATCTGGTGTTTCCAACTTTAAACAGTAAATCAAAGTTTACTGAAAAGTAAACCAAGCACCTATGAAAAATCAGAGGAATTCTGTGAGTGTAAGATCATAATGATGTGCAAATTTTAAAAGGTTGGGAATTACCACATATTGAAATAAATTCAGGCACTAAATGACTTTGAAAATTGCATATCTCAGAAATTATATTTATTAAGAATGATATACAGAGTAGGATTCAAAAGTTCTCGGACTGAGTCTATACCTTAAAAAATATTATCAATTAAAATGTTGAAACACAACCTCCTTTGAAATAAGATACTTGCGCAACAACACACTTTTGCAATCCATTTTTAGCCATGTCCAATAATTCAGCCTGTGATGCACTTTTAACTTCATCTGCGGATAGAAATCGATGACCCTGCAAGCGACTTGCCAGTTCAGGAAATAGGCTGAAGTCGCAGGGGACGAAATCAGGGGAGTAAGGAGGATGTGGCAAAACAGTTGCTTGCGTTTTTGCAAGAAAGTCAGCAATGAGGAGGGATCGGTGTGCAGGAGCATTGTTATGCAAAAGCCCCCATGGCTGCTCAGCCCACAGTTTTGGTCTCTTCTTCTGAATTGACTCGTGCAAACGACGTAGGATGTCTATATAGAGTTCCTTGTTCACAGTGTGTCCTTCAGGGATAAATTCCAGATGCACAATGCATTGGATATCGAAGAACACCTCTAGTATGATACTTCCCTTCGAGTGATCTTGGTGGAATTTCTGCTTGCGTGGAGATTGTGGTGATTTCCACGTTGCCAATGCCCTCTTGGATTGCGGGTCATATAAAAAACATCATTTCTCATCTCCAGTAACAATTCTGCCAAGTAGGGAAGGATCTTTGTCAACAGCCGAAATTAAGTTCCCTGCCATTTCCATTCGAATTGCCTTTTGGTCTTCAGTTAACATGCGGGGAACGATGTGTTGACACACCCTATGCATGTTAAGATCCTTAGTATCCATTGATATGTGGCCTCGAATATCCCAACTGATTATGCTATTTCCACTATTGTTTGCTGCATGTTCCCACATACCGTTGCAGAAACCTTTTCGATGTTTTCAGAGGTATGGGAAGTCTGAGGACAGCCAACGCATTCGTCATCTTCGCCACTTTCCCTGCCTTCTCTGAAACGTCAATGTCACTCAGAAGCTTACATTCGCGATAATGTATCACTGCCGTACACATGCTTCGACATTTCGTAAACCTCCGTAGCACTCTTTCCCAAGCGAACACAAATTTTGAAATTAATCTCTGCTCAACAAACACCATATCTTTCAATTGCCGATTACTAAGTGCACCTGTTTACAAAATATGACGCTATGGCGAACCACCAACCACGTGATTTGGTTCAAATCACTTTTAGAAAAGGGGGCGAACATAGTAACACAGAAAAGTTATCATAGTCGCTCTACTGCAAATGTTTTTTAAGTTATAGACTCAGTGCAGGAACTTTTTAATCCTACCTCGTACTATACTTAAGAATAGAATGAGAAAAATATATTATTAGCCAGATATAATGGCAATGAAGAAAGAAATTATTAACCAAATTTGAAAGTCAACTGATAGTGGCAATCAATAATAGTTATAATTTAAGCTATAGTAAAGCAGTAGAAATAGTAATTCATATTTGGTGATTTTCACTTTAAATCTCAAAGCTGTTATAATGGAATATTTATGCAGCAAAATCAAGAGTAAAGCAGTAAACTAAATAAAAGCAAATCTTAAAACAGGGCTCCCACTAATTTATCACAATTGAAAATAGGGAATGTTTAAGCTTTATTCTTCATAAAATGTTTTATTAATCAATAAAAAATTATTTATCTTTAATAGACTTCAAATGGTCAAAAACTTAAACTTGATAACTAACCCTAAAAGCTTTAATAAACTTAAAAAAAAAAAAAAAGAGGTAGGAAGATTTTAGGAATTTGATATTGTTATCTTAATAATACTAAATATGATCATATTTTTCAGGCATTTCCATGATATTGAAATTCTATTAATGTGGTCATAACTTACAAACTAAACTTGCATTATATGGTCGACATCACATATTTCAAGTGTGAGTTTCAGAATTATTAGGGTCAAGTTTATAGATGATGATAATAAGAACATTTTGTTGAAATTTTCTTCAATAATTATGAAGAATTGCAGTGTATGTTTAAGGAACTCCACCCTCTGATTGCTATTCTCACCAATCCCTATTTTTCTATGCACACATCAAAAATTTAAAATCAATAACACACTATGTTAAAATGAATGTTTATGTAAACTAGTATGTGAGTGGTGAATATTTCATCAAAAATATCTTGTCTTAGCTTCAGTCTTACTTTTAATTTTACTACAGTTCTACCTACCCTAGATATAAATTCAAAAATTTAGAATTTTCAATTTATTCTGCCAATCCCATTATAAAAATAACTACTTTTCTCACCTCCACTTAGACTTAATGTCTCTATTCTTTTGTTGATAAGCATAATATAAAGCTAATGATGTAAGACTAGAAAAATCTTGACAGTTAAACTAATTGAAAATCTACTATTTTTTTTTTTTATTTCTCAAAGAAACATTCCCATTCCCACATCTAATTCCTAATTAAAATAGACAGCGACTTTCTACATTGAAAATTCATAAAATTTTAGAATCAGTTTAAAATGTTATCAAAATTTTTAGCAGTTTTTTGCATACGAATAAAAATCTATTATTTTTGAAGTCTTCATGCATGTAATACACATTTCAAGTTCTGAACTGACCATTAAAGACAAAATGTGACTTTTACACTGATAATTTGAGTTTCAAGTTTCCGGATATACTTAGATACATACTTATATGGTTGGATACGTTTTAAAAGTATAGATTACTTCAGATTTTTTACTATTGTTCAACATGTATTTGTGAGTGACCAAGGTCAGTGTTCATTAAAATCTCCAAAAATTAACAAATTATTTTTTTATTTTATATAAATGTTGTTCATATTTGAAAATTATTGTATCAAAAGTTTGCTACAGAAAAATATCAACATTATATTAATGTTTTGATATATGTAATATTTATGTACGAATAAATAAAACAGTAGGAGTAAAAAAATAGCTTTCCTTAAAATGGAATTCCAAATTTCTAATAAAATAAAGGGAAATGACTGTGGGAACCCTGTAGGTTTCAATATATAAACCAAAGCTTTAATCTAAGCACATACTGGGAGAGCAAAGCGCTGTTCGGGAACCACTCCGTGACCATAATTTTTGCCTACCATCATCTCCACCAACATCTGCACACACGTTAGCAATAGATAAATTCCTTGTCTTGCGATGTCTGTTGGGTGATGGGCTGCCATCTAATTGCACAAAGGACTCATTGTCTTTATCTTTGTCAATAGCATTGAGATCAACTTCTTGTCCAGATAGTGCAGATGGACTAGGATGCACAGAAGGTTGTGGCTCCTCATCATTGCACATTTTCTTGGCAAGAGCCTCTTGTGTCTCTCGTTCTAAACGACGAATATCATCCATTGTCAGACCATACCATTCATCTTGCCATGCCCATGCTTGCCGGTGAGCTCTAACCATTGTTTTTCTAAGAGCTAAAATAAAATTAAAATGGCATATTTAATCTATAATCTATTTAAAATATTAATTATAGAAACTAACTTAAGTTTGTACACATTAATATAAAGGAAGTAACTCCATAGACACCAAAATCAAAATAATTTATTACCAACAGATGCAAGATTGATCGCTGAATCTGCCAAATTTCACTAAAGTACTATTTGAATTTTATTTAATTTTTAAATAAAAAGGTTTAAGATGGAAAATTTGATGTTCATTTAAATTTTGAATTTTAAATTGAGATGGTTCTATAATTTTAATATTTAATCTTTTAAACTGATCTGTTTAAGCTTAGAATTAAAAAAATAAAATATATCTAAATTTTATTTTCAAAATACTTTTTAAATATTTATAATTTAAATATAACTGTAAAACAAAATTATTAAAAATTTCAATATTTGATTTATTTTTGTATAAACAAATTTTATATATATTTGTGAAAGCAAACATAAGTATTTAAGAATTTTTCAACATTTAAATAAGTGATAATTTTTTATAATTTTAATTACATATAAGTGAAATGCATTTGAGATTTTAAATATTTATGAGATTATTGAGATTTTATTATTATTTAAATTGAAAGAAAATGCTTATATATAAATTTATATATAAATTATTTTATTTGAATGAAAGATATCTAAACTTAAGTGATACTTGAGTTAAATTAACAACATTAATGGCCAATCACTACAAGAGGCAAAATGGCCATCATGAAAGTACCACGAATTTGAGTATTCCAGCTCCTATAATAAATTAATTTTTTTTTCTAATGAGGTGTACTGGTTGTAACTTAATATTGTAACATTCTCATGTTGTAGATGTGAGACTCCAATTATTCCCAAGAATAACATTTATTTCACAGACATACAAAATTACAATTTAACAGTCTCACAAATACAATTTTAATAAAATTTCAATTTGAACAATTTACACCATTTGAATTTGAGGCAGTTGCAACTGAGTAATCAGATTGTGCATGTTTTACATAAACTTCTTCAAACAGTATGTATTGCTTTAAATATTTAATCAAGCAACCTAATTTCTCAATTCTTGCATGATTTGGCAAATTTCACTTCCCATTCATCATTCAATGCAGCCACAGGTGTGGCAAATAAGAAGTGTAATTCACCTCACCCGTGGCTACAATGAAAAATAGGTTGAAACCTCTAACATAGAAGTTACATCAAGCACCTTCATTTACATCAAGCAAGCTGCTTACATCAAGCATACTTCAAGCATTTTTACGTACATCAAACATACTTCAAACATCCACACTTGAAGGAATTACTTTTGAAGTATTTAATCAAGCCACTATCAACAATTCCCCCCCCCCCCCAAGCAACCCTTCAGAATAGATCATGAACCAATATGTTTAAATCTTTGTTTTCTTACATAAATATCTGCAGTTGGGGAGAAGCATTTATAATTATTCAATTATTGTAGTTAAGAGTACCATAAAAATGCTATTGTAAAATAATTAAAATTTAAAATTAGAAGTTACATTTCTAAAGTAATGCGATTTATTACACTTTTTGCTTTGCTTTTGTTTACTTTATTAATTTATTTACTAATAATGAATAAATAATATTTAATAAATATAAAAATTATTTAATAACAATTTGAAATAATTATTTGGAGTATCTGAATATTTGAGATCTGATTAATATTTGAATTAAAAAAAAAGTTATTCACACACCTCAAATTTAAATGTTTTAATAAGTACCCTTGAACACAAATTCTGTTTTCAGCAAATTTGTATTTACCATGTGCAGTTTGTATCTGCTCAAGTTAAAAATTTATTAGACATGTTTTAAATAAATTTGACAATTGCACTTTGCATGAATCTGGAACTCAAATTACATAAATTCATCTTTAACTTTAAACAAAATTTTTTAACTTTATTGCATTAAAATAAAAATAATGCTAAACATTTTGAGACAGAATATCTTTTTCACAATTTATGGCATAAAGTTCAACTGTTATTCATATAAGAGAAATAAAACACTTACCAATATCATGAATAAACTTTTCAATTTTTGTCTGCATTCCCCAATACCTAAACTCAACTTTACATAACTTATAGGCACACATGATCGTTCTTCCATTGGGTAAGTTATTAGCTCTATATTCATCTAGCCACTCTTCATTTAAGGGTCCTCTGCTACTTATTTGGGACACAAAAAGTTTTGGATCTTCATCTTGAACATAGTCGGATCCATATAACTGGTCCTTCACAACATCAATTAAATCTAAAAGTAACATCAATTAAATCTAAAAGTAAAGAAGGCATTTTAAATAAAATGCAAGAAAAAATATATTCCATACATCAAATACAAATACAGTGAAACTCGCTTATTATGAAATTAAAAAGAAAAAATATTCTAGTTAAATGTTGCGTATCTATATGCAGTCAAATTCAGTTATAACAAGCTTGGCTGTTGTAATAACTCAGCTTTTACGGCAAAAGTCTGAAGTACTCTCGCAAGCCCTATAGGGATAATGACATTTTGCCTTGGTTATAATATCGTAAAATTTACAGATAACTCAGATATGTCAAAATAAGTCATGATTGTGCACTCTAATATGGGGTCATCGGAATTTTTTCTTCTTTTTGTAAATGAAAAATCATGTGTGTTTCAGCCCTCCTTTCTGCAAAAGTACATCCACGATGAATGACAAAATGTTGCTCAACACATTTTCTCATTAATGCTGCACCTACTAAATCTTGTAATAAAGCCAGGAATCCCAACAACAAGATCCAATCTTTTGAAGATTTGAAGGTTTTTGCAGACGAATATAATAAAACATTTCTGAATTTTGATAAATTTGCCGATATTGATTGCACAATGTATAAGGCACTTACAGATAATGACATAGTGGAAAATGTCAAACCATTTCTGAATACTGCTGAAGAAGAAGATGATGATGATGAAGAAGAAAATGGCAAAAATGATTGAGTAGAATCAGTAGCGAGTACACAAGATGCTTTGGAAGTCATTCATATAGCAGACAAATTTCATGAGGCAAAAAGTGTTAATCCAAAAGTACTTATGAGTGTTGTGGTGTAGAAGACAACATTAACAAACTTTGCAAAAGTCATATAAAAATTACTGATTTTTCTTTTTAAAGTTGCTGGATTTTAGCCAGACCAAAAAAAGCTGGCCAGCTTTTTTTGGTTTTAACTGCTTAAAAAATGCCGGCTTTTATTAAAAAAAGGTGGTTTACAGTCCATTCACATTAAATTTGCATTACTTTATCTTTGATGCACTCCTAAATGTTTTCTACTAAAATGTTCATAAACTTCTATTAAATATTACCAAGTACACAAGATTTTATGACCACTAGAAAAATACTATGAAGGCAATATGTCTAAAAGAAAATATATATACAGTGAGGAGGATGCATTAAATTAGATACCAAGATGGTGTTTTGAAAGCCTCTGTTACATAATGCATAGTTTTACATTACATATACTACACATTTTAAAGACTATAATTAATTAAACAGACAAATCACCACACATCAAAAAGGAAAAACATTTTTTTACACACTGCTATTTACTTTTAATATATATTACAGCAAATTAATTTATATGTATTTAATAAACGAAATTATCTGACATAATATTTGAGAACATCCATATTTTAGTTCTAATCATTGGGTTCTGATGACTTATAAAAACGATATATTTTAACAAGTTTTTTTGCTTTTTCTGCTCCTAAGCAGTTTTGTAATTTATTCCAGACAAGTCCATATGAAGAGAAAATTCGCTCTATGGCAGCAGAGCTTGGCGGAGAACTATGAAGCTTCATCAGAAAGTCACAAAATTTCTGGGATATTGGATTTTTCTCTCGCTTGTTCAGTTTTATATTCATCAATTGCCACCACTTTTTAGCTGTAAATTGTGCCATTACTTCCTCTGAGAATGAAAACATGCTCGCTGGAAACATATCTTCATCTTTTATTGTTTTTAATAGTGATAAATAGTGTTTCTTATTAAATAACTTTATGCATGATTTTAAATATTTATGAGTAAAAATAAGACTCTTATATATCAATAAAGTCCTTAAAATTAGTTAACTAGTAAAATATGTCATTAAGCAACTATTGTCCCAAAATAAAATATTTCATTATTTAAAGCAATAACATTTAAAAAAAAATGTATTAAAGGCCAATGTAAACCAAGTAAAGCAGTTGGTATACTTTTTTTAAATTTAGCTGGCTTTTCTGCAACCAACAAATCACTAACAGGTATTTTAATATTAATGTTTTCATTATTGAGAAAAAGTTATTTATTAAATTCTAACCCAATAAAATGCCTTTAAAATTAGTTAAAGAACATTTAAAAATGTGTAATTTAAAATTAAAATCCTTTATGCTTTTTTACAAAAAAAAAAAAAAAGAGCCAATTTTGGCCAAAAAAAGCCGATTAAAACCAATAAAAGCCACCGGTGTGGCTTTTATTAATTTTAGCCAGCTTTTTTGCAACCCTGCCCTAACATGCCTATAGCTGAACCCGCCACATTTAGTGGTGTGTAACAAAAGGGGTAACGCGTCCATGTACTCTACCTCAAAAAAGGTGGATTTGGAAATGAGTACAAAGGAGTAGCATTTACTTTAATTTTACACTTCAAAACATGTGATCACAATTACAAGATTTAAACACATGATAAAAATGTTTAATTGCATTTTTCTTTTTCATATTTTATTTCTTGCCCAATTATGTTCTAATGTTCATCAAAGATTTTTGATGTTTTGTTTTATTTGACTGCGCCCATTTCGCCTAACTACGCCGACCAACCATCATCTGGTAGAATTATTGATTCTCACCCTAACAGCCACCTAGTCACCCTAACTCCCCCTAACATGCCTATAGCTGAACCCACCACATTTAGTGGTGTGTAAAAAAAGGGGTAACGCATCCATGTACTCTACCTCAAAAAAGGTGGATGTGGAAATGAGTACAAAGGAGTAGCATTTTCTTTATCTTTACACAACTTTGGTAAACATGTGATCACAATTACAAGATTTAAATACATGATATAAATGCTTAATTGCATTTCTGTTTTCATATTTTATTTCTTGCCTAATTATGTTCTAATGTTCATCAAAGATTTTTGATGTTATTTTTATTTGACTGCGCCCATTTCGCCTAACTACGCCGACCAACCATTGTCTGGTACAGCTCTCGATTCTCACCCTAACAGCCACCTGCATTATCATGCTGAGAGATAGTTTTTAAATGAGCAGCATCCCATTAGGCGTCCAGGGCCCGCCCACAACTTTGGTTAAAAATAGATATTTGTACATTTTCTAGTAGCTGTACCAGATGAAGACTGGTCACCATAGGCGGTTAGTAATAATAATAATAAAAGATTCAAAATGGAATCCTTTCTCTAGGAAAAGCTTTAAGAGCATACGCAGTCATGTGTAATGGACCACAGAAGGGTAAAAAATCGATATGCAGAGAGCCGATAAAATGAGTTTGTTGCTTTTAAGCATTTGCTCACCAAAAATAAATTATGTACTGATCCAAAAAAAAAAAAAATTTTTTTTTAAAGAATGCGAAGGTAATTTAAACAAAAATTTGCCCAACTATAGAATTGTACTAATCAATTTTTTAGATATAGTGAAATAAGTATAAAATAACCTAAAAAAGGCAAATTTCGATGCATTTAAGAAAAAAATAATAAATACGAAGGAATTATTCTGCAGATTCGGTTCAAACATTGTTGAAAAGAACATTCTTCAACTTTTCCGAATATGTGAGGATGGAAACTAATAACATTTCCAATCACTAAAGGCAATATCACATTCAAGCACTTTTCAGGCAATTTTTCAGACAACCAACTTTTTGAACAATTTTTACCCCAAGTTGGGGGAAAATGCGTGTGTGATAAGTGCAAAAAGTTGGGACAACCTTGAACAACTTTTTCTGGACCGAGTAGAAAAAGTTGTTCATTTGGGACAATTTTTCAACAACCAGACAATCAGTGCTGAGTATCAGAAATATTATGTGTAGCTAACAGGTTGGTGCAGCTGGTTTATGATGTGAAATCTACAAGCAACGTGGCCAAACAAGAACGTGGAAATTTCTCCATTTTTCAATATATTTAGATGAATTTATACTATTTAAGATGGAATTATTTATATTTCTTTCCTGGAAGAAGATTATTCGACAAGTTTACCAACATGGTATGAAGAATTAAGCCGATTTTGATTTGCATATCGATGTAATATTTTATTTATTAAAAGTTTTAAAGATGACAATTGGAATACACTTTTAAACATGTATGTTTTGTATATTTTTCGTTTATATTCTGTTGCGTGATCATAAACTGACTTATGACATGTTCATGCTATCTATATTCACAATATTGAAAGCTTTTGGGATTATGTTAAACATACAGAGTTGCAGTCCTTTGATGAGAAATAAACATGTACTCCAACATTTCAGCCGATCTGTTTATCATATCAGATATGCTATTTTATTGCTGAACCATTATAGAAATTGTCCTATATAGTAAAAGTTTGATTTGAAATTATCATATATTGTTCCTAAATTTTTCTTGTGTTTGAATAACATTTTGTTTAATATATTTGTTTGTATGTTATCTCCGAAATTGTAATTTTAAAATGTTTGCAATTTACTTGAAGTTATGCATGCAATACTGTTTATTTATATAACTAATAACTAAAATATGAGCATTGCCTGTATATATGAACACTGTCATTATGTAAAAAACATAATTTATGTGTGGGTACAAAGGAATTTAATAATCAAGTATAGCTGATCATTAGCATTAAATCTATGTATTCAACATTCAAAGTTTTGATGATTTTAAGGATAGCATTTAACATTTAAATTTTACTTCCCATGCTAATTTTTTATATACAAAAACTTTGAACTTTGAAAATTAACGTAATTTGAATTTCATCAGAAATATAAATTTACGCTTTTTAAATTTTCATATCATAAATTTATACATGACAATACATAACACTGTATTGATTAAAATATTTTCAAGGTCTGAATGTCGGTTGTTAAATTGTAAACAATGTTTGAAAAAAATGTTCAAGACTCTAAAATGTAAATAATTTTAAGTTAAGCATCAAAAAAATTTTAAACACAATAAATGTATTTTATAATAGTTAATTGCATAACATGAACTATGAAGAATGATAATAATTGAAAGCAAACTAATCCATAGCTTAATCGTTGATATAAATTTAGCAGCTCATTCAACTTCAAAGTATTTCATAAATATTGGATAATTGCTTATTTGTTTCCAATATTATGTAGTGTTTGCTGTATAGAATGTGTTGAGTACCTATCAATAAAAACTAATTTGTAGCCATTCAACGAGTAAGTCAAATTATAATTAGTATATATATTATATATTTTTGTATAAATACCTTTATATATATGGTTAAATACCTGCTATAAAATAATCCAAAACCCATACTTGGGTAAAAAATCAAGCCAAATTAAAATTTTATAGATTTCAATGCAAAATCGATCTATAATATCCATGTAATGTAAAGCAGACGAATTGCTAAGTGTCAAACATGCTGCCGTAACCCTAACCGCAATGTTACAAAATACACAACTGTATATTTCTTGCCAAAAAATTGATAAAAGTACAGTGTTTTCACTCGCAGTTTTTCATTTAGCTCAACTTTTTCAATTGTCAGACAACCCTATCACCAACTTTTTGCCAAAAAATTGGTGGAAAAGTTATCTCAACTAGTTGGTTGTTCCAAAAGTTCTTCAATGTGCTATGGCCTTAAGAAACCGATTTATGTGAAAATTGTGATAAAACATAAAATAACAAAAAACTAATTTGAATTTTTAAAAAAACTCTCACCAAACATTTCTAAACTTTGAAATACCTGCATGCTAAATTTCATGGCTGTACTAGACAGACTAGACTTCTACAGACTAGACCGACTTTTAGATAGACTAGGCCATACAGACAGACTTCTACTATGTAAGATTAATGTACAAAATAGCCTAGTAACTTGTACAATAAAGAATTATGTTATTTTTAGAAATAAATTTTACTCTGTAGACTTAATAATATTTGACCTTTGACATCAGGTATCTCGGTATATTGATCGAAATTTAAAATTTGAGCTTTGTCATGACCTACAGTATGATTAGTTCAAGCTATGTATAAAATTTTATTCAAATCGGTTGAATTTTAGTATGTCAACAAAACTTTCACAGACAATCATATATAAGTCAATAACAAGGTAGCTATATACTCCAAACTCGTTTTTCTTTAATAAAATAATAATTTTACATCATGAAATAAGAACTTTAGATCATAAAATAAGAATTATACATGATAAAACAAAAACAAAAAAAAAAAACTATTGAGTAAATAATGTAATAAAAACAGCTATGAGTGCAATTTATCATTCATCATAATCCTGAAACTTCCAGTAAATTTGCAAAAATATTTCACTTTTAAATTATACTCTATAACATTACAGCTAACTATAATTTTAAAGAGCACATACCAACAATACGATTCCGTAAGTCACTACCAGAAAGATTGAATACATTATCTTGTTGACCAGCATCTCCATAATATTTGGTTTCAATTTCCAATAAAAATTTTTCAACAAAGGGAGATGTGTAGCGAGTTTTTGTATACGGATAAGCATTCCAGGCTTCTTCCTCAACAGTCAGTGCAGACTTGGGTAGTAGAGCTTTGAACCACCCTGTAAATGATAAAGTGAATTGAATAAAAACCAGTTTAGTAAATTATAAAGTGAAATATTTTACCAATAAATAAAGAATATTCAGACAAAAGAATGACTTTTTATTCAATTTAAGAAACCCCATGATAATCAAAGAACTCTAAAAGTTTCAAAAAATGCTCATTCCAATAAGAGTTGAATAGAATCTGTAAGGCATTTTTCTCAAATTAAAAAAAAAAATTGAAAAAAAAAAACAGTGCTTTTTCAATGTTTCCAAAAAATTTCAGTTTAAAATTTGTTTATCAATGAATTGGAGATTCACACAATTCTAATATTTTCCATGATTCTGGATGAATATCTTCCTATTTGAATAACAAAATTATTTAAGTGAGTCTATTTGCTGAATTTTAATTAATTTTTAAGTGTAGTAAGGTTTCTTGAATTCCGAAGCAAAAAGTACTTATTTTTCTCGTAGTTTGATACACAGTTTCTCATCCAGGTTTAGATGAGTTGACATCACAACTGGGCCATAACAATTGGAATAATACTTTAAATATGAAGCAAGAAATTTATTATTTGTTGTAATCAGGAATAAGAATAGAATGAGGTTATTGTTATTTATGCAGCAGGTGAAGACATATTTAGATGTTTATTTAGAATGTATTCTGCTTTAAATCCTGAGCAATGCTATATCCTTCATTCTAGTACAAAATACATGCTTTGTATTTTACAACTCATCATATTGTGTTGTGTGTGTGTATATATATATGAATATATATACGATACAGCAAAATTCTTTGGTATAAATCCTTTCAGTTTTCTATTTAAAAAAGAAATATATGCTAAAAATAACATTTCTTAATCACATGTGGAATATCTTTAAAAGATAGGGTTTAAAAAAAATTGTTAAAACATTCAATAATTAGTTTACTATAGCACTGACATTAAACCCACAAATATTGGGTTGCTTTTTGATATTTGGTAATGCTTGAAAGTTTTTTTTTATTTAAATGGGTTTAAGAGGCTTACTTATTAATGTACCTTTTACAAAATGTTATTTATTAATTTTCTATTTATTTAGTACTAGAAAATGTACCCAGCATTGCCGATATTTAAGGCAGTGATTAATTGAAATCTTTAATTAAATTTTTCAAAAAACGACTGGACTGATATTGGATATATAATTCCCTGTTTTTAATTTCTTCAGGCAATGCCAGCTAAAAAGTGAAATTTAAATAATCAAGCTTTTGAAGAAACCTGGGATGGTCTCTTCTTTGTTTCCGAGTTTGACACTTTTTTTTACTCAGGTGCTTGCCCTCTTTTTAAAGAACTCCAATACAATATCGATGAACAAAATATTAGTTACCATTAGCAACAAGAAATTATGTTCTTAGAACCGGAAACATTAATCAGAATATCTTTAATTTGATGCTGTTTCAATATAAAAAAATGCTAATGAACAAAATATTAGTTCCCATTAGCAACAAGAAATTATGTTCTTAGAACTGAAAACATTAATCAGAATACCTTTAAATTGATGCTGTTTCGATATAAAAAAAAATCAAACCACAACGTATCCTTCAAGTAAAATATAGATGGCATCACCTGGAAATTGAGATCTGAACCTAGAAATTTGAAACTATTAACACAGCTACAAATTTCTATCACATTCAAACTAATTCGAATTTAATTTTTTTTTTTTACTCGAGAGACAAGTTACTCCTATATTAAAATTCATGGCTGTATAATACTTTTTCACTACAGATGACACAAATAGACAGACACCTTCTTTTATTATTACAGATTTCAATATTCTATTCTATTTCATGGAAGTTGTGGTTAAACATGACAGAAGTTCATTTACTTTAGATTTTAGTAATTTAAATTTATTTAAATTAGTTAAATTGTAATTATTTTTTTTCACCCTTTTATTTCCTTTCATTTAATACTAAATTTGAGTTTTCAAAGAGTGCTATAGACTCAAACAAACTATTATATGTGATATCACACATTGTTCATTAAAGTATTTTATCATACATTGTTTTGTATTTGTAATATCAGTTCCCCCATTAGCTATTTGCCTACTTGCCAAAAGTGAATAAATCATAAATTTGGCAACAGGCACTGTATTGTATGTTAGTAAACATAGAGCTTTCATGATGAAGGTTAGTCAATGTTAGGGACTCTGCACTGATACAGGATTTTCCCATTATCAGTACAGCAACCCTCACACTGGATAGCAATAATGAAAATAACCTTGGCTAACAATCTTGAAATTTGGCTAAAAAATTTTCCATTTAATTAATTTTCTGACTAACAATCTTGAAAGTTGGCTATAAATTTTCCCATTTGAGTAATTTGCTGGCTAACAATTTTGAAATTTGGCTATTAATTTTCCCATTTGACTAATTTGCTGGCTAACAATATGAAATTCCTAGCATGGACCCTGTATTATATATATAAAATAGCATATTATATCTTCACTGACACATATCCATTTATGTAATTTTAGATCCACATAGCACCAATTTACTTAACATTCATTTCACTCCTGAATATATTCTATTCCACTCTTGGGGAGTACATCCCCAGTAGTAAGAGGAGTCTGAGAGTAATTGACAATGGGATTTTCCTATTTTGCTTAGTGCAATTTGTTCAAACGGTAATAAAATCCACACCTTACTCAATATGTTTTACAATGAGAAACTCGAAATAAACACTACATATGTACATTAGAATTCAATTATACTTTATGATTATTATTCAAATTACACTCAAAAAGCTGATTTCTTAAAAATAAAACAAACCAGGAAGATGGCTTCCGACATGATAAACTTTATGAGTATATTGCCCGCTGCCACCAGGACCATCTGTATAGGGTTCATTTACAAGGATTTCAACACCACTACCAGCACCTCTGCTCTCCTGCCGGCTTTTTTTCTGTAAAATATAACCACTTTTAAATTCATATTAAAGCATCCTTCATCCAGTACAGTAAAGGTCTAAAAGATTCTAAAGAGATATACAGGGGTGGTGAAAAAGTCACACACATTGAATTTTAAAATCATATAATGTACCTGGAGATTGAAATAGTAAAATTTTTTCAGTTTACTTTTTAAATACTTTTCATATTTAACATTTTTCCATGAAGAATCTTTTTTTTTGTATAGTTTTACAGACACTGTCTACATTTTCAAAATTACACATCTTATACAAATTTCAATTAACAACTGCATTATTTAACAACTACTCCTTAAGCATGTTTAATTATAACCATTAATGCATGAAACTATGAGTGAATGATAAGGATAACAATGCATAGTTATAGAAAATTGAATAATTCAAATATTTTTGCATTCCCCTTGGAACTCAAATTAAACATGTTCTACTGTATACAGAATTATAATTAATCATATAAAACAATTTAGCTATTATTTTGAAATATAATTCTATTACTCAACATAACTTAAAAAACTACTTACAGCTATCATATAGAGTTGGGCAACTCTATACTCCTCAACAGTGAGAGGCAGCGGGATACGATACTCTTTTACGAGCATTTTCTTTCTCTCCAGGCCACAATCTCTTCCATACTCTTACAGGACCCCCTTAACTTCCTGCCGTATTAAATACCTGTAACAGAAATCTAAAGCTGAATATTTTTGTAAAATTTTAAACATAACATACTTTATAGAGAATACATAATTTTGAGTTTCAATGATACTCATCAATGGCATAATACACCTAATCCTCCATTTATATAGTAGACAAATTCTGCAAAAGTATCATATGACGGATAAATTAAGCTCTCTGTGTATGAATATGAATAATTACTAGGCAGAAGCCAAATATAATTATGCTTCCAAAAGAGATATGCTGTTCAGAAGATCTTCTTAGGGAAACTGCCATATTTATGTTACAAACTAAGAAAATCATAAAAACTAAGAAAATCATAAAAACTTGCAATCAACTTGTTAAAATGGTCTAAATTAATGCTCAATCCTGCAATCCGAATCTTTAGTCCCCATATTTTAAACTTAAACTCATGTATAAATCACAGGGATCTTAGAAAAACCAAATCACTCACTCAGTTGATGACTGGGATTGCTAGAAGGATTATTTTCTCCCAATCTGAATTTTAAATTTACAACTGTCTGCATTTAAGATGCATGCGCCAAGGTCAAAATTTGGTAGGACACTTGATAGGTAAACTATTGTCAAGACCCCAGTCAGTAAGCAGATGTAGAACAAATCTTATATTTCGTAGAAGAAAAGTAAAAATTTCAAAAATGAGTACTTTGGAAAGAAAATACATAATACTAGCTGTACCCAATCAGAGAATCTGAGCTCAAGTACCTTGTAATGCTTCAGTATCTGCTGGTAACTTACTGACAAATATCTGAAGTTTCCACTCAATTTTCTCATACCTTCATATTTTATAGTATTTAGTTCTACTTGCTTCACAATCATTATCAGAATGAAGGTTGCATAAAATTATGCAAAAGATTCCCTCCAATCTGTCTACCTTCAATTATCACACTCCTATTATCCCAGGACACATGCAGATCATGCATCTTTTTCAATCATTATTAATTATTATATTACCCTCTAATGAAATATAAATACTATACGTATTTAAATTAAATTAACTTCAAATAACATATAATTTATAGTGCAGAAAACATTACAGTAATTATGACAAAATCTTGTTCATAAAGTGCTCATAATTAAAAAACTAATTATTTTAAAGTCATCATATATTTCATTGTTGAACAAAAATCTGAAAGAATATTCAATAATTATTTGACACATGTTGTTACAGAGGCCCATTACCTCCTTGATATGAGATAAAAGCACTGAAGAAATTTTAGACAATGTAATTAAGGCTAAAATGATTGCCATTTGGAAAGGAATAATTATACGCATGTTATCCATGCCATGCACTTAAGTGAAATATATATATATATATATATGTGTGTGTGTGTTTTATTAAACATTTATGATTCTTAGAGTCTTCATAATCTTCCAAAAATTTTGTAACTAAAATATAAATGGCAGATGACTAGACAGTATAGTCATTACCACACACTTAAGTTCTAACAATGTATAGAAGTCAACATTATAATATTTCAGTCATAGCCAGGTTATTATGAAATAAGTTACATCATATGTACATACTGGAGATAATAGAAACATAGGTGCATAATGGAAATAATAGGACATCTAATTATCTGAATGATTTTCCTTTCCTAATGTGCTCTATTCACACACAATTCAAGTTCAAAACTAAGTGCTTATATATATATTTGCATAGTTTGCAAGTGGAAATTATATATGCTAAGAGCTTATACAATTTTCACTTGTAAACTATGCGAAAAATATTTTCCTTTTTTATACCAAAACACATTTACAAATTCATTCAATTAATCAAGTGTTAGCTAGTTATTTTTAAATAAATATATGATTAAATATATATGATAATTATTAATTATCATTATTTATTATTAAAATATTAATTATTAAAACTAATTATTAAAATATTAAATATATGATAAATATATGATTTCACATTGCAGCTAGAAAGTATATAGAAACTTCTTGGTATCTGATACAAAGGAATAGCAAAAGTTACAAGATGGCTAAGTTCTCAAAGGGGGTGGGGGAATCCTTTTACAGTTTAATTAGGATTCTGTAGTTTATTGGAAACTGGCTATTACATTTCCTTTTTTTACTAGCTAATATTTAGTATCATTTATATATTTTGCTCATTACTAGTAAACTTTTGCATAAAAAATAAATGCTAATATCCCTTTGAACCTGAACATTACAATATCAACTGCAAATGTTATGCATGCTAAAGAGATTAATAAAATATTCAAATAGATAATTAAATTAAAAAAAACAATATACAAATAATTTGTGACACAGAAATGATTTTTTAAATGTTGTAATTATTTGTTCTATTCGTCAATACAACATTTCAGCTGTAATGGCTATTAGACAATAAAAATTAGCCAAATTTCAAATTTATTAGACAAATAGCTAGTAGCTATTTAACAAACATTATTAGCCAAATTTCAAATTTATTAAACAAATGGCTAGTAGCTGCTGCATAAATTAAGCTGCAGATCCAAAGCTATAGAAATTTCACAGAAAAATTAGTTAAAATTCAGCACATTTAGTCACCTAAAATCAGGTTGTACGAGATAACTTCCAAATATTTTATACCAAAAAAGTAAAAAGAATATATTCATACAATAAAGGATCAAACAAGTGATGTATAAATAAAGGGAAATGTGGGGTTAAACAGCTAAACAATTCTTATAATTCATTTTTCTTTAAATGTCTTGCAGTTTTTAATTAGTTCTAGAGTGAAAGATGCTGAGTATGGTAAAAATGTACAGTTTTTCACATTAATAAATAAATAAATACATAAATTCAAAATGTTTTTAAATACTTTTTTACTTAATATATATTTGGTGGAAGAGATACACAACATAAAAAATGGTCTTTAAAAAAATAAATGCTAATATCGCTTTCACCCAAATATTACAATATCAAATACAAATGTTACATTTTAACTAAATAGGAATTTTAGCTAATATTTGTTAAAAGGTACCAATATAAAAATTTTAAAAATAATTTTAATATAAAAAGCTGGCTAAAAATTTATTTTATTTTACTCCATCCTCGAAGTTTATTTTTTATTTTCAATATTTAAAAAAATATACAATTGTTTTAAATAATTGTATTAAAAATTTATTTAAAGAGTAATAATAGAATATCAAAAACTTTTATTTTATAACAAGACGTGATCAACACGTATTAAGTTCTTCCTCCCCTTATCATAACAGGTAATCGAACAATTTTTCTTTACGTAACACCGATAACAAAATACGATTTTTCATTGGATTTCAAGCTGAATGGTGCTTACTTCAAAGAATGGATATCGTCTGTCCACTCACCTCAATTGGGGAGTTTCGAACATCGCCGTAACTGCCGGTCATACATGAAGGAGAAAAGACAAAAGATATTTTTCCGCCAAGAAATATCATTCAAGGAAAACCAAGAGGAGAATAAGAGCGTAAAGAGATTTGTTCTTGGCGAAAACAATCCACGAAATCGATAAGATTCGTCCGTGGGATGGTAGGAGTTAGCGCCATCTTCCAAGCAAAAATATCCACTACGGCGCGACCTGATGCGCAGAATACCGGCCCGCCCTGTTTCATCTGGATTCAGAAATTATGACTTTTAAGATGATGCACCTGTTATGATGATGGGATCTAGGGTGAAATGGTCATAGATGCAACCACCTGGCCGGGCTGATTGAAGGCTGATTAGATTGAATCCTCAATAATTATTTGAATAGAATACAACCTGTGGCGTTCTTGAAGGTTTAGAGAAATCAATTATTAATAGATGAATGGATTCGGAAAAAAGTTAATTGCCAAGAATATATATTTATTCATAATCAATTTAAAATCGTTATAAATTTATGTGATGACTCTAAATCTGGGAAAAATAATACAAAATATCTTAAGTGTGAGTCTCCTCCTCGACTTCCTCATTCATATTTCATATTAGAAGCATACCAGTTCTCCGTACGGAATCAAGGACATCCATAAGGAGGGGGCACCATCAGAATGGGGGGGGGGGGGCGGACTACCAATATTTTCTTTGAAGGTAGAGAATACATAAAAAAAATGCATAAAAGAGAAAATCAAATATGGAGGGGGCCCCATGATAAATGTTTGTAGGGGCCCCCCATAATTTTTATGCGCTGTCCCGGCGGAATATATAATGTAAAGAACTTAAAAGAAATTTACAATATGCGGCAAACTTTTAATATTTGGAATATTTATTTGAAATTTTATAATAATTCTCGCAAAAAAGAGACGAATTCTCTTGTGTACAGATAAATAAACAGATAGAAGCACAACTTAAAATTTTATTTATATTCATAATAACAATTTTACAATTAAGTAAAATCATTAAGTAATGGTATTAATAGAAAGATTGTATTAATACCGTCTTCTCGACTACGTTTCTCGGATTCTTATTTAGGAACAATTTAGGAATTCGGAGCAAAAATATTGAGTTATCTTTCATTCCTTGCCTTTAAGATTAAAAGGTTTACTTTTAACTTCGCTAATTTATAAATGTTTCCATAATTTTAGAGATAAAAGCACAAAGATCTAGTCAAGTTATCGGATTTTGAATTGCATTCATTATAAAGAGGCTCAAAAAAAGGTTAGGTGACGTATAGTTTGGAGACTTTGATAATGATTGGGTTCCATTTGTTTAGAGGCTTGTATAACAATTGGGTCACGCTTAAATTGAGGAAACAGTCAAAAGTACCCGAAGGCAGACGGACGCCTAAATTTTAAATGAGACTCTACATAGGCTATCTATCAAAATTTCATGTAATTCGGTTCAGCCGTTTTCTCGTGATGATAAAACAACAGATAGATGTTCAATATTATTTATACAGATAGATATCATTAAAAGTGGCACATAATAAAAGTTCTAAATATCAAAAACCGTTTCAAATTTAAGCACTAAAATAGCGCACATCTTGTAGTTCTATTAACACCAAAATTGTGGTATGTAAAACAGTATTTCATTTCCGATAATTATATGTTACCTTATTTTCAAGGTTTTAACAACGTTAACATTTAAATCTAATAATCAATTACTTTATTTTTCAATAGTCTGATTAAAATAATAGCCAGTAGACGATTTCGGTATTTGAAACGTTTATACCATAGTTAGGCATCAGTGGAATAAACCACAATGGAATCAAAAACTATAAATTCATTGATAACATATAATAAAACAAGAAAGATCAATCATGCATAAAGCATTGATTACGAAACACTTTCCAACTGAAATTCAAAATGCGATACATTCAGCGGTGATATTTTTTTAATTATCACAGAACTACGATAATTTATTTTACTTGAAAACTTAAAACTTCGTTGAAAAAAAATGGACTTTATTCAAATGACGTCATCGAAATATAAATCGTCTGACTCTCTATGTAAAAGCAGTAAATATTTCATTCATACACTTTTATTCCAGACTTCAGAGTTAAATAATTTTGCGTGAAAAATATTCCGCAATTCTTATACAACTCATCTTTACAATCACTTGTTTACATTCTGCACCCATTAAAATTAGGCTTTGTTGCAGATATAATAAAAGTCTGATGAACATTTAAACTCAAATATTGTAATTGTGTTGGCGCAGAATATAAATGCATAAAAATTAAGCAAAAATAGAGCGCTTTTAGGACGGATGCAACACAAAACATAAATTTAAAAGAAATTTAAAAAATCACGGTTTTTACACTGGGAAAAAAGATGGATGCCATATTTTATTTTAAAGTGAGTTACGTGATCTCTTCATATTATATGGATGTAATTATTATTTTAATTTTTATTTAATAAACTACCGAACATATTTTGCTGATTTTTTTACATATATATATATCTATATATATATATGGGATAATTTGAATATTCCCTAAAACTTCTGAAGCAATTTGTGAATTTTAAATTCGCTTTAAAAATTTTGAAACATTAGGTCCTACAGGGTTCAATATATTTCATTTTTTCAACCCAGGTTCAATCCAAAACTAATTTTGTGATATTACTTATCTACATTCCCATATGTCCCGCAGACCGTCTCAACAACATATTAAAATTTCATTTTGTAAAGTCATTTTTACGGCAGTTATCGTGCGAATAGACAGACAGCATGAACAAAGTCAAACACTTTTCAACTATGTTGTAAAGTGTTAAAAAGTCGTCTGCAGTAACTACTTTGCTTATAAATGGAAGTAAAAACAGTCAGAAAGACACCTACATTTTAAGTGGGACCGCATTAAGGCTACCCATTAAAATTTTCTGCAACCGTTTTCACGTGATGAGACAAACAGACAGATTTTTAATTTTATTTATACAGATTGTTTAGCTCCACTTTTGTCATAATCAGCATCAAAACAAATGCAAGTCAGAATTTATTAGCTTTCCTTCGCAAATTATTTTTTAAAAAAATTTCGTAAATTTTTTTTAAAATATCATATTTTTAAGTTGACAATAGCATTGTCACGGGGACAAATCGGAATCATTTAACGGACCTGTTAAATATATGTCCTTTTAATATATAGCATAATTCAAATTATGATTTTTTAACTTGATTATATTATCATCATTAGACCAGGAATTATTTTGTTTCTCCATAGAAAATAATTCTATGGAGAAACAATTAAATTTCGAATAATTCAAGTAAAAAAAAAAAAAATTATGAGCAATGTGCACCATTACTTTCATTTTCAAAAAACTATATTATATATCTAACTCTGGTAAATCATATTTTTCCCCCTTTTATTTCATTTACTGGTACACTGAAAATATTACCTGAATAAATTAGGTAACCAGAAAATAAATATTTCTGTGCGAGATATGTGCGCATATACCGTATATGACTCGGCAGATTTTTGCAAAAATTTTTTGGTAAATACTTTTGTTCGCAGACAGTTTTCAATTTTATACCACTCTGCTTGCAAGTCTCTCAAAGGGCTACAAATTATTTTTTATAGTTCATAGTTAGCGCTTTTAGTTTTCAAGATATAAGCATTAAAAATCTGACAAGACGATTCCCCAAATTATAAGAGCTTCATAAAAATAAATTATTAATCTAGAAACTGGATTTTCTATTGAACAATTTTGTCACTTACTATTGCTATTTTTCTTTTATAGTTTAGAAGATATTTCGAGTGAAAGTAAGCAAAAACTAGCTCAAACAAAAACTTTTTGTATTTAAAAAAAAAAGTTCAAAATATTAAAAATATTTTTACATACTCATAAATAGCACCCTATTTCCATCAAAAAAAGTAAAAATTGCTTACATTTTTTTCGATTAGATTCTGAGATATAAGTATCCAAAATGTTTACATTTTTCATAACGCTCTTATTTCAGTCAGAGATACCCCAACTATACATATTTTTCACCTCAAAAATCGTAATCAGCACATAACTTCCATTCCGTTTATAACGCCTTTTCAATTTTTCGATATTAATGTTCATTAAAGTGGGTCTTATTGCACAAAATAATATGAGGGGTCTAACCGAGAAATTCACACTCCATTTTTGTCATTTTACATAATCTGCGAAAGACTCGAACCCTGAAAAACTTTTACTTTCCTTACATACAGTGTTTCTTTCGGGCATACCTCCAGGGGGGGGGGGGGGGGCTAAAAGCCCCCGGAGATATTTTATGTTAACCTAGTTTCTATTTATGTAACAGCATTTAAGTATATTTATATAGGGCAAATAGAAAACTTTCCCTCCTTAAAATTTTATTCGACCCACCCACCCCCGGCCAAAAAGTCCTGAAAGAAACACTGCTTACATACATTTATAATATTAAAACGTGATCGCTTATTTATGTGTATGTGAACATAATTCTGAAGCCCCCACTCCGCTTGCAAGCGCGCTGCTTGTTTTATTAACACTTTACAGCATAGTGGAAAAGTGTTTTTGACTTTGTTCATTCTGTCTGTCTGTCCGTTAGCACGATAACTGCCGTAAAAATGACTTTATCAAAATTAAATTTTAGTATGTTGTTCAGACGGTTTGTGGTACCTATGGGAATATAAATAATATCACCCAATTAGTTTTGGACTGAACCCGGGTTGAATGACATACATTAAACCCTATGGTACCTAATTTTTCAAACATATTTTAAACGAATCTAAAATTCACAAACTGCTTCGAAAGTTTAAGGAAATATTCAAATTATCCCATAAAACATATGAAAAAAATTTCTGCAAAATATATTCGGTAGTTTTATAAATATAAATTAAAATAATTATACATATTATATGAAGAGATCACGTGACCCACTTCAAAATAAAAAAATCTGATGTGGGCAGCACATGACTTTCCTTATATAATGCAATGAATTTACTACTTTTACAGTAAAAAAAGTAGGTTATTCTTATAGTAGATACTTATATTCTTTGCAAGGTATTGAACTTTCGTCAATGAGTCGTCGATTTCATTAACAAAGCTTCATTTTTATCCATTTGGCAAGATTTTCTTTAATTTGGCATCAATTAAAAAGTCGCCAAGTTGGCGATATTCGGTCAAATTCGTCACCAAAATCTCGCCAAGTGTTATGGACAGAGAAATAAGTTATTCTTATAACAAATAAATGACTATTGGCGTTCAAATACAAAAGTATTACTCAAAGTATCCTTTCTCATGCATGGAAAGAACTAGATCCACCAGAATGATGTCACCCAATTTATCGCATGATATTACATATGAAAAGTGAACATGTTTCTCAACGGTTAGTAATTTTTTTTAATTCATGGGATTTTTTGATAAATTTATTTGAAAAATGTGCAATATCTTGAGAACGGTTCCTGCTAGCGTTCTAAAGTTTATGTCAATCGTTTTCTAAGAAAAAAAATACATAAGAAATGTCTATTTGCGTAACTGTATTAAAAGTTTTGATTTTTTGATGATTTTTTCAAAATTTCACTCGAAAATTTAGGGGATTCTGAACATTCAATTGTGTTTAAACACAATAGGCTTCCAGTATTCATAGATTGTAATTTTTGTACCAAATTTCAATCACAACGCCCCATTCGTTCGTGAGATATCCTCTCCACAGACTCACTGACACACACACACATCACCTCAAAAATGTTCGATTCGTGATCAGGGATGCTTGAAAAGTGCTCTCCCGTCGAAAACTCTAATTCGAATTTTCGACTCCGTCACAATACTTTCCTTATACATTATATTATGTATATAAGAAAAGTGATATGGCATCCATCTTGTGTCAAAATCATGACTTTATATTATTTTAATTTATATTACTTTCCTTATATACATATAATGTATAAGGAAAGTATTGTGATGGGGTCGAAAATTCGAATTCGAGTTTTCGACGGGAGAGCACGTTTCAAGCATCCCTGATCACGAATCGAACATTTTTGAGGTGATATCTGTGTGTGTGTGAAAGACAGAGAGAGAGTGTGTGTGTGTGTGTGTGAAAGAGTGAGTGTGTGTGACTATGGAGACGATATCTCACGAACAAATGGAGCGATTTGAATGCAAATTAGTACAAAAATTACAATCCGTGAATACTGGAAGCCTATTGTTTTTAAACACAATAGAATGTTCAGACCCCCCCCCCCCCCTAAATTTTTGACTGAAATTTTAAAAAATTCATCAAAAATAAAAACCTTTAATAAAGTTACACAAATAAACATTTCTTATGTAATTTTCCCTTAGAAAACGATTGACATAAACTTTAGAACGCTAGCACGAACCATTCTCGAGATATTGTACATTTTTAAAATAAATTTATAAAAAATCCCATAAATTAAAAAAATATTAACTATTGAGAAACATGTTAACTTTTCATATGTAATATCATGCGATAAATTGGGTGACATCATTCTCGTGGATCAAGTTCGTTCCATTCACTGGAAAAGATACTTTGAATAGTACTTTTGTATTTGAACGGCAATCTGCTATAAAAAAATAACTTATTTCTCCGCCCATAACACTTGACGATATTTTGGCGACGAGTTTGGTGGAATGTCGCCAACTTGGCGACTTTTTTAAATGTTGCCAAATTAACGAAAATCTCGCCAAATGGATAAAAATGTCGCTAAATCAATGAAAATGACGACTAATTAACGAAATGTCAATATCTTGGAAAGAATATAAGTATCCACTATAAGAATAACCTATTTTCTTTTACTGTAAAAGTAGTAAATTCATTGCATTATATAAGGAAAGTCATATGCTGCCCACATCAGATTTTTTAGTGTTGTATCCGTCCTAAAACCGTCTTATTTTTGCTTAATTTCTGTGCATCTATATTATGAAATAAAGCAATTACAACATATTTGAGTTTATATGATCAATGCCATTCATCTTGTGTCAAAATCGTGATTTTTAAAGTTCTTTTTAATTTACATTTAGTGTTGTATGCGTCCTTAAACCGCTTTATTTTTGCTTAATTTCTGTGCATCTACATTCTGAAACAACGCAATTACAACATTTCTACAATGAAGCCTAATTTTCACTTATGGAGAATGTAAACACATAAAGATGTAGGATGAGTTGTAAAATTGCTGAATTCCTTTAACACAAAATTATTTAGTTCTTCGAGTCTGATATATAGTTGATATGAATGAAACATTCATTGATTTTACATAGAGAAGAGACGATTTTACAGTAGACGTTTTCGATGAAGTTTTAAGCATCGATTTTATAGCAGACGTTTTCGATGAAGTCTTAAGCATAGAGTTAAATTACGTTAACCTCCATGGTTTTAAGTTTTTAAATAATATAAATTATTGTAGCATTGTGATGAATGAAAGGAATGGAATAAAAGTGTATGAATGAAATATTTACAGCTTTTACATAGAGAGCCAGGCGACTTATATTTCAATGACATCATATAAATAAAGTTCATTTTTTCCGATTAAGTTTTCAAATGTAATAAATTATTGTATTATTGTGATAATTTGAACAATATTACCGCTGAATGTATCGCAATTTAGAGATAAAATTGCATTGCAGTTGCGAAGTGTTTCATAATCAATGCTTTTTGCATGACTGATCTTTCTTGTTACTTTCCTTATATACATAGTATAATGTATAAGGAAAGTATTGTGACAGGGTCGAAAATTCGAATTCGAGTTTTTGACGGGAGAGCACGTTTCAAGCATCCCTGATCACGAATCGAACATTTTTGAGGTGATGTGTGTGTGCGTGTGTCAGTGAGTCTATGGCGACGATATCTCACGAACGAATGGAGCGATTCGAATGAAATTTGGTACAAAAATTACAATCCGTGAATACTGTAAGCCTATTGTTTTTAAACAAAATCGAATGTTCAGAACCCCCTAAATATTCGAGTGAAATTTAAAAAAAATCATAACCTTTAATAAAGTTACGCAAATAGACATTTCTTATGCAATTTTTCCTTAGAAAACGATTGATAGAAACTTTAGAAAGCTAGCACGAACAGTTCTCGAGATATTGCACATTTTTCAAATAAGTTTATTAAAAAATCCCATAAATTAAAAAAAATTATATATTAACTGTTGAGAAACATGTTCACTTTTCATATGTAATATCATTCTCGTGGATCTAGCTCGTTTCATTCATGAGAAAGGATATTTTAAGTAATACTTTTGTATTTGAAAGTCAATAGTCATTTATCTACTATAAGAATAACGTATTTCTCCGTCTATAACGCTTGGCGAGATTTTGGCGACGAATTTGGTGGAATGTCGACAACTTAGCGACTTTTTAAAATGTTGCTAAATTAACGAAAATCTCGCCAAATGGATAAAAATGACGTTAAATCAATGAAAATGACGACTAATTGACAAAAATTCATTATCTTGGAAAGAATACAAGTATCTCTACTATAAAAATAACATATTTTTTTTTACTGTAAAAGTAATAAATTCATTGCATTATATAAGGAAAGTCATCTGCTGCCCACAGATTTCTTTTAATGTAGGCATCAAACCGAAGAGGTTTCCGAGACTTTTGAAAAATATGATAGATTTTCAAATACTTGTAAAAAATCTAAATATATAATTTTTTTTTTTTTTTTTTTGGGGGGGGGGGGGGGGGGGGTAAAAAGAAGGGTGCGTAAAAATATATCTTCTGTTTATCACAAATCGATCGACGGAATACTACAGTATTAAATTTTATTAAAAAAAATTGCGGTATGGAAGTTTCGACTACATTAAATATCAATCATAGATCTGTTTCCACACACACTCAATTTAATTTAAATGAAGATGGGCTTTTCAAAAAGATTACAATATGATAAATATTGAAAAATCCACAGGGAAATAGCAGAAGTTGCCATCCGTAGATAAATGGCTGAAAGTTGGAAATAGTCCTTGAATAATTTATAGACACAGAACTGCAGTCGAATGCAAGTTTCGGTAGGCAGAATTGTCAAACATAAAAATCAACAATAAAGACTGCTCTATTATCTCTGATACAACGACATATGTGCAATTGTTAAAAAAGGGGTTTTCATATGAAAAGTAAGAGTGTTATTCATATTCAGAATCTGAAGGAACAAAGAAATGGAATGACCATTAAGGAGAATGACCAAGAGCTAATAATGATGCGGCTTTTATTTAAATCAAGTGATTTTTAATAAATATGTTAATTGATATATTTTGCTTTCCCGGCAATATATGGTAATGCATAGGGGAAGTATTGGAATCGTGTCGAAAATAGCAACTGGAGTTTCGACGGATCTACAAATTTTGGGACCTCTAGAACACGAACATTTCTTTAGCACGATGTCTGCTTGTGCAATGTATGTATCCACTCTAACTCAAAAATTAATTGACCAAAGGTAAGTCACTTGTGGGTGACCCTGGTGTTGATTAGATTTTGGTACGATTCGGGATAAAAAATAAAAAAAACTGCCTTTGGCATGGTGAAATGGCTCGCAAAAATCGCATGTATCGGCTCTAACTAAAAAAATAATTGATCAAATTTCACAAAATTTGGCAGATAGGCCAGTTTAGTGCGGATTAGATTTTGGTATGATTCGAAAAAAAAAAAGAACTTACCCTTTTTTTTACAAAATGACCAGCAAAAATCGTCAATATCTAAATTAAAAGACTAAGTATGCTCAAATGTAGCCATTAAATGCTTGTTTCATACGTAAATTTTGTCGATAAAAAGAATAAGACCAACCCCATTACTGTGGGACTAACCGTTCTCCAGATATTTTAGTTTTTTCGCGCTTTTGATACGCCACCTTTAAAAATATGTCCAGGTAACAAATAAAAAAGAAAATTGAATTAAAAGTGCAAATTTAGTATTATTTTGTGCAATTAAATTTAATTTAGTGCACTATTAAAGGAAAGATGAATGTAAGTTTATAGCGAATGTCATGTGCTGCCCACATCCTATTTCTTAATTTATACATCCAACAGATACCTTTCAAGCCGGCCGAGCGCCAGAAAAAACCATGTCAACCCTAAAGATAGAGCTCATCAAATAAGGGTTGCCATTCAATTTCTAAATTACGAAGTAATTTAAAACTAGACATCTAAAACCTTATATGAGCGAAATTAAGATGATTCCGAATCACATAAAGGATTTCGAAACCTGACAGGTGACTTGAGAGGGTTTAAGCCAATTAGCAAGGAGAAAACGGAATCCAGATACGTTCAGTGTCAGTTAACATGTGCTGTTCTACCTTTTGTTTCTCGTGAAAATGTGGGCTGTTAATAATTTTCTGATAAAATAGAATTATTTTTCATACTTACAGTACCCGCCTATAGGGGTTTTTCCCACACATAGGATCGATCTTAATTTTGGTATTGCTCCCAATAGACGAGTTCTGGAGTGTGAACTTGGCCAGTACAATTCCGTGTGGCCTGCGCTTAATCTTTAAGAAATTCAAAGCTCGCTACATGGCATGACTGAATTTGTCGGTGTTCATTTATTCGCGAAATTGTGACACATACCAAATTTTTTTGCTGCCATTGCAGTATCGGTGTATAATCGGTGTATGGTAACGAATGTGTGGCGGTTAACTATCGCCATTTATGCCACCCGCACCAAAACGAACTAGAAGCGGCGTTTCTCTATGTATCTGATAACTGAGGAAACCTTTAAGGAGGGGAGTGTGTGGCGGTTAACTATCGCCATTTATGCCACCTGCACCAAAACGAACTAGAAGCGGCGTTTCTTTGTGTACCTGATAACTGAGGAAACCTTTAAGGAGGGGAGTGTGTGGCGGTTATAGTTCGACTCCAACGAGAAGGCATTTGGGTCACGTGATTTTGGACGAATCCATTAGTTAAATTCAATGACAGGTAGAAACGTACTAGGAAGAACGGGTTTCCAGAATTGGCGCCTTTAGTGCGAATTAATAATGCACAATTTGTGCAGTACGAAAATGATTTATGCAGAACGATAAAGAGCTTTATATGTATAAGTGCATTCAGTGTTACTGTTGGGATGTGGTGGAAATGTTCTCTTCATAATGATTGAAATTATATTATAATAAAACAATAATGGTCGTAAATGTTTTGTTAAAATTGAAGAGTTCGGTTGTAATACTTTTCTTGTAACTTAAGCTATTTTATTTAGGAGAAATGCACAATGCGTTTCGTACGTATGAATAAATGATTCATCTCCTAAACGGAAAAATCTGATGTGGACAGCACATGCCTTCCCTACAGATTCATATTTATTTTCCTTATTTCTTTTATAATTCATTAATTTGAGTTTATATGCACAAACTAGCACGAATAATTATTTGAAATTACACTGAAATTGCAGTTTTAATTCAATTTTTTTTCCGGGAAACTTTGCAAAATTACTGAAAAGCTGTGTTTAAAAGTTCCAAAAATTTGTTGGTTGAGATTGTTATTGGGGTGCTTAAGAACTTTCCCAGAAATCTTGTAATGTACAGCTGCAGAAAAGAAACGCCCCACCCCATGTTATTCGAGCATCGTAAAAGAAAGTTAAAGATATCATTCATTATGAATAACGTCTGCTATAAATACAAGTGCATAGAATACGCATAAGGGATCATCTCCATATTTAAATAAGCACAAACTTCGAAATTCTCATTGGCAACACACGACTTTGACGTCATAAACAAATTCTAGACACTCAAATTAATCCAAATAATTTTTGTGCAGTTCCTATCTTTATATCCGGGGATATTCAATATTCCGAAATGTGCAAGTTTCAGAGGTCAACTCCATACTGAAAACCTCAATTTGAAGGGCGAGATATCGTTAATTGACCACAATTGTTCTAATAAAGTGAGTCATTTGCTATTTTACTGAAAAATATCTGATAACTCTATTCTGATATCTCATTTTGCATTTGGGAACATAAAATAAAAACCCTCTTCAATATTTGTTTTATGGGATTTTAAAATGGTCGAATTAATGGACGAATTAAGCAAATCAGAACATTATAATAACATTCGAATATGTCAAAGTGTTTTGACATATTAGTTAGTTTTGATATGTTAGACTGATGAGTTTAGTTCATCGAATAGATATTTGAACGCTGTCTAACAGTTCTAAAGTTGAAATAACTATCATACTAAACCGCAAATATGCAAATTAGTCCTTTGACGTAAAGCTATGTCTTATGGTAATTAATATCATATAATTTTATAATTTATTATTATAAATTTTTATACAGTTATTTTTTTATAAATATTTTATTATCATAACTTATCACTTATTTCAATAACTCCGGAACTATTAATCGTAGAGTAATAAATAATACATCATTAGATGGCTTATAGAGTCTCATTTATAATAATATAATTTTCAAACCCCCACCCCTACCTTAACCTTTTGATACAATTACTAAATGATGTTGATTAGGTTGCATCTATACTACACATTTTATATAAAATTTTATTAAAACTGGGTAAAAAGAAATGCCCTTTATATTAAATAAAGATTAATTTAAAATCAATATACCATTTTTAAATTATTCTTTTTTTTTTTCAATATACGATCTCTAAAATAATTCTGAAGATAAATATTTAAACATAGCGAAAGAACTACAGGGAGGAAACAGATGAAATTTTGCATACTCATATAAAATGTCTTTTTGAATTGTTTTCCATCAAAATAAGCCAAGATTGCTATTCATATATTTTTCAAATATTAATTTCATACAGAAAAAATATAAAAAATAAATGAATAAAAATGACATAATTGCGTTTGGGTTGCTTAGAAGCAACTTCGTATTAAAAAAAAAAAAAAAGCTTAAGAAGACACGAATAAAAGTCTGGGAAACTAATTTAACATTAGGAGCGAAAATTTTACATACTCATAACTCGGAAACGCCTCATTCAAATGACTTGAAATTTGGTATCGGAGGTTGAATTTTGAAAGATTCGAAATATGTTATTAAACTTGGTTGTAGCCATTGGAAATTTCGAAGTTTATGAGCGTTTTAATATGAAAACGGCCCCTTATACAAATATTATGTTATGTACATGAATTTATAGAGGACGTTGTTCCTAATTGAATGGTATCTTTAAATTTGCTCTACGATGATAGATGCTCAAATAATAGGAGGTGGGGCGTTTATTTTTTCAGCAGCTGTACATGTAAAATTAGACATCTTTTCGTTAGCAAATTTTAATTTTCCAATTCGCTCTAATAACAAATTGAATATGATGGTATGGTAACTCCAACAAGCGAAATTGCATTTTATTGGTAACTTCTGGATTTTTACTTTCCCTATATATATATATATATATATATATATATATATATATATATTATTTATTTACTTTTATCTTTTTTATTATTATTATATATATATATATTCAAGCATTTCTGAACTCGAATCGAGCGTTTTTGAGGTGATGGCTGTGTGTAAGTATATGTCTGTGTCTGGCCACTAGCAACTGTAGAGACGATACCCCATGAACGAATGAAGCGTTTCGAATGAAATTTGGTACAAAAATTACACTCGGTGAATACTAGAAGTCTATTTCAAACGCAATCGAATGTTCGAAACACCCCCAAATTTTTTAAAGAAATTTTGAAAAATTCATCAAAAAATCAAAACCTGCAATAATTTTACGTAAATAATCATTTTTTTTATGCAATTTTTCTTTAGGAAACGATTGACACAAATTTTAGAGCGCTAGCATAAACCGTTCTCGAAATAATTCAAATAAATGTATCAAAAAATCATATAAAATTAAAAAAATATTAAATATTGTGAAATATGTCCATTTTTCGTATGTAATATTATACAAAAAATTTGTTGACATCAATCCTGTGAATCTAGTTCGGTTCATTCACGAAAGAAGATACTTTGTGTAGAAGATTTGTATTTTGCCACCAACAGACATTTATATATAAGAATTGCTCTTTTCTAAATTTGTCTACAACGAGCAAAGGTTCGTGAGTGTATACGTTAGGTAATTTGACGAATTTCGACTCATTTAGCGAAATATTACCAACTTGGCGATATTTCGATCTAAATTAACGAAAATATCGTCAAAATTGCAAAAATGACGGTTAAGTTAATGAAAATAACGCCAAATTGATGAATTAATTATTAAAATATTTTATTAAAATATATTATTACTGAATGCGGATTCTATCAATATTGATAATTGTCAATTCTGAGTTGCATAAAATATCAGTTAATCGGTACTTCGAAATAGTTTTCGTCAAATGAACAATTCAACGTTAAAAACATTGTGCCGTGGATTTTATACCTCGTTTTTTCACTGTGAAAGAAGTAAATCCATTGCATTTATATGGGGTAGCTGACTACACCAGATTTTATTTTCCTGAGAAGGACGATATTTTAATCACAAAAAATGCTGAATGCGTAGAAACGACAAAACAGTCAAAACGAATGCTATTGTGTTACTATCTAACTCGAAGAATGGATCATGAATAGCTCAATATCTACAATATTAAGACAGATTGGGATACTTCATAATATATAGCATATTTCTGGTGGCAACAATAGAGTCACAAATCACGCAATGGGGGGGGGGGGGGTAAACATCTGGATATGCATTCAACAATACAGTCAAAACCAAAACTAGCGTAGTTTCACCTGTCCATTTTAAAATATTTTTAGTTCAGAAGATAATATAACTTTAATCTCACTTTAAATATGGTATATAAAAAAAAATACCTCTCTGTTTATCAGTTTGTCTCACTCACTAGGTGATAAGTTTCGCGACCTTAGCAAAAATTTGGCGAAGAATCACCAACTTGGTGAATAGGAAAATGACGCCAGATTCAAAGAAATTTACGGACGTTTAATTTCTTTAAAAATCTGTCGTTTTGTGGGAATCATTAATTGAATATGATGGATTCAATATACAGGGTTCCTAGTAGTCTTCAAGTACACAATAACTTTGTAAGGAAAGGTTCATGAGCGTATACGTTAGGTCTTTTTACAGTAAAGGGACCATGTTCGATCGAAAAAGTGATTGAAGCGCCCCCTAGCGGGAGATTTAAAAAGTTAGGATATCGAACTTAGCAACAAAACGAGGCAGACTAAAAAAAACTAATTACAAAATTATAGAGCATTGTCTAATATCGCGTTCCCTAAACTGTGTTCCACGAACCCTGAAGTTCCGCTATCCAGTTTTATGGATCCCGTGAAAAAAAATCTACAATGGCAGACAATCCGCCATTTAAGTTGGCTGTCAAGAGGCAAACTTGTCGTTTGCAAAACAAGGCTGTTTGCTTTGCGATCTGGGGTCATGGTACCTATTTCTTTCTGAATCCGCCTTCAATCTTTCTGTTGACTTAATGATCTTAAGTGATGATCTTGAGTGATGAACTTGATTTACAGCCCCCGACTTATCTTGCTGATGTTTTTATTTGCATTAACGAACTAAATTTATCTCTTCAGGGAACTGTTGTTACTGTGATATCTGTTTTAGACAAAATTGATTCCACTTTGGAAAAAAATAGCACTTTGGAAACCACGTGTAAAAAAAAAACCATTACAGAGTATTCTCCTTACTGTTTATGCCTTTGAAATAGAATATGAATACTCCTTATGTGCCAAATACATTCAGAAATAACAAGCCACCTCAAGGACTTACTCTTTCATAATGGTAAGTATATATTTTGTATTTCCCCCTATGTAAAGAGGATATCTGTTGATTGCGAAATCTCTTTGTAGCTTCTGTTACAAATACAGCACTGCCTATTAGTGAATGTTATAGATTGAGCTAGGATGGAGTTAGGGGCTGTAAGAAGTTTCAATAGCACTCTCAGCGATTTCCCTGTGTACATTGGTGTTACATATTGCAACTGAAATTATGAGAGATAAAGGGGCTTCAGCACCCCCAAACAAAAAATCCTAGCTACGCCTATGTATACTACTAAAACGTGATCGCGTATGTATGTAACCACTATTCCGAAGTTCCTACTCGGCGTCAGATCGCGATTCTTTTTTAGATTTTTAATTATTTGTAAAAAACCCATTTTCCATTGAAACCCACCCAGGACTCTTTCTGCTTTCATACCCGCTATCACTTCCTGGAGGTCCAGATAGCTATCGACGTGCGGGAGGGTATGGCAATAAAAATACAGATTTCTAAAATAAAATATCGCGTTTTGCAGATAAAACTTTTAAATACAAGATTGTAACAGTATTATAAGCATTCCCTGAAAAAATCGCTTTTCTACAATAGGAACTTCAAAAGTTAGGAATTAAAATTAAAATTCTATTTCAATAAAAATCGATTCATATTGAAACGGTCGGGATAACGGGGGGGGGGGGGGGATTTAAGATCATCGTTCTTATAAAGTTATTTGTTAGAAAAGGGCTTAAAATCGTGTTGGAAAAGTTTGCTAAAGGCTGAGAACTTGCTAAAGAACTGATTGCTACAAAAAACTGGTTGCTATATATAGTGACTACTAGCGGGAAAAGCCCATTAGTGGTGAATGTGAACAGTTGATAAACATATCTATAGCATATCTAGTCTGAATGAGTTTCCAGCAAAGTTTCGAAACGTGTGATGAAGTTGCTTTGCAACAACCTATTTGTGTGAAGTAGCTTTTTCAAAATACATATGTTTTGACAAAAAGCAACAAAGGAGCCGCCTCAATGTTGAAGCTAAGATGCAATTCAGCTCCAAATGTCAAACATAAAGCCAGACATTAAAAAGCTTTGTGCGGAAAAGAACTATCACTCATCACATTACTATTAAAAATAATTAATTCTGTTTTATTTTACACTAGATGCATTTTTTAACTTTAAAGCATCTTTGAAATTTGTTGCTAAAAGAGGAAGTGATTTTAAAATATCACCGAAGCGAATGGTCTTGTGTGTGTAGAAGCATTAGTTGAAAAAATAAGCTGTGAGCGTCAAGGGATTCCACGACATCATTCATAAAATATAAAGGGTTCCGTGGTATAGAAAGTTTGGGAACCACTGGTCAAATGAACAGGCATCGAAAAAAAATTGTTACAGAAGGCATTCTTTTGACACACATTAGCGAATGACTGTCCTATTAAAGAATGCTAAAATATACAACACTTATATATGCACAGGAATCTAATGCACAGTCTGTTCTAACTGATATTGCCGGTGTCACAGTCCCTGGTGATACGACTTCTTGAGAGGTATTTATTGCCTTTCATATACGTGTTCCTGATGTCGGTTCCTACTTATTAGATAATCCACTATAACTTTGTGATTGACATTTACCTTCTGCCTGTCTTTGTTGCCGAGTTCGTTATCCTAACTTTTTAATTCTCCGATAGAGAGACGCTATAATTATTTTTATTTGATTGCGCATGTGGTCACTTTACTATAGACAGATCTAATGTGTACACTCTTAAATACATCGAAATATGCATGTTTTATTTATATTTTTATTTTTTCATTTCGCCGCTTCCAAAAAACGGAGATTATCAATTCTATAAATATAGCAAAAATATGGGCGTACATCTTCGCAATCTAACAAAAATTAATTGGAGTGTGAATCAACTCGAGTATCCATAGAATTTTATATATATATATATATATATATATTAAAAATAATAATAATAATAATAATAATAATAATAATCTTGAAAATCGGCAATGTATGTCAAATGATTACAATTACCCTTCACTTTAAAGGGCTTGAAAAATGTTACGATTGATACCATACGTGATAATGTACCCCCTCAGGTGTGTGTGTGTGTGTGGGGGGGGGGGGGGGGGAGATTGATGTCACGAACACAAACATTATATTGTGGCTATTTCATTAAAACGGTTGAAACCGTTACGTTTCGCGATCATTGAGCCATAAATAACACATTTTATGCACATTTATATCAAATTTTGTCGTATGCTACTCCGTTAGGAAAGTATAAAATTTCGAAGTTTTCGCTCGAATTAAAAAAGATTCTATCTAGTTCTAAAAAATTTTCATAACAAAGCTGGATATACAGTTTCATGATATTTGTCGTAGCTAATGTGTACACAAGAAATTGACTACAGATAGACGGGCATCACTCCAAAAATAGTCCAAAAGTGTTCAGGAAGTCTTAAAACATATACTGGTATGAAAATCTCGAATTCGAAAATTTTCGGGAAAACAATACTTTCTCTATACTATTTTACATAGTATAAGAAAAGTAAAAATTAAATTAGTCTATTTTCTGATAATTATCAGCCAAAAGTATTAAAAATCGAAATTTTCAATATTGCTCTTTCTCCGGTTAGATGGTCGTTGCTATGGGGAGAAGTGGATGTTTGTGCGAAGCAGTGGCAAACCCGACCGGTGCATTCCCGACCGATTGAAAAATCGTTGCAAAACCGACCGAATTCTAAATTTAGGAGGGGGGGGGGGAACAAAAGACCGGGGTACAATGCATTTCCTGGAAGGTTTCATTTCCTGAGTTAATCAATTTCGAGGCATTTATCGAGCAAACGAAGCAAACAGCTTGGCCGTACGCAGTTGTGGAAAGTTTCACTCATCATTTGCAGTTCGATTTGGTGCGCAATAATTTTAGTCCTTTTGACAATTTCAAGTCGTAATGGAAGAGCTGAAAATAATTGAAACGAATCACGGAAAGCCATGTGCTTTATATAAAGGCTACGAATATCGCATCCATAGAGAAAATAAATGTGGGACAATCATGTGGCTATGTAGAAAAGAAAGAAGTGAGAAGTACAAAGGACGGATTTTAATTAAGGAAGATGATGTAATGAAGGAAACTTCCCACATATGTAAGCCTGATTTGGCGACAACAGATGTGAAAAGTTGTCTTCACAGAGCTAAAAAAAGAACTAGAGAAGAAGATACTGCAATACCATCAATATATAAAGAAGATATCGGCAGCATTTTAAACAAAGGATATGAGTTTGTGACAGAAATTCCCGTATATACGTTACCGGCAATGTATGAAAGCCGGCATTCTATACAATACCTAGGCATTATATAGAATACCGAAAACTGGTCGGCAATCTATGAAACGATTAAAATTTCACAGATTTCCTAGGTATTCTATAGAATGACAAATGACAAATCGGCAAAGTATGAAATACATCTCCGATTCATTCCTTTTTTCATATTTTGCCTAAACAGCATTTGTCATTCTATAGAATGCCTAGGTATTATATACAATGCCTAGGGAAAGTATATAACAATTTTCATATTTCATACTTTGCATAAAAAAGGCCGGTATTCTATAAAATGCCTAGGTATTCTATAGAATGCCGGCATTTCATACATTGCCGGTAACATAATCGGCAATGTATGAAAGCCGGCATTCTATAGAATACCTAGGCATTTTATACAATACCGAAAACTGGTCGGCAATCTATGAAATGATTAACATTTCACACATTTCCTAGGCATTCTGTAGAATGCCAAATGACAAACCGGCAAAGTATGAAATATATCTCCAATTCATTCCTTTTTTCATACTTTGTCTAAATAGCATTTGTCATTCTATAGAATGCCTAGGTATTATATACAATGCCTAGGGAAAGTATATAATAATTCTCATACTTCATACTTTGCCTAAAAACGACCGGTATTCTATAGAATGCCGGCATTTCATACATTGCCGGTAACATATCCATCCACTAATCATACTTTAAATCGTATTAGAAGAAAAGAACAAGGATTCCAAGTGGAGCCGAAAGCGCTAAGGATATTTTACTATCTCAAAGATTGTTGACCGTTAAAGATGGTGCTGAGAATTTTCTTTTAGCTGATGATGAAAGGGTTGGGAGAATTGTCATATTTGCTACTCAAAAAGAAAAGACACTTTAGCTGAGAATTCACACTGCTTTGTATGGCACCTTTAAAAGTTGTTCCCAACAGTTCAAACAGATTTTCACTATTCGCGTGGACATTGGAAGTTCAAAAGAAGAAACTAATATAATTCCTGTTGTTTACGGGTTGTTTACCAGATAAAAGAAAAGTTACGTATGAAAGGTATTTTGCTCTTGTGACGGAGAAGATTCCAAACTGGAAACCCAACGAAATAAAAATTGACTTCGAAGAAGGAGCAGTTTTGGCAATGCGAAATATATTTCCAAATGCAGTTATTAATGGCTGTCATTTTCATTTCACCCAATGTTTATGGCGTAAAGTGCAAGAATTCGGACTGGTTCGTCAGTATACTGAAAACGAGGAAATTCGTCTCCATATAAGAATGTGCGTAGCTCTTGCGCATTTACCAGTAGATGATATTGAGGAAGGATGACTGTGTATTCAAGAAAAAATACCTTCAGAATACCTCTGCAGAAGTTTTACGATTATTTTGTTTCTCAGTGGATGCAAAACACTGCTTTCGCAATAGAAACATGGAACTGTTTCAAAGCTCGTCACCGAACCAATAACGCCGTAGAAGAATGGCATTTTAAACTCAACTCGATAATGAACAGACCACAGCTAAACTTTTCGAAAGTAGTCACAGCTTTAAAGAAGCGGAATACTACGATTATGTAATTGACAGAAAATACCTAAATTTAGAAGGAAAGAAAAGAAAACTTAAGTACGTAAAAGTAGATGAACAAATTAAGAATACACTCGAAGCGTACAATTTGAACAAAGACATCCGAAAATGCCTTACAATCCTTTCATACGTACAGAAATTGAATTAAATTTCATACGCACAGAAATTGAATTAAATTTCATACGTACAGAAAGTGAATTAAATTTCATACGTACAGAAATTGAATTAAATTTCATACGTACAGAAATTGAATTAAATTTCATACGTACAGAAATTGAATTACATTTCATACGTACAGAAATTGAATTACATTTCATACGTACAGAAATTGAATTAAATTTCATACGTACAGAAATTGAATTAAATTTCATACGTACAGAAATTGGAATTTAAAAAACACATAAAATATTTAAAACAAATTAAAAAAAACACATAAAATATTTTTTTTAAATTTAAAAGCATATAAAATACATCACAAAAACAATTTTTAAACACGCCAGTAATAATAATACTGCCAGTCCTAAGCCTGGATAAGGTGAAGGAAAATTGATTTAAATTCAGAAAAATAAACAGAAATAATAAAAAAATTTAAAAAGCACATAAAAAAAAAACAACTTTTAAACACGCCCAGTACAATCCCCCCCCCCTCCCCTGTTAACTACTATGAATCTTTAGTTACCCCCTCAATTTAGAATTTGGCCGGTTTTGCAACGATTTTTAATTCGGTCGGGAATGCACCGGTCGGGTTTGCGACGACCCAGTTTGTACAGATATGTGACAAATTGTTTCACGCGTCTATACATACGTTGAAACTTGAGGATTTGGATTGAAACGAAAGGAAGAAATGATTTTGGTTCAAAACTGGCGATTTGAAAATTGAGTGGTGTTATCTATATTATTTAAGTAGCGGTTGCTTATTTAGTGCCCGGGCAACGGCGGGTAATTCGTTCGAATTAAAAATATTGCTATGCACAGGTAACAGCCGATTACGTCAAAGATTTGAAATTTGCGTTCTGAATATACACGATATTCGAATATGTTTACCTAATGATGTTGTTTTAACAACACAGCCGTTACCAAGAAACGACAAATCAATGTCCCTTTTCGACCAGTCTAGTAGGAAATATAATTATTGTACTATCACATCGATTAAATGATTTTTTCTTTCTTTACAACCATGTAAAACAGGAGCGAAAGTAGTTTTCTTACACTGACATCACGCCATTTTAACGATTTAAAAAGAGTTTGCACGCAAATTTTAAATAAAAATTTTCCGAGTTTTATAAAAGAATTTTTGCAAATTTCTTCCAGACTTACTATACGATTCGAAAGTTATACTGGAATTAGTTAATTAGTCAAACTTTTCTTAGTTTTTATAACAGTAAAAAAAAAGTTTTACAAATTATGCACACAGTAACAGTGGGATTAGAATTTAAGTTATTTAAATTAAACTACATACTTGCATAAAAGAAAACAGGCATGTTTATTGCGAAATTTGATATAAAATGATCATTGCAGAGTTAATCCTAAAAGCATGAAATCCTTCAGCAAAAATTTGGCCTGTTGGGGCACCTCACAGATGTTTTTTGAAGCAATTGCTATATGTTATGATTTTAATTGCTTTAGATGTTAGATTTAAGCCTTTGTAACTCAAAAAAACCTTTAAATATTTCATCCTTTAAAATGTTAGAATTTTTTTCCCCAGATTTTTCACTACAAATTAAATAAATGTGTATTGTATAAAAGTTTTTTTTTTCCTTAAAAGCAGAGTCTGTTATGTTAATTATTTAAATTGGGAAATACACTCTAAGACAAAAAAAAATCGACGCACCAAGAAAGAATTATCCAAATGAGACAAAATTTGGTATATGTAATATGAATGTACAGAAAAAGAAATGATTAGAATTTCAGAGCAATTGGATGATTTATTGCACTGAAAGATCTACACAAAGTGAGCATGTCAATATGGCGTTGGTCCACCTCTGGCCTTGATACAAGCTGTTACCCGACGTGGCATTGATGCATAAAGTTGCCGGATGGTGTTCTGAGGGATGTCGATCTAAATGTCCTCCAATTAATGAGCTAATTCGTCTACATTCTGGGATGGTCGCAGGTGACGCCCCATCTCAGCCCAAATATGCTCAATAGGTGAGAGATCTGGGGGATCTGGCTGGTCAAAGTGTCGAAAACCCGGACCATTCGACTCGCCCTAGGGCATGAGCAGCAAATTGAGTGGCCGGGAACAGGCCAAGGAAGTGTGGAATGTGGAAGACCCAGGCCGTCCGACTCATCCGAGGATTTGAGTAGCTGGTTGGACGACCGGGAAAGGAAGCTAGCAGGTGCCGACTTCCAAGGACAGCGACCGCTCTGGAGGTTTATTAAAAATCCAGTTTTTTAAAGTTTAAGAATAAATTCGTAAGACAGACAGTTTTACAGACAAGAAATACGGACATAACGAAGACAGGTACTGTAAACAGACACAAATATGGACACGAAACATTCAGAAAAACATCAAGGATAATAATAATGAGACATTGCACAACATGATATAGATGATGAAGTAAATACAAAATGACATGGGAGGTTGATAATAAAAGATGAAAGTGTTTTCAATTTAACAGTAGTGTTATCAGTTATCATATTTACAATTTAATATATACAAGTTTGTACAAACAAAAGCAGGAAAAAACAGAGAGGCGTGCCGTGTGTGGCTTGGCATTATCTTGCTGAAAAGTTAGCCCGGGGTGTCGCGAAAGGAATGACAATACAACGGGTTGTAGAATGCCGGCAATGTATCGCTGTGCTATTATGGTGCCACGGAGGACTATCAAAGGGGTCCGGCTATCAAACGAAATGGCACCCCAGACCATAACTCTCTGTTGGCGTGTGACAGTAAGAGCAGGATCCTGACGATGTCCGGGCTGTTTCCAGACTCGTCTGCGCTGGTCGTCGGAACTCAGTTCAAAACGGGACTTATCACTAAAGACAATTCATTCCCAATCTGAACAATTCCAAGTTGATCGGGTCCGGCACCATTGCAATCGCTGTTGACGGTGCATACTGGTCAGTGGTAGGCGACGTAATGGGCGCAGCAAGTATAGATTCCACTTCCGTAGTCTTCTATTAATGGTCCGGGTGGTGACTTCCGTGTTTGTTACACATTGGATGGTTGATAACGAAGAATCTCGTGCTGTAACAACTGCTCTGACAATCGTTCTATCTTTCCGTTCTGTCGTCGCTCTAGGCGGTCCGCTGCAATCTGCCATTCCGGACTTATACCTGCCAACATCGTCTAATTGCTGCATAGCTCCTACCCAAATACCGATCTATGTCGGTGTGTCCATCCAGCCTCCAACAGTCCGACCGCACGCCTCTTTCAAGCTCCTTCATATACTCTTAGTGGCCGCGAATTCGTCGGCGAGGCATTGTTGCAATCAAGATACGTAAACGCAATCGAAATCCACTGCACGTTTTATTCCTGAAAGCGAGGTTCGATCCTTATATACACCACCATGGTGCTCAGTTTCAATGCGCTGTAGTTCCGACTATTATTGGCTGCGAATTTTTGATCATTTGCATATTCGGTCGACAGGTGTTTGCATGTACAGTTTCATTACCATTGGATTATTTTGCGGGGTGCGTCGATTTTTTACTTTCCTTATATACATAATGCATAAGGAAAGTATTGTGACGGGGTCGAAAATTCGAATTCGAGTTTTCGACGGGAGAGCACGTTTCAAGCATCCCTGATCACGAATCAAACATTTTTGAAGTGATGTCTGTGTGTGTGTCTGTGTGTCAGTGAGTCTGTGGAGACGATAACTGACGAACGAATGGACCGATTTGAACCAAATTTTGCACAAAAATCAGAATCCGCAAACACTGGAAGCCTATTGTTTTTATACGCAATCGAATATTCAGAACCCCCCTAAATTTTCGAATGACATTTTGAAAAAATCGTCAAAAAATCAAAACCACTAATAAAGTTACGCAAATGGACATTTCTTATCTAATTTTTTATTAGAAAACGATTGGCATAAATTTTAGAACGCTAACATGAACCGTTCTCGAGATATTGCACTTTTTTAAAAAAAAATTATCAAAAAGTCATATACAATAAAAAAAAATATTTCCTATTGAGAAACATGTTCACTTTTCATATGTAATACCATGCGATAAATTGGGTGACATCATTCTCGTGGATTTAGCTCGTTCCATTCATGAAAAAAGATACTTTGAGTAATACTTTTATTTTTGAACGCCAATAGTAATTTATCTGCTGTAAGAATAACTTATTTCTTCGTTCATAACGCTTGGCGAGATTTTGGCGACAAATGTGGCGGAATGTCGCCAACTTGGCGACTTTTTAAAATGTTGCCAAATTAACGAAAATCTCGCCAAATGGATAAAAATGACGCTAAATCAATGAAAATGACGACCAATTGTCGAAAATTCAATATCTTGGAAAGAATATTTGTATCTACTATACGAAAAACCTATTTTTTTTACTGTAAAAGTAGTAAATTCATTACATTATATAAGGAAAGTCATGTGTTGCCCACATCAGATTTTTTTTTTGTCTTAGAGTGTATAACCAAAATCTGTAGCAAAAAAGTTTACAGTAATGCTTTATCCATTAAAGGTACTGTCACCTTGGGAGGGTTTTGGCAAAATAAATACCTGGAAGGTATTTATTTTGCCAAATATATTTTGAAAAATATATAATAATTTATATTTTGAAAAATATATTTCGATGGTCTAAATGATTACAATTATAACATGTTAACTTTTATTTTAAAGAGCTTGAAGAATTATGTCGATTGATAACAAATTTGACAATGTATCACCTCGGGTTAGTAACTTGGCCCCCCAAGGGAGAGGGGGAGGGAATGATATCACGAACACAAAAATTGTATCGAAGCTATTTTTTATGATTGAAACTTAAGTTTCGTAATCACTGAATACATAACACCTTTTATGCATAATTATGCAAACTTTTGTCCGTCCCTGTTAAGAAAATATAAAATTTCAAATAAATTTTGAAGCTTTTCGCACTTTTCGGATATAAAGTTTCATGAAAATCCATTAATATTTGTGGTAGCTGTCGTTTACACAAGAAATTGACTACAGACAGACATCACTCTAAAAATAGTCAAAATGTGTTCATGAGGTGTCCTGAAACATATATTGGCATTGAGATCTCGAAATCGAAAAATTTCGTGAAAACCTTATCTATTCTATAGTATACCATGAAAAGTAAAAATCAATAACTAAAAAGTACCCTCCACTATGAAAACATTTGCTAGGACTTTTAGCATTAACATGCAATGTTTTCTTTCTTTTGATATTCATTCTTTCTTATGTATTCAAGGTACATATTTATTTTTAACACTTTACAACAAAGTTGAAAAGTGTTTATGACTTTTTACATTCTGTCTGTCTGTCTGTCCGTTAGCACGATAACTGCCGTAAAAATGACTTAATCAAAATGAAATTTTAGTATGTTGTTCAGACGGTCTGTAGGACCTATGGGAATATAAATGAATAATACCACCCAATTAGTTTTGGATTGAACCCGGGTTTACAAAGTGAAATACATTGAACCCTATGGGAATTAATTTTTCAAACATTTTTTAAGCGGATTTAAAATTCACAAATTGCTTCGAAAATTTTAGGTAATATTCAAATTGTTCCATAAAATATATAAAAAAAAATTCAGCGAAATATATTAAGTAGTTTTTTAAATAAAAATTAAAATAATAATTACATCTCTTATATGAAACGATCACGTGACCATGATATGAAACGATCACATGACCCACTTCAAAATGATATATGGCATCCATCTTGTTTCAAACTCGTGATTTTTTTAAGTTCTTTTTAATTTATATTGAGTGTTGTATCCGTCCTAAAACTACTTTATTTTTGCTTAAATTCTGTGCATCTACATACTGAAACAACGCAATGACAATATATTTGAGTTTAAATGCTCATCTAAATTTGATTATTTCTACAACTAAGCCTATTTTTCACCTATGTAAAATGTAAACAGCAAAATATGTAGAATGAGTTGTATTAGAATTCCTGTATTTTTTTAACACAAAATAATTTAGTCCATGGAGTCTGCATGGCTGATATGAATGAAATATTAATTGATTTTATAAAGAGAAGGACGATTTTTTTCGATGAAGTTTTAAGCATAGAGTTTAATTATTTGTAGCTCCATGGTCTTAAATAAAATGCTTAAATAAAATAAATTATTATAGTATTGTGATGAATGAAATGAATGGGAGAAAGTTATGAATGAAATCCTGCTTTTATAGAGAGATCCAGGCGTGTTATTTTTTCTATGACGTCATTTGAATTAATTTCAGTTGTTTTCGATGAAGTTTTCAAATATAATAAATTATCGTAGTATTATGATAATTCTAAAACTATTACCGAGGAATGTATAACATTTTAGAGATGTTTAAACCAGGCAATTTATATTTCAATGCCGTCATTTGAATGAAGTTCATTTTTTTCGATGAAGTTTTAAATTTTCAAATATAATAAATTAATGCAGTATTGTGATAAGTTTCAAAATATTACCGAGGAATGTATTGCATTTTAGACTTGTTTAAATAAAATTGCATTGAAGTTGGAAAGTATTTCATAATCAATGCTTTAAGCATGATTAATCTTTCTTGTTTAAATTTTCACCCTTTCATACGCTATTTCGCTATTAAAAGTCTGCTATAATAAAAATTTACATTGAAACGTTAATAAAACTGTAATATGCTTATGCAGTTGCTTTCCTTTAGCATGCTGAAATAAATTCCTGTTACTAAATAACGCATATTCAGTTTTATAGTCAGTCAATATCAATAGCAATTATCAACAGCAATCAGTGCAATTTTGTAGTTATTCATAAAATTGAATCGTAACAGTTTTTGAAACAGTACAAACATATTTTATTTATAAATATAGTAAGCAAAAAAATTATATTTTAAAATAATATATATTTATATTTGTGGATAAAAACTCAGTTTGTAAAATAGAATTAAAAACGATTTCAAAGGCAAAATGAGCCTTCTTTTGGTTAAGAGAAACAAAACAGTCATTTTAAAAAGGGGGGGGAAATAATCAGAAAAATATCAATAGACAAATGTTTTCATTTTGCTTACTTTTTTAAATAAGTATTACAGTTTTTACAAAAAATGTAAGAAACTGATTTATAATATTACTCTTCATTTTTTTAAATGTATTCCTTACTTCGGAAAATTACTCCTCACATTTTAGGAAAGGAGTAAAAACACCTCTCAAAAAATTGTGTTAGAATGTGCGTGAGGTTTGGACATGGCAACTCAAGAACGAATGCATCTATTCCTTTGAAATTTTATGTGGAAATATTATATTAAAAAATTATAACTAGATATACTCGTTTGTAATCCAAACGATTAGAAACCAGATTCTTTGAAAGTGCCAATACACGGCTTTGCTGACCACTTGTCAATTTATATACGAAATGATAGTTTATAAAATACATATTTTTTTCTTTTACACTGGCACTGATTGTGATATAAATAGATATAAAAAATGTGAAATATAAGCGTGAGAAAGTAGAGAAGACTAACTATTTTTACTTTCTCGTGCTATACAGTATAGAGAAAGTATTGTTTTTATGCAAAAAAGTAATCAAAGAAAGTATGTTTTTATGTTCTTTATTTTCGATTTCGAAATTCTGATGTCAATATATGTTTTATGACTTCCTGAACATGTTTTGACTAATTTTAGAGTGATGTCCGTCTGCGGTCGATTTCTTGTGTAAAAATAAATATTGTGTTCAAATAATAATAGATTTACACGAAACTTTAAAGCCTGCTTTGTCGTCGAAAAATTTTCGAAATTCGAGAATTTCGCAGATTTTTTTGAAATTCGAGCAAAGACTTCGAAATTTGTTCGAAATTTTATATTTTCTTAGAAAAGGTAAAAAAAAAAAAATGGACAAAATTTGATATAATTATGTATAAAAGGGTAATTTATGGCTCAATGATCACGAAACTTAATACAATAGTTTCAATCATTATAGTGACAAATAGCCGCAATACAAATTTTGTATTTGTGATATCATTAACCCCCTCAGGGGAAGGGAAGATATATTGCTAAGTTTGGTATTAATCGATAGATTTTTTTTTTCAAGACCTTTAAAATTGTAACAAGCTACAATTGCGATTATTTGGACCAACAATACAGATTTTCCAAAATTTTCTTGCAAAATTTGCAGGGGAAAAAATATTACTTTGGTAGAATACCACGCGGGGCTGAAAGTAGGAGAATAAACAGGGTGTCCCCAAAACATTGACCTCGGCTTTTATTCCTTAAATATTGATCTTAGACATATATAATAAATTACAAAGTTGCGTAAAAAAAGGTATGGGATTTTATGAAATCGATAAAAATTTTCAGGGGATTAAATTTGAAGAAATACAAAATATAAATTTTCATAAAGCCCCCGTACAAAAACATTTCCAATGAGTAAAATGTGCAAGTTGGTCAGGGATTAATCACAAATTAAAATGTAAATGTTTACAACAAGAGTACAAATGACGCAACGCAAAAATGCATCATAGGCAAATAATATCTGCCTCTTATCTTTAATGGATCTTTGGCATGGATGGAAAACATTTTGAACAAGATTTGTAATCTCTGTGTAAAGTTATCATTTTTACACAATGTAGATACTTTTATACCAATAAATAGCAAAATTATTAAATAATTTGTGTATGACCCCTGAAACGCGCTCTGCCGACATGATTTTTCCCCTCTGAGAACCCATGTCGATACATCGAAAAGTAGTTTAAATCAGCTTATTTGTCTTTTCATATCTCTGGGACTTTTTATGATAAAATGCTGAAATTTTGTACATCACCTTATTAGTGTATGGGGCACATTTTACTCATTGGAAATGTTTTTGTAAGGGGACCGTATAAAAATTTAAATTTTGTATTTCTTAAAATTTAATTCCCTTGAAAATTTTAATCGATTTCATAAAATTCTGTACCTCTTTTTACGCAACTTTGTAATTTAATTATATATGTCTAAGATCAATATTTAAGGAATAAAAGCCGAGGTCAATGCTTTTGGAACACCCTGTATAAGATATTTTACCTTAGTAGAAAAGTTGCTATCGCCGCGGGAAGAAATAAAAGACAAAAACCAATGACTTGCCATCCAGATACTACGAATGAACGGTAAAAATCACGAAAGAAAGTGAGAATAGCAGAAAATAAAGAATAAACGAAATGAAAACAGGGCGGTATAAGAGAACGAATAGCAGCAAACAAATGGCAACTTTTCTCCTACCAGCAGCCACTTGTACTATTCTATCACAGTTGCCGAACTCTCTTGAATACGCTTCTTGTTTGTCCTGAAGAATAAGGCTGTTTTCTGCCTTCGAAATCGGTTGGCCCCTATATATTTTTTGTGTATGTTGTATTTACAAAGTTTCAATATTATTTAGATTTTATTACAACATTTTTGAGTGCTATTTTATTACATTTTTACTTTCCTTATATACATAATGTATAAAGAAAGTATTGTGACGGGGTCGAAAATTCGAATTCGAGTTTTCGACGGGAGAGCACGTTTCAAGCATCCCTGATCACGAATCAAACATTTTTGAAGTGATGTCTGTGTTGTGTGTGTGTGTGTCAGTGAGTCTGTGGAGACGATAACTGACGAACGAATAGACCGATTCGAACGAAATTTGGTACAAAATCACAATCCGTAAACACTGCAAGCCTATTGATTTTATGCGCAATCAAATGTTCAGAACCCCACCCTTAAATTTTCGAGTGAAATTTTGAAAAAATCGTCAAAAAATCAAAACCAATAATAAAGTTACACAAATAGACATTTTTTAGGTAATTTTTCATTAGAAAACGATTGACATAAATTTTAGAACGCTAACATGAACCGTTCTCGAGATATTGCACATTTTTAAAAAAATGATCAAAAAGTCATATAAAATAAAAAAAAAATATTTCCTATTGAGAAACATGTTCACTTTTCATATGTAATAACAAGCGATAAATTTGGTGACATCGTTCTCGTGGATCTAGCTCGTTCCATTCATGAGAAAAGATACTTTGAGTAATACTCTTATATTTGAACGCCAGTAGTCATTTATCTGCTATAAAAATAATTTATTTCTTCGTCCGTAAAGCTTGGCGAGATTTTGGCGACGAATTTGGCGGAATGTCGCCAACTTGGCGACTTTTTGAAATGTTGTCAAATTAACGAAAATCTCGCCAAATGGGTTAAAATGACGCTAAATCAATGAAAATGACGACTAATTGTCGAAAATTCAATATCTTGGAAAGAATATAAGTATCTACTATAAGAAAGACCTATTACTTTCCTTATATACATAATGTATAAGGAAAGTATTGCGACGGGGTCGAAAATTCGAATTCGAGTTTTCGACGGGAGAGCACGTTTCAAGCATCCCTGATCACGAATCAAACATTTTTGAAGTGATGTCTGTGTGTGTGTGTGTGTGTCAGTGAGTCTGTGGAGACGATAACTGACGAACGAATGGACCGATTCGAACGAAATTTGGTACAAAAATCACAATCCATAAACACTAGAAGCCTATTGTTTTTATTGACAATTTATTAAAACGATTGTTTTTATTGTTTTTATTAAAACGATTGACATAAATTTTAGAACGCTAACATGAACCGTTCTCGAGATATTGCACATTTTTCAAAAAAATTATCAAAAAGTCATATAAAATAAAAAAAATATTTCCTCTTAGGAAACATGTTCACTTTTCATATGTAATACCATGCGATAAATTGGGTGACATCATTCTCGTGGATCTAGCTCGTTCCATTCATGAAAAGATACTTTGAATAATAATTTTGTATTTGAACGCCAATAGTCATTTGTCTGAGTTAAGAATAACTTATTTCTTCGTCCATAACGCTTGACGATATTTTGGCGACGAATTTGGCGGAATGTCGCCAACTTGGCGACTTTTTAAAATGTTGCCAAATTAACGAAAATCTCGCCAAATTGATAAAAATGACGCTAAATCAATGAAAATAACGACTAATTGTCGAAAATTCAATATCTTGCAAAGAATATTAGTATCTACTATAAGAAAAACATATTTTTTTTACTGTAAAAGTAGCAAATTCATTACATTATATAAGGAAAGTCATGTGTTGCCCACATCAGATTTATTTTTTACTGTAAAAGTAGTAAATTCATTGCATTATATAACGAAAGTCATGTGTTGCCCACATCAAATTTTTAATTTAAGTGCTTAGATGCTTCGAATTAGTTATAATTGCCTCCCTCGGTTTAAAGAATTTATTGCATTTGCACAGTAAGACCCAATTTTCTTATTGGCCTTATCCATACGAGCCCAATATTCAACCCAGCAACAAGTACCCAAATATCGATTCTTCATCAAGGGATCGAATGGAATACAAATGAAACCAAATTCATTAAACAAAACCCCTTTGTGGTGGAGAATTAAGTATCTTGCTTTCATTATCAGCCGTGCTGAAGAATGAAAAGCGGATATAGATTGAGTGCCTTATCAACTGCGGCTAATCTAACAAAAAAGCCATTGTAATAAAATTGAATTGTAGTTTCAATGAGAATCTCTCCATTTTCATCTAATTCTCGTTGCTAAATAATCTTTTGCTCCCAGCCCTGGATTTTACTTCCGATGCTAAGAGAAGGGGGTCATTCCTCTATTTAACACTTTAGCTTGCGTGATCTGATCCATAAGATTTAAGAAATATGTACTGTGACATTTTGTGTATATACTTTATGAAAAAACTAGAACTATAAAGATGGATTTTAGGTTTTAATTTACATTATTAGATCCTGAATTATTAGAAATCAAAGATTTTTACACCAGTATCTTACATTTTCTGTAAAATTTCATTACCTTACGCTATTACGTACGTCATGACTATGTTTTTCTCCTTTTCATGCATTTTTACTTTCCTTATATACATAGTATAATGCAGAGGTGCAAAAAATGGCCGGAACCCCAAATCTCCCTGGAACATACATTTTACTGGAAAAATTTCCCCCAAAATTATAACGCGCTAATAGGCCTATACAAAATTGTATGGAAGGGTTAAGGAAAATTACTCCAGTTATAAAAATTAATCACACATTTTATCTATTATCTATTTTATCACACTATTTAATTAATTATATAGACCTTATAAAAAATTTACTGGTCCCCAAGAAATGGCAGCCTTCCAATTTCCTTATGGAGTTTGTCGATGAGTTTCGATGTCTTGTAAATTTTCAAACGAAACATAGAAGAAAATCTCGTGAAGTGATATTTTTCTCCATCAAAATGTCTGTCTAAAGATTTTTTTAAAAGTCCAGAAGCATTGTGTACTGGAGGTCCATTCCAAGAAATAAAGACTTCTTGGAAAAGACAGTCATATTTAATATGCCGATTATGAAGATGATTGCCTATAACAGATCCAATAGATTCGCAAACTGCTTCACTGCAAATTTTCAGGCAGTTCTCCAAAACACACAAGATTTCGGGAATGTTTTGGTAAACATTTTCATTTGTAAAGGCTTCTTTTATGATATGGTTATCTCGAATCATCAAATTAGGTTTTTCTTCCATGCCCTCAACGTTTTTAAAAAACTCTGCACTTAAGATGTTTTTTTCCCAAGGTTTTCAAATTGTAACTGGATTGCATCAGCATTTAATGTGAGTTTTCTATTTTCATTAACCCAGTCAATAAGTTTTTGTAACGCGTTTTGAATTTCCTCCTCTGAATTGTTTTCGGAATCTGCAATATTTGCCAAATATTTACTACTGAAACATAGCTGTATATGTTTCACAATTGTAGGTTCTTGGATTCTATCTTCTAATTTTTCCAATAGTGTTTTGCATAGTATTTCCAACTTCTTCCTATCACCTTTAAAATTGCATTTATCTTCAACAGATGCCTGGTTATCCTGTAGAGTCTGTGAACGGCTTGAACGACGTTCTGAGTTGTCACTAATCAGTAAACAATTCTGATAAATATTTTTTGTTAATGAATTCAGTCTTTTACGATGGATGGAAAATTTCCTTCTGACAACATACCACTTTCTAATTTTATGATCATGTGATTAAGAATGCTCTTTACGGAGACAAAATGATTAAAAATTGTCCAAATACAAGCATTTACATTCTGACAAATGCAACTCAATTTTGTTAAAACCTCAAGGATGTCAATCGTTCCAAGTACTTGAAATATAAAATTGGGTTTCGAAAACTTACTCAATGCCGATGAGTATTCTTTGGCATTTGTATTATGACCGTTTTGTATACACTTGGTGAGTTTCTTTTGAAGATTAGTAATAAAAAGCTGAAAATCTCTTTGGAATATTCTATATACTTTGACTTGACTTTGCACAAAACGAGTGTCCTGAAAAGATTTAGGATTCAGAAAGGCTGTTTCATTTTTTTCAGCTAATTAATTCTTCATATCCAATGCTCCAATTATAAGTTTTCGTTAAATTACCTATAACTTGGGTTTGATTACATATCCACATTAAGGATTGTACTTACACACACCACTCCACACACATTCTAACCTATGGGCTATGTTCCACATAGGAAGTAGAAAATCATGGTTTAAATTTTCACAAAGGCTCTCTCTAGCCAGTTTTTTTATCAACACTAAGATAAAAATACTGCCCATCAAATGCCATACCATTCAACTGCTCTTTTACTTAAACATGTGAACTTTCAAGAGTATTTTGATATATCCACACTATTTTTGTGCTAACAGTAAACATAAAAAACACTATAAAAAATAAAAATAAAAACATATTAACGATACAATTGCCATATTTGGCAATAGTTGCAGTTTTGCTTGAAAATAGTGGAAACACTAGCTTTGCATGGATGTAGTCACTTTGAAAAAAAAAAAAGGTTTTCTTCCGGAAATTTCCCTAAACCTGCTCTAATTTCCCGGGATCCTCGATCCCGCGATCCAACATATTTTGCACCCCGGTATAATGTATAAGGAAAGTATTGTGACCGGGGTCGAAAATTCGAATTCGAGTTTTCGACAGAAGAGCAAGTTACAAGCATCCCTGAACACGAATCAGACGTTTTTGAGGTGACGTCTGTGTGTGTGTCAGTGAGCCTCTGGAGACGATATCTCTCGAAAGAATCAAGCGATCCGAACAAAATTTGGCACAAAAATCACAATCAGTAAATACTGGAAATCTATTGTTTTTACATGCAATCGAATATTCAAAAGTCTCTTAAATTTTGAAATGAAATTTAAAAAAAAATCATCAAAAAATTAAAACATTAATAAATTACGTAAATAATCATTTCTTATGTAATTTTTCATTAGAAAACGATTGACACAAACTTTAGAACACTAGCATGAACCGTTCTCGAGATATAGCACATTTTTTAAATAAATTTATCAAAAAATCGCATAAAATAAAAAAAAATATTAACTATTGTGAAATCTGTTCACTTTTCATGTATAATATTATGCAATAAATTTATTATCATCATTCTGGTAGATTTAGCTCGTTCAATTCACGAGAGATGCCACTTTGGGTAATAGTTTTGTAATTTGACGCTATTGGTTATTTATCTACCATAAGACTAACCTATTTCTCCATAAACAATGTTTGGCGAAATTTTAGCGACGAATTTGGCGGAATGTCGCCAACTTGGCGAGTTTTTAAATGTTGCCAAATTGATAAAAATGTCACCTAATTGATAAAATGACCCTAAATCAATGAACATGAAGACTAATTGATGGAAATCCAATACTTTGCAAAGAAAACCCTACTATAAGAGAAGATACTTTGGGTAATAGTTTTGTATTTAAGTCATTAGTCGTTTATCTGCTATAAGAATAACCTTTTCTCCAACCATAATACTTGACGTAATTTAAGCGACGAATTCAGCGGAGTATCGCCAACTTGGCGAGTTTTTTAAATGTCGTCAAATTGATGGAAATGTCACCAAATTCATAAGAATGACGCTAAATCAATGAAAATGACAACTAATTGATTAAAATTCAATATTTTGGAAAGAATATAAGGCTACCATAAGACTCAGTCTGTAACGCTTGGCAAAATTCTGAAGATGAATTTTGGCGACATATCGCCAACTTGGAGACTTTTTTAAATGTTGCCAAATTGACGAAACTGGTGCCAAATTGATAAAAATGTTATCAAATTGATAAACATGTAGCCAAATAGGATGCAATATTTTACAAATTTTTAATTCTGCCATATGATGGACATATACTTACCTTTTATTATATAAGAAATGCTGTTCTAAATATCGCCAGCTTTATGATATTTGACCCCACATTGACAAAAATATCGTCAAAATTGCAAAAATGACGAAGTTAATTAAAATGACGCCTAATTGATGAATTCATTATTAAAATATTTAAATATATGGATTATATTGCTTATTGAGGATGCTATCAATATTGATAATTATTAATTTAGAGTTGAGTAAAATATAAGTTAATTGGGTACGAAATAGATTTAAATGTTGCCATCAGGATGTACAATTTACTGCTCCAAATGCACAATGTAATGTTACAAACACTGTGCCGTGAATCTTTTCATCACTTTTTTACCGTTAAAGAAGTAAATTCATTGCATTATATAAGGAAAGAAATTCATGTGCTGTCTACATCAGATTTGTTTTTCTTTGCAAATTACGGTTCAGTATCTTGATGAAATGTTCTCCTTGCAATATATAATACTGCATAGATTTAAACGTAAATCTAGGATCGATTGAATGAAAATCGTCTGCCATATAAACACATGTGAATAAATTCCATTGCTAAACAATATATTTGTTTCTGAGAAAGTTTTTGGGGAAAAAAATTGTCTGCACTATGTTATTTCTATGGAAGCGTTTGTTATTAATATCTCGACAACCTCTGAGCCAACAAACTCGTAACATAGGCAGAGTTAAGTACAACCTTTTAAATTTGAAAAAAAAAAAAAAAAAAAGAATCCGTCAAAAACTGTGGATATGCATAAGAAACAAACAAACAAAAGAATTTTTTATTTTTTATATACAGGGTAATTATAAAAAGATGGTCCAAACTTTACGAGGTGATAGTACACCCTAAACCAAACATTTTTCGTCATAGTTTACCAGGTCGGAAATAGAAATCAACGGCGTTACAGGGCGACGGATTGGGCGAGGTGGTCCCATAGCTTGGACCCCCACGATCGCCCGATCTGTGGTGTCTTGACTTCATTTTGCGGGGATATCTCAAGAATCTCGTCTATGGTACTCCCCTTGAATCTGAAGAAGAACTCGTCCCCAGAATTTCGGCCGCTGCTGCTGAAGTGCGCGACATGCGTGGTCTGTTCAAGAGTGTTCGCCAATCCCTCCATCGGCGCTGTGAGACGTACATTCAGGTTGGCGACCGTTCTTTTGAGACACTGCTGTAATTATTGTTTATTAAATGTAATTTTATAACTTCTAAATAATCTTTATGTTTTCGCCTCACCTCATCTGTTTCACCATTAAGCGTCCAGAGTCAACGGCCCTACCGTGCTGAAAACACCGGTTCTCGTTAGATCACCGAAGTCAAGCAGCATCGGGCGCGGTTAGTACTTGGGTGGGTGACCACCTGGGAACACCGCGTGCTGTTGGCACATTTCGGGCGCGGTAGCCCGGTGGTTTGCGCGCTGGAATTGCACGCTGCTACAACTGCCGCCGTGTTCATGCGGAGTACGATCACGTTAAACATGTGGAGCCGAAAGTCCTTCCGAGAGGTTGGTAGTAGGGGAAGGAGGGTACGGTTCCTGTGGATGCCTCCCCCACCGGGTTCCGGTCTAAATTGGGTGGCACTTCCCGGCCGTCCAAACAGTTACCTTACACCTTTCTGGTATGTCGGACGGTCTGGGTCTCAACAACAACCATTAAGCGCCCACTGACGCCTTTACGTTTCATTTCCAACTCGGTAAACTATGACAAAAAATGCTTGGTTTAGTGTGTACTACCACCTCGTAAAGTTTGACTCATCTTTTTTTTTAATCACCCTATATACATAATTGGCTTTAATTATTTACGATTTAAAAGAAACATTCCCAAATTTAGCAGCCTTCTGGATGTTCAATTTCGCTTAAAATCAATACGGTTTACAGTGTTTATTTTGAAATAAATTTCATTCGAATATATCGTGTTCAAATTTACACACCAGCATACATCGGCTAAAAACATTTAATTTGGGTTCAAGGATATTCAAAACACGTAAATTCATCAAAAAACTCGAATCAAAAGTTTCGACCCCCGTTACAATACTTTGCCCATACGTTATACAATGTAAGCAGAAGTAGTAATGACCGTCGGATCCTAATCCAACAACTATAAACGAAAACTTTTGAAATTTTATAACCAAGGGCGATAAATTTGGAGGATGGAGACAGACAGCATAGGAAACTCAGCTGTCAAGAGAAAGTGTGGTCATAACTTGATAGAGTCCAACTGATTAATGTCTTCACAGAACTTTTCATCAATTGGATATTTATCTTGAGCTGTGGAATCCACATCGTATGCTCATTGTAACTTCCATATTTTTTTTTTTTTGTATGTGGGATTATAAAATCAATTTAAAATAACTGGGGGATCCACCCGACTTTCTCATACATTTATAATTTATGTATTGCTTATAAGACCATAGAATGAAAAAACGTGTTTTGATGTGAATAACCTCTATATGCTCTGGCTAGAATCGGAGCGTTACGGAAATGTAAACACTTTGGATGTTTACATTTCCGTTATTCACGAGCCTAATAAATAAAAATAGAAACAATTTTGCCGAAAAGACAAAGTTTTTGTACGAGCGAGTTTTTGCTTCAGCCTGCTTACTTTCACTCTTTCATTCGAAATATCTTCGAAACTATAAAAAATAGATTTGAATAGTAAGTCACAAAAATGTTCAATAAGAAATCCAGTTTCTAGACCTATAATTTATTTTTATACAGCTCTTATAGTTTTCGAGGAATAGTCTTATCAAGTTGAAGAATGCCGAAAATTTTCCGCTTTTCAAGTTTGTAATGCTTATATCCCAAAAACTGAAAATGCTAATTATAAAATACAAGAAGTAAATAGTAGCCCTTTGAAAAAGTTTATATAATTGAATTTTGGATAGAGTTCTTAGTTTTTGAACTATGGTGGTTATAATTTCAACATTTTAATATTTTGACCTGTTAGTTTTTCTAAGGGAGGGAAAGTTGTAACATTTAAAATGCCACGAAAATTGCAGCTGAATGTGTTTCCTACTTGATGAAATGTTGTTACACAAGTACGAATATTTTGTCTTGTTTTATATATATTAGGAAGTGAAGTTGGGAATTCAGATACGTTTAATGATTGTTGAGGTTTGAAGACAATGAAAGTATGAAATTTTAGAACGTATATCCCGCCAAACAAGTTCATAAATTTACCTGAATCTTTAAATCTCGTCGAGATATTGATTAGTTTATATGTCGCCAAGCAGGTAAGCAAGTAAAATAATTTGATATTTTGACATGATCGAGGTGATCGATATATATATCTGAAATCGGCAAGAAAACTAAAAGTATTAGCTATAACATATTGCGAGTAATACGTAGCTCTTTGAATGCCCTATATAAAGATATATAATTTGATTTCGGATCAGGTTCTTAGTTTACGAAATATAGTGGTTGTAATTTCTGTATTTTAGTATTCTGAACTATTTTGAAAAGGTGATTCTAATTTCGGTATTTCAATATTTTGAACCGCTTTGAATATGTTTAAAGAAAACAAAACACCCACAAAAATTACTCACGCAAAACCATTTCGGCTCCATCAGACTGGAGTCAATGCCGATTTTTATGAGCTTTAGTTCCAAAGATATTCATTTAAAAATGTTCTGAAATTGTTTTCTTTTATTTTAAAAAAATTAATTTTTTAGGTTGGCAACAGATCAGTGACACTGTTGAATTGCCAAGACGCCATTTATATAATTTGTGTAAATCATATACTATTTTAATGCCATTTCAACTCATAATGTTTATGGAGAAATAGGTTAGTTTTATAGTAGATAAACGACTAATGGCGTCAAATTACAAAGCTATTACTCAAAGTGTCTTCTCTCGTGAATGGAATGAGCTAGGTCTACGAGAATGATGATAATAAATTTATCGCATAATATTACATATGAAAAGTGAACAGATTTCACAATAGTTATTATTTTTTTAATTTTATGTGATTTTTTGACAAATTTACTTGAAAAATGTGAAATATCTCGAGAACAGTTCATGCTAACGTTCTAAAGTTTATGTCAATCGTTTTATAATAGAAATTTACACAAGAAATTATTATTTACGTAACTTTATTGAATCTTTTAATTCTTTGATGGTTTTTTAAATATTTCATTTCAAAATTTAGGAGGGTTCTGAACATTCAATTGCGTGTAAAAACAATAGGGTTACAGTATTCACTGATTGTGAATATTTTACCAAATTTTGTTCGGATCGCTTGATTCGTTCGTGAGATATCGTCCCCCCCCCCACACACACACACACACACACAAACATCGCCTCAAAAACATCTGATTCGTGTTCAGGAATGCTTGAAACGTGCTCTCCCGTCGAAAACTCGAATTCAAAATTTCGACCCCGTCACAATACTTTCCTTATACATTATACTATGTATATAAGGAAAGTAATATAGTGTATAAAATATACATAATGTGCTGACAAATGGAAATAGTAGAATTTTTTTCAGTTTGATGGCACTAATATGCCCTCAAAAATATATCATAAATAGCGTGTGCTGTCTTTAACACTTCAGAAAATCATTACAGACTTCTTTTAATCAATCGAAGAACATGGCGTTTTGCCAGAGTGAAATAATTTTTATTTTAAAGTAATATTTTTTTAGCCATTCTAATTTAGAAGATATAGTTTTGCTAATAAACTTAATTAACTTAGTAAACTTAAAATTCAGAGTGTAATAGCTCAGTATATATGCTATATCAAAGTAAAGACAGGATAAAATTTGATGCCTGTGGCTGTTAACCTGCCCGGTGGCTGTAATCTCCTGTGAAATGCAGGGTCGGGTTTACACTTGGCTTAAAGAAAAAAAAAAGGTTTGCTGGATTATTTGCATCAGGTGTACTGTCCATCTATCGTAATTCCACGTGTGAGATTTCTGACCGGTCGGGCTCGTACTTAGTTTAATAAAATTCGTGTCCCCAGATTTCTTTTTAAAGCTTTCGAAGCAACTGGCTTGCGGTCATAAACGATCGCTTAGTCTGCCTATCGCAAATTCTCATACGAAGTCTGAAGTGTCCAACAGGGCCAATTTAATACTTGGTTTTAAAAAATGTGGTTCTTCGGATTTCTGTTAAATTGTTTTCCAGTATCGTATTCACTCTCCTAGGGACCCTAAGCGACGGCTTAAAACACTTCCTAGAACAAGTTTGAAAGACTTTGTGTTGGTTTAGTTCGTCTATCATAAAATCAACGTGAGACTTCGGGCAGGACAGAGTTTGTACTTAGTTTTAAAAAATCCGAGTGCCCGGATTTCTGTTAAATGGCTTCTTTGCATCGGGTCGCTTAGTCCGTCTACCGTAAATCCACATGTAAGGTTTCGGGCGCTCAGATTCTTACTTAGTTTTAAAAATTACGAATCCCCTGGATTGCTGTTAAAAAGTTTAGCAGCATCGGAGCCCCCAAGCGACTGCTTTAGTCTGCCTCTCGTACATTCACATACAATGTTTTGGGTCAGTTCGAGTTCGTAAGTAGTTTTAAAACATTTTGGTTCATTCCAATTTGCAAATTGGGGGAAATTTGCGACCTAGATGATGATTTGAGATAGTAACATTTAATGAGATAAAGACTTGACGACAAACACTCGTGTTATGTTTGCGCAAAAGGAAACTCAAAATATTTCGGTTATCTGAAGGAATAAGAAATTTCGAACCAACTTCTAAAAATGACACATATCTTATAGAGGTTATGCATTTTAATATGATCACAAAGGTTTCAAAGGCTTTTTACATAACTTCCCAGTCATTAAATTACAAGTGGCATATATGATATCACACACAGGTCAAAATACTAGTTTTTTCAAAGAAGCCAAATTGGACTTTAGATTTTGCATTATCTTTGGAGAGTTATCAATTGGTTATTTTCCTTCTCAAGGAAATGACGACAGGTTTATTTCCTCTTGGAAGATTTTGTGACGTATGAAAAACTTCTGAGGTCTTCATATCGCACGTAACGAACAAGGATGATTCAAACATTTGTGTTCAACAGACTGATACTTAAAATATGCGCATATTCTAAAAAGTATTCATAGAGCTTTAAACGAAATTCTTTTAAAATCTTTAATTCTCTAAAACAAATTATCCCAAAAACATTGACCTCGGCTTTTATTCCTTAAATATTGATCTTAGACATATATAATAAAATACAAAATTGCGTAAAAAAGGTACAGAATTTTATGAAATCAATAAAAATTTTCAGGGGATTAAATTTGAAGAAGTACAAAATTTAAATTTTTATACGGCCCCCGTACAAAAACATTTCCAATGAGTAAAATGTGTCCCATACACTACTAATAAGATAATGTACAAAATTTCAGCATTTTATCATAAAAAGTTCCAGAGATATGTTTAAACAAAGTTGATGAGGGATTAATCACAAATTAAAATGTAAATGTTTATAACAAGAGTGCAAATGACGCAACGCAGAAATGCATCACAGGCAAATAATATCTGCCTTTTATCTTTATGAATCTTTGGCATGGATGGAAAAATTTTTGAACAAGCTTTGTAATCTGTATGTAAATTTATTTCTACACAGTGTAAACCAATAAATAACAAAATTATTATTTATATATGTAATCATTCCTTTCTTTCGTAATTTGTGTATGACCCCTGAAACGCGATCTGTGACATGATTTTCCCCCTCTGAGAACCCATGTCGATGGATGTCTTTTCATATCTCTGGAACTTTTTATGATAAAATGCTGAAATTTTGTACATCACCTTATTAGTGTTTGGAGCACATTTTACTCATTGGAAATGTTTTTGTACAGGGGCCGTATAAAAATTTAAATTTTGTATCTCTTAAAATTTAATTCCTTTGAAAATTTTAATCGATTTCATAAAATTCTGTACCTTTTTCTACTCAACTTTATAATTTATCATATATGTCTAAGATCAATATTTAAGGAATAAAAGTCGAGGTTAATGTTTTTAGGACACCCTGTGTGTGTGTGTGTGTGTACATATATATATATATATATATATATATATACGAATCTGTGTTCTTACTGTACAAAAACATCTGCGCAGGCAAATCTGAAGAATAAAACACCCTGATCCGTTTATAAACATATTTACAAATATGAAATTTGATCAACGTAACCCAAATTACAGACGCTGAAATGGTATCAAAAGTTATTCCCGTGCCATTTTTATCCCGTTATAACAATTATTTAAACACATTCGGTATTACATGAATTTAATAAACCTTTTGCCAAAATAAAACAGATGGTCTTAAAAAAAAATTGAAAATATTAATAATAGCCATAATCTTATATCCCATGGCCGTAGGTAACTGATATACACTATCAAAAATATAAGACCGTTCATTTATAAAATTTATTTTTCTATCAATTTTTGTATTTTTTAAATCCGATAAATAGAATGAAATCATTTGACGTATAAACACATTTGATATTATTCTGTTACTAATCAACATGTAATTTTCTTTAAATAAAGTTTCAGAGGTAAAAATCGTCTGCACAATGATATTTCTATAAACGCCCCCCACCCCCAAATTATTACATTGATAGCCTTTGGACTTAGAAACTCGAAACATGAACGGGGTCACCTGCATTGAAGTAGAAAATAACAATACCAAATGATTTCATATCAGCCTATTTTTATTACGGTGGTAATGATTTTGGGGATATCCCCCCCCCCCCCCCGTAGAAATATGTTTAGGGGCAGCAAAAAAGCAAGTTAGAATTTTAAACCATAGAAAAATACATAAGAAAACTCGCAATATTGCATCCTTTTACATACTGGGTTTCTAAATCAGCCCATAAGCACCACAATAACTTTGCAAGGAGTTCCGCAAGTGTACACATGTTAGGTTTATCTTTAGTAAGTACGACAATGCCAGATCGAATAAAAGTGATTTCAGCACTCCTAGCGGAGAATTGAAAAAGTTAGGATAACGAACATTTCATTCATAAACATTTTCCCATTCATATCATTCATCACAATACTATAATAATTTATTTTATTTAAAAATTTAAGACCATGGAGCTACAAGTAATTAAACTCTATGATTAAAACTTCATCGACAAAAATCGTCCTTCCCTCGGTAAAATCAATGAATATTTCATTCATATCAGCTATGCAGACTCCATGAGCTAAATAATTTTGGATTAAAGAAATACAGCAATTCCTATACAACTCATTCTACATATTTTGCTGTTTACATTTTACATAAGTGAAAAATAGGCTTCGTTGTAAAAATAATCAAATTTGGATGATCATTTAAACTCAAATATATTGTAATTGCGTTGTTTTAGTATGTAGATGCACAGAATTTAAGCAAAAATAAAGCGGTCTTAGGACGGATGCAGCATTCAATATGAATTAAAAAGAACTTTAAAAATCACGATTTTGAGACAAGATGGATGCCATATTTCATTTTGAAGTGGGCCACGTGATCGCATCATATAAGAGGTGTAATTATTATTTTAATTTTTATTTAAAAAACTACTGAATATATTTTACTGAAATTTTTTTTATATATTTTGTGGAACAATTTGAATATTACCTAAAATTTTCGAAGCAATTTGTGAATTTTAAATCCGCTTAAAAAATGTTTGAAAAATTAGGTCCCATAGGGTTCAATGCATTTCATTTTTTCAACCCGGGTTCAATCCAAAACTAATTGGGTGATATTATTCATTTATATTCCCATAGGTCCTACAGACTGTCTGAACAACATACTAAAATTTCATTTTGATTAAGTCATTCTTACGGCAGTTATCGTGCTAACGGACAGACAGACAGACAGACAGACAGACAGAATGAACAAAGTCATAAACACTTTTCAACTTTGTTGTAAAGTGTTAAAAATTAAAAACGGCAAGCATTCCGTTAAAAAGTCCACGCTATCAATAGATATACGAATGGTCGAAATCAAATGATTAATGTTTTATGTATCAGATTTCAATTTTATTTAAATACTAGCAGCAAATACTCGGCGTTGCTCGGGATTTACTATGCAAAACTGTGATACAAGTTACACCGGAACATATAGGGCCGTGAATCTTATACATTGTTTTTTCACTGTGAAAGAAGTAAATTCATTGCATTATGTAAGGAAAAAAAATCATTGCATTATATAAGTCATAGCTGCATAAGTAAGAATCTTCCTCATAAAATGCTGATAATTAAATAACCATTTTTAACACTTTACAACATAGTTGCAAAGTGTTTATGACTTGTTCATTCTGTCTGTCTGTCTGTCCGTTAGCACGATAACTGCCGTACAAATGACTTTATCAAAATAAAATTTTAGTATGTTGTTCAGACGGTCTATGGGACCTATGGGAATGTAAATGAATAATATCACCCAATTTGTTTGAACCCGAGTTGAAAAAGTGAAATACATTGAACCCTATGGGACCTCATTTTTCAAACATTTTTAAGCGAATTTAAAATTCACAAATGGCTTCGAAAGTTTTGGGAAATATTCAAATTATCCCGTAAAATATATAAAAAAAATGTTCAGCAAAATGTATTCAGTAATTCTTTTAAATAACAATTAAAATAGCAATTAAACCCTTTATATGAAGAGATCACGTGATCCACTTCAAAATAAAATAAGGCATCCATCTTGAGTCAAAATTGTGATTTTTAAAGTTATTTTTAATTCATCTTTAGTGTCGCATCCGTCCTAAAACCCCTTTATTTTGCTTAATTTCTGTGCATCTGTATTCTGTAACAACACAATTACTATATATTTGAGTTTAAATGATCATTAAACTTTGATTATTTCCACAACGAAACCTAATTTTTACTTATGGAGAATGTAAACTGATTAGACTGTAAGATGAGTTGTATAAGAATTTTCTAAATTTCTTTAACGCAATATTATTTTGCTCAGGAGTCTGCAATATAGATGATATGAATGAAACATTCATTGAATTTACATAGAGAAGCAGATGATTTAATGGCAGACTTCTTCGATGAAGTTTCATGCGTAGAGTTAAATTACTTTGGCCTCCATGGTTTTAAGTTTTTAAGCAGAATAAACTATTGTAGTACTGTGATGAATGAAATAAAAATGTATGAATGAGATATTTACTGCTTTTACACAGAGAGCCAGGCTTTTCCCGGCCGCCCAAATTGCTACTCTATGTCCTCGGATGAGCCGGACGGTCTGGGCTTTCGACAGAGAGCCAGGCGATTTATATTTCGATGACGTTATTTGAATCAAGTTCGCTTTTTTCGATGGTTTTAAATTTTCAAATATAATTAATTATTACAGTATTGTGATATATTACCGCTGAATGTATCGCACTTTAGAGATGTTTAAATAAAATTAAAGTTGGAAAGTGTTTCATAATCAATGCTTTATGCATGATTGATCTTTCTTGTGATTTCTTAATATTTTTCGTTGTTGAGTAAGTCTGAGAAATAAACCATGGCGATAGAGTTTCCATTTTAATTCATATTTCAAACCTGTGATTTTCAAAAGTGAGTAATGCGTTCAATAAACTCCCACAAAATTCAGAGGTTTAATTGATTTTCACGGTTTAAACCAACTAATTCCAATCTTTTTTGTTGGAAATCATGGAGATAGAGAATAGAACTCCTAGGAAAAAGTTTCGTTTTCTATCAATATCTCGACAACTCCAGGATTTAGAAACTCAAAACTTGGACTAAATTTATGGAGGGCTATTTCAAAGATACCCACCAAATTTCATTAAATTCGGCTTGGCCGTTCTCCCGTGATGATGAGACAAACAAAAGAGTCGTTTTCACTAATATTTCGAGAACCACTGGTCGTAGAAACTCGAAACATGACCTTTGTTTTAAGTGGGGCGATTTCAAGACTACCGACCAAATTTCATCAAATTCGGTTCAGCCGTTCTCCAGTTATGGTGGATCATACATACATACATTTATTTTATATATATATACTAGCAGCATACCCGTTCTTCGTACGGAGTATATAATATAAAGAAACTTATAATTCTCAATCATGTGCAAATTCCGTTAAAATATTAAATTTATTGCTCATAAAGAGAAGTGTAAGAATATCTGTTGTCACTGCAAAATTATCTTCACGGGCAGATCTGAAGAATAAAACATCCTGGTCACTTTTGTAAGCAAATTTATGAAAAAAAAGGAGTTGAATCAGTATATGCAACCCCGTACTACTTTTATTGTCGCAGATAAGAAAATATGCTAGTGTGTTAGTAGAAGATTACCCGTATTACAATATGAGTCTCAAAAATATTTGCCAAAATAAAAGAGGTGACGTAATAAATTGAAAATATCAATAATCCCCGTAATCTTATTATCCCCAAAATATATGCCAATATACCTGTACTACTTATATTCTCGTAGATTAGAAGATATACCCGTGCATTTGTAAAAGATTACTCGTAAAACGTACAAAATATGCGTTTAAACATTTTTTGTCATAATAAAACAATGGCATAATAACTTGAAAATATCAGTAATCCCTGAATCAACAGTCCCCGAAAATATCAATGATAATAATGTTTAAACCTGAAGACCGTAATTGATATTATCCAGTCTAAAATGCAATGTCAATGAAATTTATTTTATATACATATCTTTATTATTCAAATCGGAAAAGACTTAATAAAAATCGTATGCCGCATAACACATTGGATCCGTTGCTAAGCGACATGATATCATTTGCTTCAACTAAATTGATGGAAATCATATCGTCTTAATAATGCGATCTCCATGGAAGGTTTGGCAACATTTTCGTCAATTTAGCGATAACTTAAAAAATCGCCAAATTTATCGCCAAGTGGGACTGTAGAACTGATAGTCCCATTTTGCGACAAATTGAAGAAACATCATCACAATACTATCCCCTAACAAAACACAATTTCATTTATTAAGCGTTTTAATTTATCAATTCCATGATATTTTTATGGATTTACAAATATTTTTATCAATTTGGTGATATTAAAAAAATTCGTTAAATGTGTTACTAAGTAGGATGGACGGACTGACCGACAAATGCTACCGAAACATCATTTCCGTACTCTCTTCTAAAAAAACAAATTTCATTTCATTGATTTGCGTCATTTTTATCAATTTGGAGACATTTCCGCTAATTTGGTTAAGTTTAAGAAAAGTTACCTAGAGGTTATTTAGAGATATTCCGCAAAATTCGTAGCTCTGAATTTGCAGATCTGAGAAATAAAATATCCTGATCCCGTTTGTATATACTAAATGAAAACACTAAAATTGTATTAGAAGAGTTTATGAATTTATTGGGTAAACACAATATATGAGCTTGAAACCTCTTTGCTAAAATAAATGAAAGTAATGTACGCAGTCCGCAATTTATATAATTAAAAGAACAATCAAACCATTCATTTACAAAATATATTTTTACATCTATTTATTTATTATTCAAATAGAAAAAATAATAACAAATATTTACAAACATATTTAATTTAATTGCGTTGCTGAGCAACATAATATAAAAAAGAATCTTCCTCATAAACTGCGAAATTAAATAACCATTTTGATCTCTTTCCCATAAAATGCAAAAATAATAACCATTTTGATTTTCTTATACTTTTCATTGTTTAGTAAATGCTTGTGAAGCATAAACCATGGAGTTAGATTTTCCATTTAAATTCATGTTTCAAACAATTCATGCTTTCAAATAGTGACTAATTAATGCAAACATCCTGCACTAAGCTGGAAAATGAAGTTTTAATTCACGTTGACGTTTTAAACAAACGATTTTCATCCTTTCCGTTTGGATAAACCACGAAGTTGGAGAGTAGAACTCCTAGGATAAAGTTTCGTTTTTCATTAATATCTCGACAACCCCTGGTATTAGAAACTCGAAACTTGGGCAAAATTTATGAGGGGCTATTTCAAAGCTACTCACAAAATTTCATTAAATTCGATTTAGCCGTTCTCTCGTGATGATGAGACAAACGAAATATTCGTTTTTTGTTAATATCTCGAGAACCATCACTGATCGTAGAAACTCCAAACATGGACTAAATTTTAAGTGAGACTATTTCCAGGCTACCCACAAAATTTCATCAAATTCGGTTCAGCCGTTCTCTCGTGATGACGGGACAAACAAACAGACAGACAGACAGACAGACAGACAGATTTTCAATTTTATTTATATAGATTTTTATTATTAATAAATAACAATTTTACACACGTTTTAAGCCATTTCCCATTATAAAATGTAAATCTAAAGACAAAATGTAAATAATTTTTAAAAAATCACTCCCAAAGGTGTTTATATATACCTTAAGATAATCAAAAATTCCAGTAGCTTTTAAGAGGAAGGTGGACGTTGAAATTTTTTTTATTTATTTGACTTAGGAACGTGAAAATTTGTATAAATATTCCTCTTAAAAATTACAATATACAATACCATTAATTTTTTTTTATTATTATTTTGTTATAATTTTGTATTTTTTTAACGGAAATTTGAAAATGCTCCTTGCGCGCCATTTGTTCACATTTTTGATTAATTTTACATTATGATCACTCAAAAACACATTATGAACACATTTGGGTATTCATTTTTAAATCCCTTAGAGAGTTAATTTTTTAAAAATATCTTTCTGCATTAAAACTTAATTTTCATCATTTAATTAGGTTCTTATTCACTTTTAATTACCTTAATAAAGTCCAATTATAAAATACATACTCAGTTTCATTAAAAAGTATAAAAGGTATCTTCTTGCCAAATTCCATGCATCTCGGACAAAAATTAAGACGCATGGAGCATTTTAAAAATGTAAAACCTTTGAAAATTCCGTTTCGAAAAAAATGCATTCAACCTTTTGCGTACGGGTGGGAGAGCGTCCATCCCAAACGAAAAACCTCCTAAAAAGACAGGTATTCTACATACCCTATCTCAAACAGTTCGATCCCCCTTTGCAGGCATTGGCGTCCATGGAAATCGCTGGCCTGCTGCAGCAGGTGCAATGTTTCTGTCAGCGATTTCCATGGACGCCAATGCCTGCAGAGGGTGTCGAACTGTTTGGGATAGGGTATATCAAATACCTGTCTTTTTGGGAGGTTCTTCGTTTGGGATGGACGCTGTCTCAAACGTAAGCAAATGTTAAATGTGTAAAATAATGTTATATATTAAAACTTTCTTTAGTCGATTTTTGCTCATTTCAACGTCCACCGTCCCCTTAAAATACCGTCCAAGCTTTTAAATAAGATATTTCAAGTGTAAAGTCAGTTTCCGAGTGTCAACAAAATAGTGCGTAGGTGCCACGTTTAGTGACCAACAATTATAAACAATTGTCCACGGACAATGTAAATGTAAAACAGGAAGAAAATCTTATCTTTCGAAGACATTGCATAAAGACAATGCACACCTTCTTAACGAATTTTCATAAAATGCATTGCAAGGTAATTAAAAACACCAACACGCAGCCTTCAAAATACCACCCAAGCCCTTGAAAAGATATCTCAAGTGTACGTCAGTTTCCGAGTGTCAACAAAAGACCACAAATCATAATAAAGTATTTGTCATCCCTAAGTAAATAGTTTACTAATTGTCGTGTACTTGAAGCAAAGAGATAAAAGCTGTATTTCAAATATGTGTCTGTGGGTCTGGAAACTTGCCAAACTTCAATAATTTGATATGATTTGGGTAGCGGCGAGCAATTAGTTCCATCAGCGGCGTGACTGGAGAAATATAAAGATTTAGTTTATGTATTGAATAATTGAGGTGTTGGATGAGAGTTTCTTTATAGTCGCAAAGCGTAAGCTGAAATGCGGATGAAAATAACTGTTTAAGAATCTGGCAATAAGCAATCTGAATAACACTTTTAGTACTTCCTTAAAAAGAACAGACATATGCAAATTACGTGACAATTGTTTCGAGGGAGTTTTGATCCCTCTTTATCAGGTCAAAACACTGCATATACTTAACGCCAAGCAAGAAATGTTTGGCTAAAAATCTATCTTTTCAGATTTCATTATTCTTTTAAAATATTTCGTAAAAATTCTTTAAAAGTTTCCTTTTTAAAGTTGACAACAAAATAGTGGCGCTAATGAATTGGGGACATTTGATTTATACATGTGTTAAAATAAAGTACTTTGAAATTATTAATATCCATAACGTAGTTCAAATTATTAATTTCCCCATGCACTATTTAAGCTACTATAATTGCTCAGGGAATTATCGCTGTTTTCCGTACGAAATCATATAAATCTTAATTAAAATAGCTCGAAGATCCAACGATCCAACATATGACTATCTCAACAAATTAACTGGAATATGGTTCAACTCGATTTTTTCACACCAAAATCCATTTTAGTATCTTTTATTATAAACACTTTACAACAAAGTTGAAAAGTGTTTATGACTTTGTTCATTCTGTCTGTCTGTCCGTTAGCACGATAACTGCCGTAAAAATGACCTTATCAAAATGAAAATTTAGCATGTTGTTCAGACGGTCTATGGGACCTATGGGAATATAAATGAATAATATCACCCAATTAGTTTTGGATTGAACCCGTGTTGAAAAAATGAAATGCATTGAACCCTATGGGATCTAATTTTTCAACCAATTTTTAAACGGATTTACAATTCACAAATTGCTTCGAAAGTTTTATAAAATATTCAAATTATCCCATAAAATATCTAAAAAAAATTCAGCAAAATATATTCAGTAGTTTTTTAAATAAAAATTAAAATAGTAATTACATTTTTTATATGAAGCGATCACGTGACCATTATATGAAGGGATCACGTGACCCACCTCAAAATAAAATATGGCATCCATCTTGTGTCAAAATTCTGATTTTTAAAGTTCTTTTTAATTCATATTTAGTGTTGTATCCGTCCTAAAATCGCTTTATTTTTGCTTAAATTCTGTACATCTACATACTGAAACAACGCAATTACAATATATTTGAGTTTAAATGATCATCCAAATTTGATTATTTCTACAACGAAGCCTACTTTTCACTTATGGAAAATGTAAACAGCAAAATATGTAGAACGAGTTGTATAAGAATTGCTGTATTTCTTTAACGCAAAATTATTTAGCTCAGTCTGTAATATAGCTGATATGAATGAAATATTCATTGATTTTAGAGAGAGAAGGACGATTTTTTCGATGAAGTTTTAAGCATAGAGTTTAATTACTTGTACCGCCATGGTCTCAAGTTTTTAAATAAAATAAATTATTATAGTATTGTGATGAACGAAATGAATGGAAAAATGTTTATGAATGAAATGCTGCTTTTATAGAGACAGCCTGGCGTGTTATATTTCGATGACGTCATTTGAATAAATTTCATTTGTAGTAGGGAATAAATAGTATGGGGGTTCTGGCTCATGCATATTGGGTGCTATTTCCCCCCATGTTTATCTTTTGGAATAGAGTTTTGGGCATATTGCTGTGCTATTCTGCCCCCCCCCCCCCCCATGTTAAAGCATAGGCGCACCGCATGGGAAGGAACGGAGCTTCCACCAGCACGTGACCTTTCCATAAAGGGAGGATTTCATCAGTTAGGTAAGAAGGGTGTTTTTTTAATGAATGATCAGGATGTTTTTAATAAATGAGTAGATAAGAAGTATTGGTCAGGATATTTTAGGGGTAATAATGGAATGTATAATATCAATAATTGAGTTTCTTTTTTCTTTTTTTTAAGTGTTAACGTTTAAAAAACTAACAAATGTACATTTTCAACTTACAAATTTCAACAAATGTGATTTTCACGAGTTTCAAAAACAACATGTGTGCTATTTTTCGTATGGAAATTAACATGTGATTTCGCATCTTTGCAGATAATGTGTGAAGGTTGTGACAACGTTATTTCTAAACATGGTTCTTGAAATATCCCTCCGACAAGGTACTTAGATCGGGTGACAGTGAGTGATATCAGCCATGGGTGCCAGTCTCGAATTATAAAAATATGTGTTTTGAACCACTTGAAATCGCTTGTGGATTCTTTATCGGCAATACGTGAAACATTGAAATGGATAATATGACATTTATGTTAATCTTTAAATGCTTGTGTCTGCGACGTTTGTTTTAAATTCCTTGATTTTCTAAAATAGAGGTGTATACATCCTAGTTCTTAACATTTTAAATGGGAATGCCTTAACGCAACTATATGGTGTCTCAGACATTTCTAAAATATGAGTGTATGCAATGTTTGTAATGAAGGTGGTTTAATATGAGTGTATACATCTTAGTTCTTAACATTTTAAATGAGAATACCATAATGCAGCATTCCCTAAAATACAACTATATGGTGTCAGACATTTTTTAAATCACACAAATATGGCATTCACCTCCAGCACCTTAATTTACACTGAATTAAAAACAACAAGTGTTTAATTTCTAATAATTAAAAACAACAAGTATTTAATTTCTAAAGGAGTGCTAAATTAAATTATCTGTCGAACGCGATAAGATTCCCCCTGCTTGGTAAGGGTAAGTGTTATCAACAATGGACCCCTCCCTGCTTAAAGTTCCCACGGAGGCCTGCATGTATTATTGTTATCGTGGACATTTTATTGTTTACGTTTGCAGTTGAGATACAAAACGCTAGAAGTGCACTCGCTCAAAAGTAATGCCTATGATGTAATTTACTTGCTTTAGTTGGAGAATAAATTCATAATATAATTAATCTAAAAATAATACTTGAAGTGTATGCATTTACATTTCTTAGTAATACTTGATGAGGATATCAGGCGGAATAATCATAGAACAACGCAATTACAATATATTTGAGTTTAAATTATCATCAAACTTTGATTATTTCTACAAAGAAGCCTACTTTTCACTTATGGAGAATATAAACACCAAAAAATGGAGAATGAGTTGTACAAGAATTGCTGCATTTCTTTAACGCAAAATTATTTAGCTCATGGAGTCTGTAATATGGCTGATATGAATGAAACATTCATTGATTTTTCATAGAGAAGCAGACGATTTTTTCGGTGGAGTTTTAAGCATAGAGTTAAATTACTTGTACCGCCATGGTTTTAAGTTTTTAAATAAAATAAATTATTGTAGTATTGTGATGAATGAAAGGAATAGGAAAAGTTTATGAATGAAATGCTGCTTTTATATAGAGAGCCAGGCGATTTCTATTTCGATGACGTCATTTGAATAAAGTTATTTGTTTTCGATGGAGTTTTCAAATATAATAAATTATTGTAGTATTATGATAATTTAAAAAATATTACCGAGGAATGTATCGCATTTTAGAGATGTTTAAACCAGGCAATTTATATTTCAATGCCGTCATTTGAATAAAGTTCATTTTTTTTTCGATGAAGTTTTAAGTTTTCAAATATAATAAATTAATGTATTCTGATAATTTTAAAATATTACCAAGGTATGTATCGTATTTTACAGATGTTTAAATAAAATTGCATTGAAGCTGAAAAGTGTTTCATAATCAATGCTTTATGTATGATTGATCTTTCTTGTTATTTTTTTTAATTTTACATGAAAAATTTTGAAAAATCGGTATCCTGGGTCCAAATGCTTACAATTATAGCGTGTTACCATCCCATTTAAAGGGCTTGAAAAAATTGTTCGATTGATATCATACTTGTCAATGTACCCACCCCCTGGGGGGGGGGGTAACTTGCCCCCCAAGGAGGCTAATGACATCACGAACAAAAAAATTGTATCGCGGCTATTTTTCACAACGATTGAAACTATAAAGTCTCGTGATCATTGGGCCATAAATAAATCCATTTATTTATAATTATGTCAAATCTTGTTCTATACTGCCATGTTAAAAAAACATAAAATTTCAAATAAATTTCGAAGTTTCAGCACTAATTAAAATTTCTTTTATCTACTAGATTTTTTTATAACAAAGTTTCAAAAGGATATAAAGTTTCGTGAAAATTCATTAATATTTGCGACCGCCATCGTGTACACAAAAATCGACCACAGACATCACTCCAAAAATAGTCAAAACGTGTTCAGGAGGTCTTAACAAATATTGGCATAAAAATCTCAAATTCGAAAATTTTCGTGAAAGCAAGACATTCTCTACTATATTATATAGTATGAGAAAGTAATAAAAATGTAGATATTGATGGAAAACAATAACACAAATTAGAGCTGTCTTATTACTTCATCTGTTTTAAAATCAATGGTCTTATTGTTAATTTTTGTTACCAATCAATTAAAAAAATCTGATATGGGTAGTACATGACTTTTCCTACATAATGCAATGACTTTACTTCTTTCACGACGAAGTAATGATGTACACGATCCACGACAGAATTCTTTATCTTTGGATATTAGGGGGGGGGGGGGCAAAATAATGATGTATGAGATCCACGGCATAATGCTTCAGCGTTGAATCACGCTTTGGATATTAAGGGAAGGAGAGTGATATATATATATTTAAGTTTATTAATTTTTTATGTTAATTAAGAACTTTCAAAACACAAACCTTGTCCGGACCAACCCGGCCCGAAATCTTTCAATTTTAGCTCGAGCCCAGACCAGATATTTTAAACATAAACACAGTTCGATCACGGGCAGACCTCTAACGCACATCACGCTAAAATATGCCGAAATGTTTAGATTTAGAGGGTTTTAAAACATGTATTACTATCAATTTGGGGATGCATTATTTCCTTTATCTTACCTTTATGTATTCGTCAACCCCCTGTAAACAAATATTTTGTCGGCGACCCTTTCACACCTGAATGTTATTTTTATTATGAACCCCTTGATGCACATTTTACAAAGTATTATATTTATTTACTAGCGGCATACCCGTTCTTCGTACGGAGAATATAATATAAAAAACTTAAAATTCACAATCATGTGCAAATTCCTATAGTATACTAAATGACATTTTTAATCAAAATATGCTGTTAAAATATTTAATGTAATGCTTCTAAAAAGAAGTTTAAGAATCTCTGTTCTCGCTATACAAAATTATCTTCACGGGCAGATCTGAAGAATAAAACATCCTGGCCCCTTTTGTAAGCAAATTTACAAAAAATATGGAATTAAATCAATATATGCAAAATAAACGCGTTAAAATTGTATGGCACCCGTACTACTTATATACGCGAATATTAGAAGATATAATCTGTATTAGTAGACATGTATAAATTGAAAATTTCAATAAACCCGTAATCTTTAAACCTGAAGGCAGTAACTGATTCCAATATATTCCAAAATGAAAGTGCTAAAATTATATGGGAAGATATACCCGTGCCACACCCGTACTACTTATAATGTCGTAGATTAGAATATATGTCCGATTGTTAGTAGAAGATACCCGTATTACAATATGAGTCTAAAAAATCTTTCCCAAAATAAAATAGAGGACGTTTTAAATTGAAAATATCAATAATCCCCGTTATCTTCATACCAGAAGGCCGTACTTGATTCCAATATATGCAAAAATATATGCCAATATACATGTACTACTTATATTCTCGTAGATTAGAAGATATACCCGTGCATTTGTAGAAGATTTCTCGTACAACGTACAATATATGAGTTTCAATAATTTTTGCCGCAATAAAACAATGGCATAATAACTTGAAAATATCAATGTCTGAATCGATAATCCCCGAAAATATCAATAATAATAACGTTTAAACCTGAAGACCGTAACTGATATTATCCAGTCAAAAAAAAATGCAATGGCAATGAAATTTATTTTATTTATCTTTATTATTCAAATCGGAAAAGATTTAATAAAAATCGTCTGCGGCATAAACACATTGGATTTAAATCCGTTGATAAGCGACATGATATCATTTGCTTCAAATAAATTGGTGTAAAAAATATCGTCTGAATAATGCTATCTCTATGGAAGGTTTGGCGACATTTTCCTCAATTTAGCGACATTCTAAAAATCGACAAATTTATCGCCAAGTGAGGCAGTAGAACTGACAGTCCCACTTAGCGACAAATTGACGAAACATCATCACAATACTATCCAATAACAAAACACAATTAATTTAATTTATTTAGAGCAATTTTATAAATTTCAAGATATTTTTATGGATTTACAAACATTTTTATCAATTTGGTGACATTTTAAAAATTCGCTAAATGTGTTACTGAGTAGGATGGTTGGACTGACAGACAAATTTTAACGAAACATCATTTCAGTACTTTCTTTAAACAAAGCAAAATAAATTTCATTGAATTCCGTCGTTTTTAACAATTGGCAACATTTCCGTCAATTTGGCAAAAAAGAAAAGTTGCCAAGTAAGCGATATCCCGCCAAATTCGTAGCTCTGAATTTTCAGATCTGAATAAAACATCCAGATCCCGTTTGTATATACTAAATGAAAACACTAAAATTGTATTAGAAGATATACCCGTTCTACTCTTTTTCAGTTTCAACAATCGGCTAAATGAATTTATTGGCTAAACACAATATATGAGTTTATCAGCTAAACACAATATATAAGCTTGACCAAACTAACCAACACACTTTGCCAAAATAAATGAAAGTGATGTACGCAGTCCGCAATTAATAAATTAAAAGAAAAATCAAACCGTTCATTTATAAGATAGTATATTTTCATATCCATTTATTTATTATTCAAATCCAAAAAATAATAATAAACATTAACAAACACATTTAATTTAATTGCGTTGTGGAGCAACATGATATATCCTCATATAATTCTAAAAACTAATTAACCATTTTGATTTCTTAATACTTTCATAGTTGAGTAAAAGCTTGTGAAAAATAAACCATGGTGATAGATTTTTCCATTTAAATTCTTGTTTTCGGAAAGTGACTATTTAATACAAACATTTGCCACCAAACTCAGAGATAAAATTTTAAATCATTTTCACGTTTTAAACCAACGATTTTCAACCTTTTCGTTTGGAGGAACCAGGGAGTTTGAAAGTAGAACTTCTAGGAAAAAGTTTCGTTTTCAATTAATATCTCGACAACCCCTGGTCCTAGAAACTCGAAACTTGGACAAATTTAAGGAGGGTTATTTTAAGACTATCCACAAACTTTCATTAAATTCGGTTCAGCCGTTCACCCGTGCTGATGAGACAAACGAAACTTTCGTTTTTCAATAATATCTCGAGAACCACTGGTCGTAGAAACTCAAAACATGGACTAAATTTTAAGTGGGACTATTTCAAGGCCACCCACAAAATTTCACCAAATTCGGTTCAGCCGTTCTCCCGTGATGACGGGATAAACAGACAGATTTTCAATTTTATTTATATAGATTTTTATAGTCACCCATTTTTCCTAAATAATTAAACTGGATGTATCCGTACCGAATATTTCGTCCATTTTTTCCTATCAGCTGTTTTTTTTGTTGTTGTTGTTGTTGTCAATTCAGCTTTCACTTTTTCATAATTTCAGTTTCATCATGGTTGTTCTTATATAATATCTCGATTTATGGAGATATTTTCATATCACCAAAACATGCAAGTTCATCTCTATCTCGTCAATGTTTAAAGTTATCACTCTTTCAATAATTGCATGCATTTTCTCAAAACTATAATAATAAATATAATTACAATAATAATATATAATAATAACTAATAATATTAATAAACTATCAGTAAAATAATGAATTATTAAAAGCTTATTAACATTTAATAAACAACGCGCTTTACCTTAATCATAGGCAAGCTTTATCTTAGATCATAGGAAGCGAGCTTTATCTTAGATCATAGGAAGCGAGCTTTATCTTAAATCATAGGAAGCGAGCTTATCTTAGATCATAGGAAGCGAGCTTTATCTTAAACATAGGCCAGCTTTACTTTAAATCATACGTGAGCTTCAGATTAAATCATAGGCGAGCTTTACCTTAAATCATGGACGAGCTTTACCTTAAATCATAGGTCATCTCCGTTTCATTGGCGGAAAATTTACATCAGTTTTCTATATACTGAAAAACGAAATCCAGCACTATAACCAATTCCCATCATTGCCATTCGGAACTAACAAACTCTTCGGAGATCCTGTCGACATCTTCTTAAATCTAGGTCAATACAAAACTGCTCTTACGTACATAATTGATTTGAATAAAATATTTAGCTAGAATACTGAAATTGTTGCTAATAATATGAAGCAATGTTTTGAGAAATGTGTTTATTAACTGGTAAATAAAATACAAGCACATGTTATTAAAATGAATTCTAGATTTACGTCATCTTCTGGGAAAATATATGAACCTCGCATGCAGTAATATTAAGCAAAACTTCATGAACGGTAATTTAATCATTGGAAAAGTAAAAAGAAGAGCAGCAGATGATGTCATATTGAACCCGACATTACATCATTTACGCCGAAAAACATATGACCTTGGCATATAAAAGATCAACCGCAACAATGAATAGAACATCCCAATGTCTATCTGCATTCCATTAAATTTTGAACTTAGATTAATAAAAACACTCACGCTTTATACATTCTCAGTTGCTTTGGTATCAATATAATAATTTTTAAACATTTTGTAAAAAAAAAAACAGTTTGTGGCTCATGCACTTCTACCCTTTACCAGTTAGACAAAAATAAGAATAACATACTAGTTGCATAAAAAATTTTGATAAAACAAAAGTCAAAAAAGGTTCACAATTGTTGACAGGACAATGCGAATTTAGAAAACTAATAGAGGAAGATGTATGTCTGTTCGTCTCATCTATTTGTTTGTCTAGCGGAAAATCTAAGCGACGCACAGCCATGAAATTTGATACACAGGTATTCCAAGTCCAAGGAAGGTGCACCTCAGCACTACTGTTTTAAATTCGAATTAGTTTTTTAGTTATTTTATGTTTTAACACGATTTTCGGCTCAACTGGGATATACTCGCATAGTTTCCATCTAAACCCCATAGGCGTAGCGGTTTTTTTTATTATTATACGCTGTCGCATTGTTCAAGCGTTCTTTAGTTTTCGAGAATTCGCTGAAAGTTCTGATGTGATTGTAATCAAACGTTTGCATCTTTAATCCCAGACAACGCCAGGTACATTTTCTAAAACGCTCCGGGATTTAGGATGCAAATATCTGATAAAAAAAAAAAAAGGACGACATTAGAACTCACAGTGAATTCCCGAAAACCAAAGAACGTTTTAACGAACAAAAATAAAATAAAATAAACTTTAGTGTGGGCGCACACACGACCGCTCATTTTAAATCCTAGACAACGTCGGGTACATTTTCTAATAAATATATGAAATTAGAGATCGGGGTTATCTCGAGACTTCTGTTTTGACATCTGAATCACATAGACGACGTCTATGCAGGACTTTACTCATGGTGTTACCATTTCTTCGAATGACGACTTTTATTGCACGGATAGATATTTGTCTTTTTCCCACCAAGGTTCATTCTTGCTATTTATACGGAAGCCATGTTCAAAATCTGCGTTTCCATAGAAAAGTGTTCAATAAGCTTTAATCAGCCAGGACAAATTGAAATATCTTTGTTTTCCAAAATGTGTACCTATTACGTCAAATATTTTGATCCAATAAACATCCATTCTTTCTTATGCATAGGTTTTAACATTGAAATTTGCTTTATGTTGGATATACAAATCTTCGTAAACAACTCCACAACTCGACACTCATAAGATGTCCACTCTCATATAATTTTGCCAATATTATCATAATTTATTTTAACAAGTTTTATGCATGCACATGAGCGATGTATTTAGTTTACCACATGTACATACGATATAGTTAAGTAGCTCACAATTTACCCCTTTTTCTTTACCAATGGGTGAAGAATTTTTAAATCTTCACCCAGAAGTTATAAACAACTCATCTTGCAAGTATTCAGAAATACATATGTTTCCCCCCCCCCCCCCCCCTCCAATGGCCAGGCATTGACTCTTTCACCTTCGCCTATACATCGGCCAGAACAGTGAACCTCTTAGCCGTCAAAGACGTTGCCCCAGCGCACCAGTGGGGGTGGGAACACATTGCGCCCAACAACACAAACATTACGTGGGATTCGAACTCACAACGTGGCGGCCGATCAATCGCTGGAAACGCTTGCCTTGACCGTTCGACCACCACGTCGACTGAAATGAGCCAACAGTACGCGGTGTTCCCAGGTGGTCACCCACCCAAGTACTAACCGCGCCCGATGCTACTTAACTTCGGTGATCTAACGACAACCGGTGTTTTCAGCACGGTAGAGCCGTTGGCTCGAAATACATATGTAGCATTGCCTAAAGTTCTAATACACAAGTCTTCAATTTGCTTCATCTACTGAAGCGAGTTTTTCTTACACCTACATTAATCTCCATTTGCTTTATATAGGTAAAAAGTTACACCCATCAGATACCGCCTATTCTTTAAACTTTTCCTATGACATATTCAGGCTTCATACACCATTTCAGCAAATCAGTGAGGACTACATCCTGAATAAAAAAATGTGAATTAAAGGACCTTCAGTTTGGAAACAAGAAAGAAATTCTGTAAATGTAGAAGATATACAACAATAAATGCGTTGGGCTAGCGTATTAGGATCATTTAGATGTTGTTTTACTTTTTTATACCCAGCATTTGATGAAGTATTACCATAACTGCGTTCCTTTGGGAGGAACTGAACGAAATATTCCAAAAATAACACTATATTGTCAGATAATGCGTTTTAGCACATGTTCAATGGTTAGTAAGCCATTTAGAACTAACAGAGCGTAAAAGAAAATAATTTGCAACATTTAAAACAGACTGGATCCAGCAAAATCTCCTTTTCGTGCAGCACTTGTTTAGAAAAAAAACAAGAAAGATCAATCATGCATAAGCATTGATTATGAAACACTTTCCAACTGAAATGCAATTTCATTTAAAAATCTCTAAAATGTGATACATTCAGTGGTGATATATTTTGCATTATCACAGTACTACAGTAATTTATTACACTTAAATATTTAAAACTGTATCGAAATATAAATCATCTGATTCTCTATGCAAAATCAATGAATATTTCATTCATATAACTTGCATTCCAGACTCCAGAGCTAAATAATTTTGTGTGAAAAAAATTCAGCAATTCTTATTAAACTCACCTTACAATCGCTTGAGATATTTGCATTCTGCATAAGTTAAAATTAGGCTTCGTTGAAGAAATAATAAAAGTTTAGGTATCATTTAAAATCACAACTATTGTAATTGCGTATGCCCGGAATTTAGATACACAGATAATACAGATACACAGATAATATATGTGTTTGCGCATGTATGTGTTCAAAGTATTGGAATCGTGCCGAAGATCGGAACTCGAATTTTCGAAGAATCTACACATTTTGGGACTTCCAGAACACGAAAAACTATTTTTAGGAAGACGTCTGTGTGTGTAAGGGTGTATCTGTGTGTGTTTCTGTGTGTCTGTGGGGATATTGCATCCCCTCTAATTGAAAAACTAATGGACCGAATTTGGTAAAATTTGGTAGATAAGTTTTTTGTGGGAAACCCTGAAGTTCATTTGATTATAGTACGATTCGTAATAAAAGAATCTGCCTTCTTTGCGAAATGGCCGGCAAAAATTGCCTTTATCCACTCTAGCTAAAAACTAATGGACCAAATTTAACACAATTTGGCGTATAATATTTCAATAACCTACAAGTGATTTATACACCAAATTTAACAAAATTTGTTATATAAATCACTTGTAGGTTATTCTAGTACGATTCAGGAAAAAGGAACGGGCTCTTTTTGCGAAATGGCCCGCAAAAATCGTTAAATATAAAAATAAAAGACTACGTGTGCTCAATTATATCAATTAAATTCTTATTTTATACGTGATTTTTGACAACAAAAAGAATAAGACAAACCCCATTATTCTAGGGCTAGCCGTTCTTGAGATATTTTAGGGGTTTTTTTGAGTTTTCGCTACGCCACTTTTGACAATAAGTCCATCTATCAAATGCGAACCAAATTTAAGTTTAACGTGCAAATTCAATGTCATTTAAAATACTTATGGATGTTATTTTGTGCAGATAAACTCAAATTATTATTGAAAAAAAAATCTGATGTGGGCAACACATGACTTTCCTTATATAATGTAATGAATATACTTTTACAGTAAAAAAAATAGCTTTTCCTTATAGTAGATACCAATATTCTTTTCAAGATATTGAATTTTCGACAATTAGTCGTCATTTTCATTGATTTAGCGTCATTTTTATCCATTTGGCGAGATTTTCGTTCATTTGGCAATATTTCAAAAAGTCGCCAAGTTGGCGACATTCCGCCAAATTCGTCGCCAAGCGTTATGGACGAAGACATAAGTTGTTTTTACAGCAGATAAATGACTATTGGCGCTCAAATACAAAAGTATTACTCAAAGTATCTTTTTTCATGAATGGAACGAACTAGATCCACGAGAATGATGTCACCCAATTCATCGCATGGTATTACATATGAAAAGTGAGCATGTTTCTCAACAGGAAATATTTTGTTTTCATTTTATATGACCTTTTAATAATTTTTCTGAAAAATGTGCAATATCTCGAGAACGGTTCATGTTAGCGTTCTAAAATTTATGTCAATCGCTTTCTAATCAAAAATTACATAAGAAATGTCTATTTGCGTAAATTTATTAGTGGTTTTGATTTTTTGACGATTTTTTCAAAATTTTATTCGAAAATTTAGGGGGTTCTGAACATTCGATTACGTATTAAAACAATAGGCTTCCAGTGTTTTTGGATTGTGAATTTTGGACCAAATTTGGTTCGAATCGGTCCATTCGTTCGTCAGTTATCGTCTCCACAGACTCACTGACACACACACACACACATACTTTCACACACACACACACACACATACTTTCACACACACACACACACACACACACTTCAAAAATGTTTGATTCGTGATCAGGGATGCTTGAAACGTGCTCTCCCGTCGAAAACTCGAATTTTCGACCCCGTCACAATACTTTCCTTATACATTATGTATATAAGGAAAGTAATAAAGAGAACGAAAATATGAGTCTGCAGAGAAAGACATGTGTTGTCCACATCAGAATTTTTAACAATATTACAACAATGATTTATAGAAGTGAACGGAGATTATTTGCAGGCCATTTCGAAAAAAATGTATGATCTATATTTAAAGATCCACTAAATTATTGTCGAATAAAATGTTCAACAAATTTAAGCTGTGTACAAAATTTTAACTCTCTAGGACGTAGGAAAGTGCATTAAAAATGCGATCAAATAAGTATATCATGAAGAGTTATATAAAATTTTTAAAAAATGAAAAATTGTTATCTACCAAATTTATTTTAAAATGTGAAACCTCTCTCATATGCAGAACGTTTAAACACTCGGAAAGATATTTATTATATAATATATCTCTCTTTTCTTTCTGGAGTATATCCCAAAGTCAGCATTTAATTGAATTTGTTTTTTTCCCTATATTAAATAATTTTTAATTAAAAAATTACTTAACATATTTTACTGAATTTTTTTTTTTTATATATTCTATGGGATAATGTGAATATTTCCTAAAAATTTCGAAGCAATTCGTGAATTTTAAATTTACTTAAAAATGTTTGAAAAATTAGGTCCCATAGGGCTCAATGTATTTCATTTTTTTAACCCGGGTTCAATAAAAAATTAATTGGGTGATATTATTTATTTATATTCCCATAGGTCCTACAGACCGTCTGAACAACATACCAAAATTTCATTTTGATAAAGTCATTTTTACGGCAGTTATCGTGCTAACGGACAAACAGACAGAATGAACAAAGTGATAAACACTTTTCAACTTTGTTGTAAAGTGTTAAAAACGTAAAATTTTCATACTTCAAGTTGACAAGACAATTACTCGAAAACTAAAAGAGTTTTTTTTTTCTTTTTTTTAAATAAATATAGATTTAGAAACTAAATTTTCTCATACATATTTTTATCGCTTACTATTTATCAATCTATCTTTTAGTTTCGAAGATATTTCGAGCAAAAATATTCAAAATGGAAAGAAAGAAAAAATTGTTCGAATAGATGCTTTACATTTTTTTTTTCTTCCAAAAATAGAGCTCGATCCAAAATCCAATTATATAAACTTGTAAGGCTTTCAAAGAGCTACAAATTCTTGATAATTGTTCAGGGCTAACTCTTTTAGTTTTTGAGATATAAACAGCATTACAAACTTAAAACACGGAAAATTTTCAATCTTCAACTTGACAAGACGATTACTCGAAATGGTCTTCACTCGAAATCACTTCGTGTGAAAGTTAGAAAAATGAAAAACAAAACACTCGCTCAGAGAGCTACTTTTGAAGTTTTTTTAGAAAAAGTAGCTCTCTGAGCGTTCAAGGTAAGCTCTCTGAGCTCTCAGAAGTTGAAAATATTAAAATACTAAAATTATTTTTAGAAATTCATATTCTGGACCTTATTTCGGACAAAAAAAAAATTATTTCCATTTTTATCTATTAGATTCGGGGGTATAAGCAAAGTGTTTACATTTTTCGTACTGATCCGTTTTTACACCAGAGAAACCCCAACCATGGATGTTATTCACATCAAAAATGTCTCTTTCTCGAAATTATAGACACTTTTAGCCAAGACAAAGAAACTGGAAACTATTCCCAAAATTAATTACCATAATGTAACTCGTACATTAAGAGTAATCGGGCTTTTTATAAGCCCTGCCTGCGTCTTACCGGCGTATATTATCTGGGCCATCCCAATCGTCTTCGCGCAGCCGAAAAGGACACTGGGGTGTTTCCCCGGGTGAGATCGAGCCAGCGCAGGCGCGGCATCCAAATATCAAAGGTGAAGAGGAGCGAGCGCTTGCTCGAAGGAAAACACTTTGAGATGAGAGGCAGATATTAGAATGGGACGGGTGCTATAAAAGGGACAAGATTAAAGCTCAACGACATTCTAACCCTCGAACTGGAATGCATGAAGAAGTCTTATACGGGCAGCACATCACTTTCTCTACAAACTCAAAGTCATTTTCTCTTAAGTTATTATTACTCAAAGTTATTTTCTCTCATTTTTCTACGCTGGTTTTGAGTTTTATCGCGATAAATTGTGCATAAAATGGATACTTATTTGAAATTACACCTCTTTAATTTGGAGACAGAGTGCTTTAAGATGAAAGTTGCCGAAATTCACCAAAAACTAAATATAAAATTTCGGCGATGGCTCCCATCCAATGGAACCAAAACGATTTCGCGTAAATAACGTCTTGAAAAAATTTTTGAAAAATCGATATCATGGGTCCAAATGATTACCATTAAAGCGCGTTACCCTTCACTTTAAAGGGCTTGAAAAACTCTTTCGATTGATACCATACTTGATAATCTACCCCTTGGGGGCGGGTAACTTGCACTCGAGGGGGCTAATAACGTTACGAACAAAAAAGTTGTATCGCGGCTATTTTTGGCAACAATGATTGAAACTAAAAGTCTAGTGATCATTAAGCTAAAAATAAACCCTTTTATGCATGATTATGTCAAATTTTGTTCTATGCTGCCATGTTAAAAAAAAAAAAAAAAAATTCGAATAAATTTTGAAGCTTTCGCTCAAATTTTAAAAAAAAATTCTATTTAGTTCTAGATTTTTTTATAACAAAGCCGGGTATAAAGTTTCGTGAAACTTCATTAATATTTGTGGCCACTATTGTGTACACAAGAAATCGACAGCATACAGAGACAGGCAGACGAACGTCACTCCAAAAATAGGCAAAACGTGTTCAGGTGGTTAAAACATATATTGGCATCAAAATCTCAAAACTTTTGTGAAAACAATTTCTCAATACTACATATGAAAAAGTAAATATCTAATTTTTTAATCACTATATTTCAAAAATTCCCCTTCGAAATCCAATTATATATCCTTGTAGGGTCTTTTTAAAAGACTACAAATGACGTGCTAATCGTTTACAGCTAGCACTTTTCGAGTACAAACTTTAAAAAGGGAACTTTTTCATCTTTTTTCACTGAATAAGACGATAGCTCGAAAACTATAAGAGCTTCGTAAAAACAAATTATGGACCTAGAAATGGGATTTCCTACTAAATATGTTTGTCGCTTACTGTTTTATGTTTACATTTTATAGTTTAGAAGATATTTCAAGTGAAAGCAAGCAAAGTGAAGCGAAAACTCAGACAAATCTCTTTTTCTTTCTTTTTCGAAAAAAGAATTTAAAATGTTGAATTTATTTTTGTATATTCATAAAAGGGTTGAAGACCCAGACCGTCCGACTCATCCGGAGGACTTGAGCAACTACTTGGACGGCCGGTTTCATAAAAGGGTAATATATTTCCCACAAAATAAGTATAAATTATTTTCAATTTTATCTAGTAGGTTTGGAGATAATAAGTGTTCAAAATTTTTATATTTTTCGTAACGCTTCGATTCCCCGACCATAGGTAAAGAAAAATAAATACTAAAAATTAAATAGAAAGCACTCAATTTATATATTTAAGTATATTTATTGTTTTATATCAATTTTTTACTTTTATTTCCGCAGGTAATTTCGAAAAAAATCACACGTTTTATTTGTCCAATTTTTACAAAAACCCAATAAGCACCAGGGTAACTACTGCCAAATATCAAGAAAATTGGACTGATAGTTTTGGGGGTGAAGTGGATACATACGTTGCACAGAGACACTAAAAATAGCCGATTCGTATTTTAAGACGTCAAAAACGAGTAAATGCGTTGAATACCTTAAATTTTTGACCTAAAGTGTAGCAAGTGTGTCTTCACCTTATAAAAGTAGAAAATGTCTTTGAATAGTGTTGTGCTCGCGTGAAAAGAATAAGTAGCTTCAGTTGTGTTTAAAAATCATTAGGACCCGTTATGTTTGGACCCTATTTTAATAAAGTGAATGGCACTCTTGAAGAAATTGGATTCACGTCTCTCACCAAGTAGGGAAGAAGGTAGCTATTGGCCGTTGTTTGTAAACTCAGTTACATCAGAAATACTTTAAGCGTGACAAATAATAGTTTGATGTCCATTCTTTTCATATTTTGCGTCATTTTTATTGTATCAAATGTTCATTTGATTTTTAGAGAATGAGCCGCAGTTCCACCAGAAATAATAGCGGCGGACAAGTGAGTTACCAAAAGCATGGGTAAGTGTAAGTGCGCCCCAGGTCAAAATGAGGATCGCATTTACCGCATCTTTTCTACAAGACAGATCTTGAGGCAATCGATAGTGTCAAAGCGAAAATACGTAGATATTGCTAAAGTTGTCGGAGTTACTGAGGATAAAAATAAATAATCATGAAAAAAAAAAAAAGATTCAGAATTCAATAAACCTAAAAAAAAAAAAAAAAAAAAGAAGAAAGACGAAGAGGAAGACTATATTGTGGGTCAGACCAGGGGCGGCATTTCAGCATTTCATTTGGGGGTGCGAGATTTGTATGAAAATTTCCAATATGAAATAAATAAAATGTTTGTTAACAGGGGGGGGGGGGGGGGGGAGAGGGATCACAAAAGTAAATGGATGTTGAGAAAAATAATTGTTGCTAACATAATTTTTATACATAATTGTGGTAACATAATTGTTGTTAACATAATTTTCTAAATACAATTATCTATATTTATTTACCTGTTATTGAAGTTTTAAACGCCGGTTCTTAGAGTCTGGATGAAGAGAACATTTTGTTACAATATCTTCATAATTCAGGGGTATATCCTATTCTATAGCTAAAGTAGCTAAAGATAAAAGTCTTTCTTGTACCATTGTATTGCGAAAATAATTTTTCAACCTCCTGAGACACGAAAAATACCTTTCACAACTGGCTGAGCTGATTGGCACAGTCAAAAATAATTTAACAAATAACAGGAAACTAATGACAGGAAACACATTTTTAAATTCCGCTCTTTAAAATAATCCAGGCGACTTTTAAAATTGGTATGGTCTATGTTTACATTTTCCACCATCGAATAAAACAGTCGCAATTCACATAGCAATTCCTCTTTCTGGAAGTTATATACTTTGCATATGGTTGAAACTTTTTCTTTTTCTTTTCCGATATCTTATTCGGATAATACTGAACTAAGGGCAAACAAAACGGATATATTGTTCTCATTAAATCTTGTCTCAATTTCATTAGATACTGAATCTATAATTTCATATTGAATCTGTGATATGATTTAACATCATTATGGGGACTTTTTTCACCTTGGGGATTTTTTTTTCACTGAATTTGATTGGAATTTGTTTACGCCTTTTCAGTTTTGGTCCAGAATAATTTGGTCCAGAATAAGAAAAATTTGGGGGCGCGACCGCGCCCCCTCGCGCCCCCTATTTGCCGCCCCTGGGTCAGACTGAAAGTTGTAGGTTTCTATTGAGATGTCCCGAAGAAAATCTTTTATAGTTCTTCGACTTCGTGTAACTTTACCACATTTTTGCAAATCTTATGGTAGAAAATGTTTATGAGAAAGTTGACGATTGGATATCGGTAAAATTGTACAATTTGCCACTAAAAAAAGAAGAAAAAAGCACTTCGTGGGACAAATGTATTCCTTCTATGTGGATGAAATAAATGCCCGTCTTTAAATTTGCTCATATTCCAAAAATGTCACACACACCAAAACACTTAAATACCTTTCTCTTCTTACTCACTATAGATGAAATTGAACGGACAGAGATTATTTTAAAGATCCTTCTTCTATAACAATGAACCGAAGAGGATAATTTTTATTTCAAGTATCTTTTGACCAATATAATGTGCAACTAATAACATTTTCGTTTTGGTGTTAAATAATATAATAGAAAAACGAATATTGTCATTTTTATGATAAATAAGTTTAGTGGTACTTCGCACTAGCAGGATTATGACCACTCAACTCTGATTCAAGAAAAAATGTTATAACTCCAGAACCATTCAAGATAATATTATCATTTCTACTGTCTTTTAAAGTTTATTAGATGCAGATTTAGAGCATATGCAACTTACCTTTATTAAGCCTTAACAATTTAAATAATCTCTGTTCATGACGCACTTACCACACTTTGCCGGGGTATAATAGTGCATAACCATGTCATTTTTTTCATTTTAACTTTTTATTTCAAGGTAAAAGTCAAGAAAAAAGTATATAAACTAACCAGAACGAACTAGTAACTTCACTATAATGTGTTCAAGTTACAGTTCCGGATGCTTAAATTTTAGCAGCATTATAATGTTGATTTTGTGAATTTTAGGGTTACACTTATATACAATACAAGATTGATAGAAAAGTGCTTAAGCATCCCAATGCAAGAAAAGGTCCATGAATGTACACATTATGCTTGTCCATAGTAAAGTGACCATGCCTGATCGAATGAAAGTGATTGCAGTGCCCCTAGTGGATAATTTAAAAGGTTAGGATAACGATCTCGGCAGCAAAGAGAGACGGATGAAAACATAATTACAAAGTAGAAAAGCATTCTAATTTGTATGTATCGACACCAGGTACGCAAAAACTCATATATGGAAGATAATAAATATCAGACACACTTCTCTAGTTGCACACTGCATTGACTAATTGTACATAATTATTGTGTAATATACTTTCTCGAATTCGAATGTGCATTGTCGCTGACAGAGGACATTTTGAACAGATTCTACACAAGATTTCTGTGCATGTAAGTCTTTAATGTATAACTAGTGAGGACCCGTAAAAATTTACAGAAATTGTTTTATTCACTGTAAGTAAATAAATGTAAAAGATCGTTAAGTTTTGATTTTTTTTTTTCCCTTATGTCAGAGATATCTCCCAAAAGAATATTTAGTATAAATGTTATATAGTTTTATTTACCACTAGCCGCCTTTGGCGACCAGCCTGTTCGCTACCCTTGAAAATTCTGACCGTGGCAAACTCGTTGGCGCGACCTACCAGAAAGGTGTAAGGTAACTGCTTGGAAGGCCAGGAAGTGCCACACAATTTAGACCGGAACCCAATGGGGGAGGCATCCAAAGAGACCGTACCCTCCTTCCCCTACCACAAACCTCTCGGAAGGACTTGCAGTCCCACACGTTTAAAGTGATCGTACTCCGCGTGAACACGGCTGCAGTTTTGGCAATGGCGGGAATCGAACCCGGGCCTACCGAGTGAAATTCCCGCGCGCTAACCACTGGGCTACCGTGCCATCCGCGACAATCTCCATAACTTTATTTTTATTCGGCAATTTTGGGAATCGAACCCGGGCCTACCAAGTGCAAATCCCGCGCACTAACCACTGGGGTACTTCACCCTCCGCGATATTCTTCATAACTTTCTTTTTATTCACCCAATTTAGACCGGAACCAAGTGGGAGAAGCATCCACAGGGACCGTACCCTTCTTCCCCTACCACCAACCTCTCGGAAGGACTTACAGACCCACATGTTTAACGTGATCGTACTCCGCGTAAACACGGCGGCAATTTTGGGAATCGAACCCGGGCCTACCGAGTGCAATTTCCGCGCGCTAACCATTGGGCTACTTTGCCCTACGCGACAATCTCCATAACTTTCTTTTTATTCATCCAATTTAGACCGTACCCTCCTTCCCCTACCACCAACTTCTCGGAAGGACTCACGGACCCACATGTTTAACGTGATCGTACTCCGCGTAAACACGGCGGCAATTTTGGGAATCGAACCCGGGCCTACTGAGTGCAATTCCCGCGCGCTAACCACTGGGCTTCTTCGCCCCCAGCGACTATCTCCATAACATTCTTTTTATTTACCCAATTTAGAACGGAACCCAGTGGGAAAGGCATCCACAGGGACCGTACCCTCCTTCCCCTACCACCAACCTCTCGGAAGAACTTCCGGACCCACATGTTTATCGTGATCGTACTCCGCGTGAACACGGTGGCAGTTTTGGAAGTGGCGGGAATCGAACCCGGGCCTACCGAGTGCAATTCCTGAGCGCTAACCACTGGGCTGCCTCGCCCTCCGCAACTTTCTTTATATTCACCCAATTTAGACGGGAACCCTGTGAGGGAGGCATCCACAGGGACCGTACCCTCCTTCCCCTACCACCAACCTCTCGGAAGGACTTCCGGACCCACATGTTTATCGTGATCGTACTCCGCGTGAACACGGCGGCAGTTTTGGAAGTGGCGGGAATCGAACCCGGGCCTACCGAGTGCAATTCCTGAGCGCTAACCACTGGGCTGCCTCGCCCTCCGCAACTTTCTTTATATTCACCCAATTTAGACGGGAACCCTGTGAGGGAGGCATCCACAGGGACCGTACCCTCCCTCCCCTACCACCAACCTCTCGGAAGGACTTCCGGACCCACATGTTTATCGTGATCGTACTCCGCGTGAACACGGCGGCAGTTTTGGAAGTGGCGGGAATCGAACCCGGGCCTACCGAGAGCAATTCCTGAGCGCTAACCACTGGGCTGCCTCGCCCTCCGCAACTTTCTTTATATTCACCCAATTTAGACGGGAACCCTGTGAAGGAGGCATCTACAGGGACCGTACCCTCCTTCCCCTACCACCAACCTCTCGGAAGGACTTACGGGCCCACATGTTTAACGTGATCGTATTCCGCGTGAACACTTCGGCAGTTTTGGCAGTGGCGGGAATCGTACCCGGGCCTACCGCTAACTTCCCGCGCGCTAATTTACAATTTAAAATGACCATATGCTCTCTAAGCTCTTAATTCCATCATCCTCATTCCATTGTTCCATCATTTAAAATATCCATAAAATTTAAATATCCATCGTTCCATCATTTAAAATATCCATAAAATTAAAATATCCATCGTTCCATCATTTAAAATATCCATAAAATTAAAATATCCATTTAAAAAATCCATATCGTTCCATCATTTAAAATATAAATATAATAATTTCTACAGTGCATATGTTAAGCTCTTATTTCATTTAAAATCGGAAGCGCGGGAAACGGAAAGTAAAAACTAATTCGGTTTCTTATTGTCCCACCCATCGCTATGCATATACAGAACCGTGACGTCACCTCCACCTTGACGTCCCCACCCACCACCTTCCCTGCTTCAGCGGGGGAGAAACGAACGGAACGCCGAGAAATTTAAAATCATGACGTCTTTAAAATTGCGATCCTGAAGGCAATTTTCATTATTTCTGGACCAGATTAGACTTGTAAGAATGCCAGATATTTCAGCTTTCTAAAAATGTAAATTATTAGTCGAAATTATGAGTACTTTTTACTATGCGAGAATTTAAAAACCAAAAATCGTTTTTTTGAGCCAAAAGTGACTTTTGTTTTAAAATCTTTAAAAAATATTAGAAATCGAAATGGAGATTTGAAATTGATATATTTTTACTCGCAATTGTCTGCTCTTTCCGATGGTGTGAGTTGTTTTTTTCTACGACGTCTGGATCGTGGAGAAAAAAGGGCAAAAAGGGCAAAAAAAGGTCGAAATCGCATAAAACATTAAATAAATAAAAAAATAATTAGAATTTTGAAAATCGGTTTTCACGTGTCCCCTTCCCTCCCCCCCGGGTCTCCGATTGCCAAATTTCGTAGCTCTCCGACGCGCGGTCGCGAAACGTATAGTGTATAAGACAGACACACAGACACACACACACACACACACACACACACACACAGACATTGCCTTTTATTATTTAAGACTAGCCGCCTTTGGCGACCAGCCTGTTCGCTACCCTTGAAAATTCTGACCGCGGCAAATTCTAACCGTGGCACACTCGCTGGCGCGACCTACCAGTAAAGTGTAAGGTAACTGTTTGGAGGGCCAGGAAGTGCCACCCAATTTAGACAGGAACTCAGTGGGGGGGGGGGCATCCACAGGGACCGTACCCTCCTTCCCCTACCACCAACCTCTCGGAAGGACTTACGGATCCACATGTTTAACGTGATCGTACTCCGCGTGAAAATGGCAGCAGTTTTGGCTGTGGCGGCAATCGAACCCGAGCCTACCGAGTGCAATTCCCGCGCGCCAACCACTGGGCTACCGCGCCCTCCGCGACAATCTCCATAACCTTCTTTTTATTCACCCAATTTAGACCGGAACCCAGTGGGAAAGTCATCCACAGGGTCCGTACCCTCCTTCCTCTACCACCAACCTCTAGGAAGGACTTACGGACCCACATGTTTAACGTGATCGTACTCCGCGTGAACACGGCAGCAGTTTTGTCAGTGGAGGGAATCGAACCCGGGCCTACCGAGTGAAATTCCCGCACGCTAACCACTGGGCTACCGCGCCCTCCGCGACAATCTCCATAACCTTCTTTTTATTCACCCAATTTGGACCAGGACCCAGTGGGGGAGGCATCCACAGAGACCGTACCCTCCTTTCCCTGCCACCAACCTCTCGGAAGGAATTATCGACCCATATGTTTAAGGTGATCGTACTCCGCATCAGTGGCGGGAATCGAACCCAGGCCTACCGAGTGCAATTCTCGCGCGCTAACTTCCCGCGCGCTAATTTAAATTTATAATGACCATATGCTAGGCTCTTAATTCCACCATCCTCGTTCCATCGTTCCATCATTTAAAATAGCCATAAAATTAAAATATCCATTTAAAATATCTATAAATTAAAATATCCATAAATTAAAATATCCATTTAAAATCAAAAAATCATCCATATCGTTCCACCAATCCATAAATATAATAATTTCAAATACATCACCACAATTCAAACCACCATAATTCAATCATTTAAATTATTTAAAATATCCATTTAAAATATCATATAAATATAATAATTTCGCCCGATGTATACAACACTTATGCTCGTAATTCATTTAAAACTGAAAGCGCGGTCTCCATGGAGACGGGGAAGAAACTACTGCGGATGGGGGGGAAATGCCGTTGAAAAACTGAGCCGGTAGCCGACAAATTTAAAATCATGGCGTCTTTAAAATTGCGATCCTGAAGGCAATTTTCATTATTTCTGGACCAAATTAGACTTGTAAGAATGCCAGATATTTCAGCTTTCTAAAAATGTAAATTACTAGTCGAAATTATGAGTACTTTTCACTATGCGAGAATTTAAAAACCAAAAATCGTTTTTTTTGAGCCAAAAGTGACTTTTGTTTTAAAATCTTTAAAAAATATTAGAAATCGAAATTGAGAGTTGAAATTGATATATTTTTACTCGAAATTCTCTGCTCTTTCCGATGGTGTGATTTGTTTTTTTCTACCACGTCTGGATCGTGGAGAAAAAAGGGCAAAAATGTCAAAAAACGGTCGAAATCGCATAAAACATTAAATAACAAAAAAAATAATTCAAATTTTAAAAATCGGTTTTCACGTGTCCCCTTCCCTCCCCCCCAGGTCTCCGATTGCCAAATTTCGTAGCTCTCCGACGCGCGGTCGCGAAACGTATAGTGTATAAGACAGACAGACAGACACACACACACACAGACATTGCCTTTTATTATATAGATAGTAAAACGACTCCAAATTATATCATTAAATCGGTTTTGATATTATCTTCCTTAAGTGACAGGAGAATAATGACGGAATCGCCAAGTGTCGGTTAGGCCTAATTGTTGTACGCCTGCGGAGAATCTTCGGTGAACATTGGAACTTATATTCTGGTTTAAAATTTAATTAATCTGCTGAAAGTTGACAAAAATATTATGTATAAAGTGTTATTGCAGAAAGGTAATTTTTTACTTTATTAAAAGCTAAGGCTCCTCTATATACCTTATTATAAGCTTACCTTATTATAAGCTAAGGCTCCTCTGTAGTAGAGGAGCTCTTAAAAGCGATAACGTATACAAACCCGAACCATCCTGTGGATGCTTCACCCACTGGGTTCCGGTCTATATTGGGTGGCACTTCCCGGCCGTCCAAACAGATACCTCATACCTTTCTGGTAGGTCGGACGGTCTGGGTCGAAGAAGCAGAAGAAACCCGAACCATCGCATATGCTTGTTGCCATTCGGCAAAAGATAATAACGTACGTAAATTACTCACACTCGAAATTATGTTGTTTGATTCCTAAATAGGACATCCATTCACTTATAATCCTACTGTGTCAAATAAATGCCTTCTGAAACAGTTTTATGGGCGATTCCTAAGAATTAAACATGTTTTTATAAAGCTTTGTCATTAACATTCTTCTTCTATCTCGGCTTATTACAGAGTTCGCTATTCTAACTTTTTTAATTCTCCGCTAAGGACACTGCAATCCCTTTCATTTGATTGGATATGTTCACTTTACTATAGATAAACCTAACGTGTCATGGGCCTTTAAAAAGTTAGTGGGGTACTTCAAAGCTATCGAAAACTTTCCTAGAAACCCAGTATATACAAGGTAGAATCAAAAAGTTCGGAGACTGCTGATATCTCCAACCCTGATTGGGAACTATTTTACCGTGGCGTAGAGGCACATGTGACGCGAGATGTGAAACGGAAGAAACATGTGTTTCCACAGACAATGCGTGTCAGTGAATTGTAGTCGTTCGCGTACGTCGAAAATGGAAATGGCGTTTGAAGAACAATGTGCGAATATCAAATTCTGCCAGCGTTTGGGGAAATCGCCGACAGAAACATCGCACCTGCGGCTTCTTCCTTTTCACATCTCGAGTCACATGTGCCTCTATGCCACGGTAAAATAGTTCCCCCTCTCCTCCAATCAGGGTTGGAGATATCAGCACAGTCTCCGAACTTTTTGATCGATCCTACTACCTTGTAGAAGAGTAAGTAAAATGCATATAAACAGGAATACTGAGTTGCTATGTCACCGAAAATACCAGATTTTTTATTGTATAACATTTGTTACTATATTGATGTGCCTAGTAAAGGTAAGAGGGGCCTGAGACCTGCCATAAGTTTTTAGAGTGTGGGATTCCATTCAACCTCCTCATACACTCATAATCCATTATATCACAATGAGTATCAGATTTATAAAGTACATGTATCTTTAGCAGATTTTGTACTCAAGTTATCAGTTAAAAATATTTCGTAAAAATTATACATCAAAATTGTTGTTACAACATGGCAACAGATCTGCTGCTCCAATGAATTTTAAAAGCATCTGGTTTATTTTATATATTACTTTAACACCTTTTTATATTTTTAGTGTACCTCAAATTATCAATTTTCTGCATAGACTGCTAAAGTATTATTTCGAGGATTATCATATTTTACCTTTAAAAAAATAATGCAATTAAAATCTTGACTTTTTAATCACGTAAAACATTATAAATTTTATATAGTTTAGTTTTTACATAAATATATCATCTACACATAAAAGAGTCATAACGGTACCATAACCATGTCTTGAATTATCGTGGTCACATCTGATAAACATAAATAAACAAATATACACACACAAACCTACATATTCCCAAAAATGTCCTTCAAAATTTTGAATTTTAAAATTTTCCTGAAAACAACAAAACATTGTCTGCAATAATATGAAATAGTAAAAATATTCTATTGCAAGAAATGGCAAATTAAATTTCTACGTCATCTAAATTTGCTGCACAAATTATCAATTGAAAATAATGTACTGCAATCAATTAACATTATTACAACGTTTTATCTAAGGAGAATTTTACTCAATAATTTTTCCCAAACTATGCGCCGCGGAAAACTCACAGGAACGCCGCAGATAATTTATATTTTCCAGGGAAACAAAATGTTACTCGACTATTGGAAAACCCGAGAAGACTTTCCTCCAGGCTCCAGGTAGTTTAGTTTGGAAGAAATAAATATTTATTAAATTGTTGAGAAATAAATATCCATAAAACTACTGGAAAATAAATATTTATTAAATTGTTGGGAAATAAATATTTATGAAGTTGTTTGGACCTAACTAATGAATAATGATTGGAAGAGTTCAATATTTCTTTTGGCCTCGGGCGTCGTGAAAACAAATTACGAGCCACTAAAAGCGACGTTAACCAAGACAGTATGGAAACTTTTACTCTAATCCATAGGTGTAGCCAAGTTCTCAAAAAGGTGGAGTATGACCAAATACGGAAGGGAGGTTTGCAGTGCTGGATTTTGTTTTACAATATGGACCCTATGGAGAGCTGTAATGATTTGAATGCTAAATAGATCTGCAAACTGAGTCTTTATTTTGCAGTATAAAAATATTAGAGAAAGGAAAAATCAAAGAAGTGGAACAAGGAAATAAAAAATAAATCGACAGCGGCTCTAGTCCTATGGAGCCGAAATGGTTTTACGCGAATAACATCTTTCTTTGGAGGTGGACTCTTCAGACATTTTTTTTTTCAACAGTTCAAAATATCAAAATTAGGGCCACAACCTTTTCAAAATAGTTCAGAATAATAAAATATCGAAATTATTTTTATAAAATGGAAAGTCTCGTCTGTTTTCCGTAGACAAAGTCACAGTTTTTTTCTTTCAGATTCGGTATGGTTATTTTCTACTACACTGCGGATGATCCCATCCATGTTTTGAGTTTCTAGGTCCAAGGATTGTAAGAATTTTAATAAAAATGCAAAATCAAATCTTCCATTGAAATAGCATCATTCAAATGGCAATTTTTCAAAACTTTATTTGAAGAAAATTATATGTTGCTTAGCAACGGAATTACACCAAATGCGTTTTTTCAAGCGATTTTTATTTCATTTATATGATTTAAATAATAAAGAATAATAAAAAAGAAATTTTATAAAAGTATTATATGTTCGATTGGATTCTATTTCTATCAGTTATTGGTCTTTTTGATATTTCGAATTGATACTTTCAGTTTTTGCAAATATTTTAGAACTTCATATTTTTTACTGTTAAACTATTGTTAAAACAGGATAAAAAATAGTACGGGTATATCAAACTTCGAGATCTGCCTGTGTAGATAATTTTGTAAAACGAGAACAGAGATTTATATGTTTGTTTTTAAGGGAATTACATTTAATAAACAAACGGTGTTATAGTTTTTACTCTCATACTATAGAATATAGTATAGAAAATACTATTGTTTTCACGAAAATTTCCGATTTAGAGATTTTAATGCTAATTTGATATTTTAGGATCTTTTGAACGGGTTTTGACTATTTTTAGAGTGATATTCGTATGTATGTATGTATGTATGTATGTATGTATGTATGTATGTATGTCATCTGGTGTCCGTCTGTGGTCGATTTTTTGTGTACACGATAGCTGCTACAAATATTAATGGATTTTCACGAAATTTTTTATCCAGCTTTGTCAAAGAAAAATCCAGAACTAGATACAATTTTTTGAAATTCGAGTTAAAACTTTGAAATTTTATATTTTCTTAACATGGTAGCATAAGACAACATTTGACACAATTGTGCATAAAATGGATTATTTACGACTCAATGATCACTAAACTTAACAGTTTCAATCACTACAATAAAAAATAGCCGCAATATAATTTTTGTGTTCGTGGCATCAATCATTAGCCCCAAGTTACCACCCACCCCACTCCCGACGAGGTACATCGTCAATCTTGGTATTAATCAAAAGATTTTTTCAAGCCCTTTAAAATGAAGGATAAAGAGCTATAATTGTGATCACTTAGACCAACGATATAGATTTTTTCAAATGTTTTTCTTGCTAAATTTGTAAAAGACAAAAAAAATTACTTATAAGTGGATTCTATTAAAAGAAAGGCGAGTCAATTACAAAGTTGTAGAACACTGTTCAATAAGTAGAAATTGACAATAAAACTGCTACAGACGACATTTATTTAGCACAATATGATTATTTAAGAATGACTGTCATATTCAGGAATGATACAATAAACAACACTTACATGAACAGAAATTTTGTGTAGAGTCAATTTAAACTGTCTTCCATCAGGGACAATGTATATTTGAATTTTAGAAAGAATATTACCACGTACTTTGACAAGCATTGCAGGTATTACCGTGTTAGGAGGGTCTGATGATACAATGTTTAACAGGCATTTATTGCTTTCTGTATAGGCGTTTTGTTCGTCCCTGGTGTCAATTCCTATTGTTCGTCCCTGGTATCGATTCCTATATTGACACCCGCGATTCCCAACACAGGGTTCCACGGAACTCTGGAGATCCGCAAGAATTTCAAAAAACTTACGAAAAAGCACAACTCGCTTTTTTATGCAATTAAACACAAAAAAAAATTATTAAGATTTAAACGTGATCTTTTAATAAAACAATGAGGTATCTTAAAAGTTTAACGTAGTTAAATATTAGCTTGAAAGTTAAAATCTTGGCATCGAAAGATTAAATTGGAAAGAAAATTTTTTTTACAGCTGGGAATTTTTGTAGAGAAAAGGAATTGAATTGGCAGTAAATGATCATTACTAAAAAACTACCAGTATTCACGGCAATTACTCATAGGGTTGCCAGATAAAATTTTTGACAAAAAAAAATGTCAAACCAGTTAAAACACGTTTCTCTTGAACACATAAAAATGTGAATGTATCAAAAAACAATAAAATGTAGCTTGTTTCTTTACTAATCATTTTACGAAAAACAAATATATTAACACAAAATCAATACAAAATGTGCACACAACTGTTTGTTTGGCATTAATAAGCCAGGTGCATATGCGCCGACTGCGGGGGTGCTCGGGCATCCTTCAAAATGTTATCATTAACCAATTTTTTCAATTTAAAAATGATTTTACAGAACGAAAATTATCACCTTCAATGTCAAATATTTTGTTTCAAGATCTACACTAGGAAAAAAAATGTTAAGCCACTTTTTTCACTACCTTGCCCTTCCATAGAATTAGAAAGAACCTTCCTATGGCTTTTTTTCTGAGGTCCGTTTTTAACGATTGGGGTTGTTAGCGAGAGTCCTGCTTCACCCATGGTTCGATCCCATCTCATCTGTTGATACCAGGACCCCACCAGCGATGGGAAACCTCGACAATTCGATGGTGCATTTCATCATTGGAAAAAAAAAATTACGAAACGGTCACTTGAAGGTATGTGCAAGGAAGTTAGTGAAGCAGGAGCAAAAGCTAACGGCTTAAAAAAAAAATGAAGAATTCTAATTTTTTTCTTTATGACAAAAATTGTTATTTTTGTATTTCAAAGAGTGGAGACATTAAATATTGCTCTCCAGAAAACATCCTTAAACTTTCAAGATGCAAATAATTACATCAATAGTTACAAATAATTACAGTGTAAGTCTATTTAGACTCAGAGAGAAGAAAATAATTTTGAGTATTTATGGGAAGAAGTAAAAAAAAAAAAATAAAAGATGTAGAATTGGATTTAGAAGATCCTGTCCTTCCACGGATTAGAAAAATTGCAAGAAGATTTAATGAGAGAAGTGATCCTCATCAATTTCAGTCACCTAAAGAAAGATATCGTCAAATTTACTTTCAATTAATGGACAATATCATAAGTTCCCTAAAAACAAGATTTGAGAAAAAGACGATGGTGCATCTTTCCATGATTGAAAACTTTGCCCTCAATGAAATTAAAAGTGAAGAACAAATAGTATATTTTTACGGTTCAGAATTTTATGGCTAACGGTTGTCCGGGATATGTTTTGGGACACAGTTAAGGCGAATTCAGCAGAAATTAACAATATATCCTATATAGTTGAACTTTTTGACAGAAAATAAAACATTTCGCTCCACTCGCTCATACCAGAGTTCTGTAAATTAATAAATCGAATATTAACAGTTTCGGTTACATCCTGTACAGCTGAAAGATATTTTTTTCTACTCTTCGACGACTCAAGACTTACTTGAGATCTACAGGTACAATGAAGCAGCAGAGACTAATAGCGTGGCTATTCTGCATGTTCACAAGCAGATAACTGCCAAATTGAACATGGATTTAATCGCAGACGAGTTCATAAAGAGAGCACAAGTCCGATTAAATACATTTTGTATAAGTACTAATAGAAATTACTAGCAAATGAGAGTGCAAATACTTTTCTCATTTATGTTATTACGTTTTTTTAGGCCATTTGCCTCCCATCCCGGATTTCGGTCTGGAGACGCCCCTGGTGGGGATATAAGTTCTGCATGGGTTTATGTTTCATCTTGATCAATTTTACAAAGCTTGTTGGACTCCATTAAATTCGTAATACGCTACCATTTTTCCGAACGATTAAAAAAAATTTAAAGACACTTTCATTTTTGAGCACCCCCCCCCCCCCCCCCCCCCCCCCGAAATTTTTGAAAGTCGGCGCCTGTGGCCAGGTGTCAAAAACGCCTGTCATTTCTTTTATTAGTAATTAATAAAAAGAAATAGGCAATAAATACTCTTGCAATATTTCAGTTGAAAGTATGAGTTAGTTAATATTTATGAACTCTGCTGCTTTACACGTCTATTTTGTATGCCAACTAAATAGGGGTTCCGCGATATTTTACGAAATATTTCAAGGCTTTTGCATAACAAAAAAAGGTTGGGAATCACTGCATGATGCAATGCTTTACAACTTTGTAATTGGCTTCTTTTCGTCTATCTCGCTTTATTACCAAATTCGTTATCCTAACTGTTAACTCTGCCAATCCTTTTTAATCAGTCGGACATGGTGACTCTACTATAGATAGACCTAACAAAGTAGATACAAATAGTGATGCATTTCTCTCCCTTCAGTGAACTAATTCATAAGAATGAAATAACAATCTGCACTTCTCTACAAAAGCCGAATTGAGTAACTGATTCAGAGGAAGCTTAGTGTTTCGTCCTTGCTATTGTTCTTTGCCATTTACTACTTATACTTACTTCTCAGCTCGCACTTCTGTGTTTTAAGAACATCTCTTACAAAAACGAAAATAAAAGAGTCTCGTTAAATCATATCATTCCTTTTTTTTCTTTTTTTTTTTCAAACAGGAAGTGGGGATAGCTGTAATAAAATATTTGCAAAAATTTACAACATATTCTTCAAACAAAGATGAATTGTTCAAGTGAGAGGCTCCACTCGACTCTCATAAATTCATATTCTATACTGTTCGAATCAATACTTATATCAGAATGATCCAAATCTACAGGAATGTTGAAGTTTTATAAACTCTAATGCGGATAAACCATGACTTCCCCCACAGACTCAAATTCATTTTCTCTTTATTTTTTTCACAATTCATTAAATTGAGTCTAATTGCACAAAATAACACGGAAAAATATTTGAAATGACACTGAATTTGCAGTATTAATTCGATTTTCTTTTCATTTGGTGACTAGGCGTACTTTCAATGAAGACGAGACAAAAATGCAAAATACTAAAATATCTCGAGAACGGTTGATCCTAGAGTTATGGGGTTGGCCTTATTCTTTTCGACGTCAAAAACTACGTGTTAAACAAACACTTAATTAAGAGACATTTAAGCATACGTAGTCTTATTTTAGATTTTGACGACATTTGAGGGACATTTCGCAAAAATTAATATAAAAAAACAGGGATTTTTTTTTTCTCCTACAACCTACAAGTGACTTGTCTGCTAAATATTGTGAAATTTTGTCAATTAGTCTTTTAGAGTGGATACATACGATCTTTTTAGGCCATTTCATTAAAATAAAAAAAAATAAAAAAATAAAATAACTTATCTGCCGGATTTTGTGAAGTTTGGTCAATTAAGTTTTAGAGAGTGCGGATATATACATTGCACAAACAGACGTCAAGCTAAAAATAGTTTTTTCGGGTTCTAGTAGAGTGCTCGAAACGTGTAGATCTTTTAAACACACGAGTTGC